>CAJHQP010000253.1:0-228733 GCA_905132765.1 Moricandia arvensis | reverse complement strand
CACGCGAGTATCATTCCCACTTCAAAAGGACTTAAAAGCATATATGAAACGTGGGAAAAGACATTAACCATTTTTTGTGGCATTTAAAATTAATAAGTTATATATTTATATTCGAAACTTTTCAAAACTGGGCCATATATTATGTGTTTTAAAACTGGAGAAACTTCAATTGGGTTTTATTTTTATTTTTATTTTTTTGTAGCGTTTAAAAAATATTATGTGTTTTATGTTCATGTGAAAGGCCAACTGTTGGTAAATAATAAATAGTACTATTTTATTTTGTATAATTAATTTTCAGGTTTTGGCGTTTGTTTGTTTGACCAAATAAATAAGATCTGAAACGATTATTATTGTAAGAAGACAAGAGATCCGAATATCGTGCAGTAATAAGATTTGGTGATTTTACAAAATACATAAAATGTGGAGACTTCCTAGATCTAATGGTTAATTAGACTTCATTAATATTCATATGCTAAAAGTTCTGAGTTTGAAATTCAAGTACTATGAGTTACATAGATGAATGAAGAAAATTTATAAAAATATAGTAGATGATATAGATATAATTGTTTTTATGAAAAAGTGAATTAAAATATCCATTGCCAATACTATAATTTTACATTGAAAAGGAGACCACCTTTCACGTTTGACAAACACTTATTTGTCCTTGTCTTTTTATTTATTTACGTTCATTATGTCTTCGTCAATTGTGTCACGATCTAGAAGAAGTAATTAAAGTTCAAAAAAAAACTTCTTAAGTTTGCTAATTACAATGTTTTTAAAATTGGATAAGAAATTGAACCGGATAATTATTTAGATCACGGTTTAATATGATTCGACTGAATTAAATCTGGTTCAATATATTTCTAATACATAAATTTAAAAGTAATATTATTAAATATATATATATATATATATAATTCAAATATTAATAAATATTAAATGTTATATTTATTAGTTTTTTGTTTATATAGTTGAGATATGGGTGATTTATGGATTTTTGAAAGTTTTAATGGTTTTTGACTATGAGATTTAATATGGCTATTTGACCCGTTCATGGTCAAACCAGTTATAAGACCCAACCAACAACATGAATGGTTCATGGTTGAACTTGGTCTAACCATTGGGTAGGTCCGGTTTTAAAAACAATGCTTGTAGGAAAGAAGACCTAATTAAATCGTATATTAATGATGTGCAAACCACTCTTTCATGCGTTAGGTAGACAAAATAAAAGAGTCAAGAAAAGACAACATCAACCAATTATAATAAAATCTAAACTTAACGTTTTACTGGAAATATTGATTTAGAAACATAGAAGATTCGGTTTATAAACATAACCATGTGCGTATGATCTGGTTTGTTCCGATTAAGTATACAGCATTATATCATACATAAATATATAATATATAATTAGCCTATGGTTTTTTGATTAAATCAACATCATTGACATTGGACCAGTTATTAAATGGCATAAAAATAACACCATGTGGCGTTGATCCGACCTTATCACTTTCTTAGTTTATTACTCTTTATAATCTCTTCTACCGAAAATAATATACATATGATTGGTCGTCTCAAGAATTATACAGGTATATACTGGGAACTAGATTATTGTTTACAAATATTTATCTTCTATTTAATTTCAAAAAACAAGTCATCAAGTAAGTTAAAAGATCATCGTCAATCGTTTTTATTGCCACGTTGAGATTTTAGCGACGACGTCTACAATTATGGAGTGGTTTTAGCAAAAAAAAAAAAAAAAAAAATTATGGAGTGGTCATCATGGAGGCTGAGCTGATCACAGGAGAAAATACATAACCATGCCATAATCCCAATAACATTTCTTAATAATACGATGCCTTCTTACCTAAACCAGCTCCACGAAGAATACTGCAGAACTATAATGATGTATCACTCGTTCGCTTAAAGTACTTGTGTAAAATTATTTGGACCTAACCCTAAACGTTTTGTATGTGTCATTGTTGTTAGTGTGTCTGGAACAACCTCCAAAAAGGTTAGATATTTCTAGAGAATTTGTCACCAATTTTCGTTAATAATCAAACTTTGAAACTTCTTAAGGCGTATACGAAAAAATTCTCTAGAAAATCACACATCTCTCAACTCAGAGTCTAAACTTCTAGAAAAGCATGACATGCGTTTGTGAAGAGAGAGACCAAGACATAAAAGTTGACAGGCAAAGATTTAGTAAACAACAACAAAACAAGGTAAGAATTTTAAACAGACGAACTCAAAATGACGGCATTAGACAAACATCTTCAATTTTATCTTTCTGTTGGTGCTCTTACTACAGGTTATTTAAACCTCTTGGGTGTTGGGTTGTAACTGACCAATATTTTCAGCTATTTTCCTAAACCCAAAGTTACTTTTTCTGGTGGAAACAACATGATCCTTATTGCATCAAAGGACATACACTTATATTTTTTCAGATTTTTGTATTAACATATATTGGCCCAAAATGTTTTTGTTGATTCCAGCCTATCAAATCAAGGCATGTACTGACCCCAAAAATAACTTCTTTTTCTTTTTAATTAGTGGTAAGCCAATAAAACTTTACGTATACATTAGGGAAAAGTCATCTCTTTTGTGAGACCCTACGTGGAGAAAGTCTTTGCTCAGCTGCTTACAATCCAAGTATCATAGTTGATCATCGTCATTGCACTACCGATGAACAGTTCATCAGTCCCTATCCGCCAATTGCCTAAACAAAAGGAATTCCAAGCAATTCCGTTTTGGTATTACCCTGATAACAAGTGCAGGAAAACACTGATAGATCATAACTAAAACTAATTCTAAATTGCGTGCATGTAAAAGAGGAGAAAAGATTAGGAAGTAGACAGGATCTGGGTGGATTCGAACCACCAACCTCTCATAACGAGAGCTCTACCATTTTGAGCTTACAGATCTACTATAAAGCAAACCTTGCTCACTTGGTCAAAAACTCACGGGACTTTTAGAAACAACATGACGCCTCAATCTCTGCACTCAAAGGCCTATATGAATCAGATTTACAGTCTGTTTAAACATTTACCATTCATATTCTCAGAATGTGTAGTTATATAAAAGATCAAAAACAAAAGAAAAAAGATCAAAGCATAAGAAAATACACCATCAAAAGAATAATCACATCATAATATGAGAAAGTGTAGCAAAAGCAATATATAATTCAATCTTCAACTCAAAATTCAACAATTTCTTCAAAAGGTCAACGAATGAAGAAACAAGAGCTGTAGACTTGAACTATGGACAAATTATACACACAAAACACGAGTCATACAAGTTACATGCTCTAGATACCTCGTTGCTGCAACATGAAATATATCCTTTACGAGCTGAGAACATCCTCCAAGGTATTCAGACTTCAAAGACGTTGCAAGACTCTAGAAAATATCATAGATACAGTACAATATGCTTACAGTATGTAGAAAAGTGATTGATCATTCTTTGTATTAAATACTATTTTAACATAGTTCTTGCCAAAAAAAAAAAAATAATAATAACTAACTACATATAACTGAAAACAAATAAAAGTCATGGTGTTTGCTAAGCTGTTGGACGTTTTCATACACGAAAATAAAACTGAAACATAGTTCGAGTTAATATCAAAAGCCAATTATTTATCTAAGAGCAAAAGAAAAGTTAAAGCTGATGTTGAGGTTGTAATACCTTTTGGCTCTGTGGAGTATGTTGGATTTAGACATGGCCGCGTTTGACTCCAGATCTGCTTAACTTAAATCCGGGTTAAATTTTAAAATCATGTCTGTGTATGGAGAGATGTTTTGGTGAATTGGGATCGAAGGGAAACAGAAAGAGAGAGAAGAGAGAGAGCAAGACACAAGGTGAAGGGGAGGACCCGGGCTAAAAAAAAATACCCCCGTGCGTACTCCCCTCACCAACACGAAACGTTTGTTTTTTTTATTATTATTTTTTGTGTGACCTGCCATGCAAGCGCACCTGTCATGGCAAAGGTCGGATGACAAAGATGCTAGTAATCAGAACTGTATATCGTCCTTCACAAACATCTCATACACCCAATCAATTCACATATCTGAATCATCTTCCCTCTTTCTTCAATTGCTCCTCTCTGATTCATCATCACCTCATCATCAAACCGCAAAGCATATCACAGATCCGACGAACCTAGCTTGCCGAGGTCATGATGCTAGATCAGATCTGAGAATAATTAACAAAATATATAATATTACAATCGTATTAATTAAACGAATCAAATATCAGATCCAGCCACGGTTTGCTTAATTACCAGCTCTTCAACCGATCGTCTGAGATCTCAGCAGCTAAGATCCGTCTTCTTCTGGACCATGATTATCATATCGGAGCTATTAGATCCATGTGTATACATACGACGCCGATTCGCAGATCGACGGCAGAACTGAATCGGAAAGTCTTCGACATAATAACAGAGAGATCTTAGAGAAAAGCGATGAAGAAAAGTTGAAAGAGATAATAATGATAATTAAGCAGGTATGAAAACTAACGAGATCAAGGCGTTTTTTTTATACAGAGGGTTAGGACTAATGGACGGAGGAGATTGAATGATGTAGATATAAGATCAACGGTGATCGTTTGGGATGAGGTTACGTGTTTAGTGGCGTTTTTAATGAGAGGCGGTTGTTTTACCGAAAAGCAAAAATAAATTTAAGACATGGACAGCTAATAATCTATGGAGATCGTTGGCGTTTTACCGATTCTATGCGTCTTACCTAAGCACGTTTTCTTTATTTCAACGGCCCATAAATGTATTTGGGCTATTACAAAGCCCATGATAAAACCGCGGGAACGGCTAAGGAAGATCCCATCATTCTATCCTTTCGAATTGTTTACAAGATCAAACGCTTTCAAGCTCACTCTCTTCAAGTTCATTGTGTAATCGCAATAGTGCCAGCTCGATTATGATCTGATAGAGCTTTAAGAGGAAAAAAAACTCACTCTCTTCAATAGTACTGGGCCACTGTTTTGCTAGTAATTGGCGATTTGCGAGTCGTTGATTGTAAATTGTTAACCAATACTAAAACTGTGCGTGGAACATCGCAAACGCTAAAAACAGTGGCAAACGTAAAGAAAAACACAACACACATTAAACGGCGCCGTTTTCCCCTCGCGTTTTATTATCACCATCTCTTTGAAAAAGCGCTTCAATCTCTTCAAGCGACTTACCTTTCGTCTCCGGCATAAGAAAGAAGAAGAAGTTCCACGCCACCGCCGCTACACCAGCAAACATAAAGAACGCTCCTCCTGTTGTTATCGCCCTAGTCAACGACAAAAACGACATGGACACCGTAGCGTTCATCACTCTATTCACCGCAACGCCAAGACTCGCTCCTTGCGCCCTAAGCTTCAACGGGAAAACCTCAGAGCTATACACCCAAGTTATCGGCCCAAGCCCAATAGAGAAAACCGCTACAAAACTATAAGCAGAAACTATACTCAACACCAAAGCCCAAGCTAGTTTCCCGCCAGAGTTTTGTGCCATCGTGAGCCCAAACCCTAACGTGATCAACGCACAAACCATTCCTCCAACGCTGGTCAACAAAAGCTTCCTCCGACCTATCTTGTCAAGCAAGAAAGTCGCGGTAAAAATAAACGTCGTCTTCATGATTCCGACACCGATTGTAACCAAGAAAAGCTTGTCCTTAGCCGTGATCCCTGCTCTCTTAAAGATCTTCGGACCGTATAAAAGAACAGCTTCGATCCCCGTGGCGTGCTGGAAGAAATGTATCCCTAACGCAGTCAAAAGAACTCGTCTCACCGCAGGTGTTGGTCTTAAGATCAGCTCTTTCCACACTCCTTCACCGTGTGTCTTCTTGTTCTCCATCTTCACAACCTCGTCTTCACACTTAGCATCAATTCCAGCAGCTGTTTTAATGTCTCGAAACCTTACCTCAGCTTCTTCAGGCGAGTTCGAAACTAAGTTCAAGATCCTCTTCCCTTCTCCAAGACGGCCTTGTAAGATCAACCACCGTGGAGACTCAGGCATTTTCAAGATCCCTAACGCTAAAACCAGCGACGGGATCGCAGCAATGCCTAGCATCAGTCTCCAACCTATATGCATAGGTAACTTGGAGAAGAAGTAATTAACCAAGTAACCTAGTAAAATCCCTATACTGATACAAAGATGTGGGAGAGAAGCTAAGAGTCCTCTATGTGAAGCGGTTGCTATCTCTGCCGAGTAAACCGGAGCAACCATTAGAGCAAAACCGACGCCGAGACCGGCTGTGCATCGACCGGTGAGGAGAACGGGGTAACTTGGACCCCAACCCATTAGTATTGAACCTAACATGAAGAGTATTGAGGCCAAGACGATTGTGTAACGCCGTCCGATTATGTCTGAGGTTCTTCCGGCGAGTAATGATCCGAAAAGGGCACAGAGGTTGAGGATTCCGGTGAGAACTTCGATCTGAACCTCGTTAGTCTTGAGATCTTCTTCAATAAACACCATTGCTCCACTCATAACACCAGTATCTATATACACATATACCAAAAAATACCATATATTATCGATTCTTGTGATCATTAAAAAAATTGCAATTCCACATTATTTATATTGTTGAATACTATCTAGATATCAAATCAAAAAACCAAAAAAAAACTGAAGTGAATATATATATTTAAAACAATAAACTTGACATAGAGAAAAAAAAAAGAAACTAAGACATTTTTTGTCGAATGTAGCATATATTATATTTAAATCGTAGCCTCTATAATTTTAAAATTACTAGGGATAAACGCCTATATATGTGTAAAGTTGTAAACGTTATTATATCAGCCTTTCAATTTAAGGATTCCAATAATATTGAACAAAAATGTTAGTTTTGGAGATTTGTTATAGAATACACTAACCGTAACCAAAGATGATGGAGACGATGGAGGCGACAATAGAACACTGAAGAGCGTATCTATTAACTCCAGGTGGCTTTTCATTGGTCGGCTTCTCGGCCGGATCCGTATTCTTGCTGGAGATCTGATCTTCCATGATTAATTTATCACCAACTTATCAGAAAATATTTCAAACCAACTATAGAGACTTTAGCTCTGTCTCTCCTATAGTTAGAAGCTTGTGTCTGAAAGTTATGAGTTTGGTTCTCAGTATCTCTTTCTCAGTACCAAAGAAGATTCGTTGATTATATACAGAAAAAACTTATGACGACAGAAGACAGTTCTCGTCAAAGTCACATTGCTTGAAAGAGGGGATTTATTTATTTGAATATCAATGGACAAAGACTCATCCACACATCTTTGATTTATATATTTATAGAATTTTTTGTTGTGATAAATCACTCAAGACCCGATCAATGATTCTAATTACAGACCCTAATTACATCTGTGTAATAAGAATAAACAGCTTGACCTGACTCAAACTTTGGAACTCTCATGTGTCTAACGTGCCAAATAGTACTACTTAACTTTTGAACTTTTGATTAGAAGGTATCCGAAACCAAATGAAACCCTTAGGGCATTATTATCGGTGGGGGAAGGTTTTTTGCGTGGACCCCACCACTTTTTCTTTAAAACCAACACATTTCGTCCTAAACTAAGAAATGTCCGAAGGTGATTTATTGAATTTTAGTGAGTCCCACTGTGGCGGCCCACAATTAATTTATTTTAAAAAAAAAAATCAAAAAAAAAAAAGAAAAAACAATTTTAAAGACTTTTGAAAGTCCTACCAATAATAATGCAACGTGGACTCTGACAAGCTAATATTTTTTGTAATTTGATTAAAAGATATGGGTAGACACGAGTCCACTATTATTGGGTGATTAAGAATATTTTTTAATATCTGTTTTTTTTGTTTTATCCTCGTTAATATTTATAAATTTATGTCATTGTGTAACCAAACACAGTTTGGCTGCACTCATGGAGTTATGTAAATATGGAGAGTGTAAAACGTGATTAGTCCATTTTAATAATCTTTTTTTGCTTAACTAAGTAAATAGGAAAAACATAGCATGTCATTAGGTAAGCGATAGTAAAATTTTAAAATATTAATTATTATCATATCATCTTTATATGTAGTTAAAGTGTCATGTTAATTATTCATGATATTAATTAAGTATAGTTTTCCGTATTTATTAATACATGCGACTAGTTGGCATATAGTTGATGCTGTTAAACATGAAGATTATTAGACAAAAGATCATACGCTTATGAATAGTCAAATGGAACAAGTGAAATAACCATGTGAGATTTTTTCCATAATTAACCTAGATTAGTAAGACGAACAGTGATAAAGCAAAACTCATCGCTCATTAAACACTTGGCTTACTTTAATTGATAGAAGGTTGCATGATAAAATGACAATTAAATAATCTTCTAAATATACATGTAATAAAATAAATATTAGTTAACATAAAACAAAAGCTCATAAATAATTCGTATATACATATAGTATCTTATAGAGCCAGTTGAATTAAAAGTATGCTTTCGATCATGCTTCTTCACCTCCTGTTTAATAAAGCTCAAGACCATTCATTGCATGTAATAAACTATAGCTAGTTTATAACCCAACAATAGTTTATTTACCCACACCACAACAAGCTATACAACGGTACCTCACCTACATCTTGCGACAAACTCAGTACATATCCACAGAAAAAAACAATTGTGAACTAAAAGTTAAAATGTATCCTATATTTTTAAGAAAAAAATATCCTGAGAATCAAATTTGATTTGATCTTGAAAACAATACTTTGTTTAAAATATACTAAAAACTAAGAAACGGTGAGGACAACAAATCTTAGGAAAGTAGCTGCTTTGTGTATTGTTAATAACATTTTCTTCAATGTTGGACCCATTTTGTTTATAATAATACATCATGTGCGATGTCATATGCCGTGTGTGATAATGCCAAGTTTATATTGGCCGATGAATCATATATGTAAAAAGTCTATATTGGACTTGTTAGTATGAAATAAAGACATCATACTTTTCAACAAAGTGTTCCACATACAAATCTTATTCAAACATTAAGGAGTCATGTGTGTTATTATCATTCAGAAAACATAGAAATATAATCGTACAGTTCGTATATTAATCTCTAAAGTAACATGTCAAGTGAATACTTTGTTTAGCCTCTAACGATAACCCGATGCTCTGAATGTGTAGACAGAACATAAAACAAAAGAAACTTGAGTTCATCACGAAGCGCCAAAGTGTGTAAAACATAGCAACAGTGAACTCTATGAAGCTCAATAGATTCCACAAGCTTTAACAAGCTACTTTATGAGGAAAGCAAAAATGCATGAGAAGATGTTTTAAGTAAAGAAAGCTCAAGCAAAAGAATCAGATCTTCAATTGCCATGCTCTTGAGTTGTTTAAGCAGGAGCTGAAGAATCATCAGCTTTCGTATCCAGCCCGAGTTCCTCCTCAAGTTTCTTCCACGCATTCAAGAAACTCGGAGGGAACTTCTTCTTCACCGTTCTAATCAACCCTTTAGCATCATTCATCTTCTTGTTCCTCACCAACCCAACAGCCAAATGCTGCAAAGTATTAAAATCCGGAATCTTGTTCATACCCACACTCTTCTTAAAGATCGCGTAGCCTTGCTCATACAAACCACTATCACACAAATGAAACACCAATGTCCTAAACGTAGCTGCATTAGGAGCTAACCTGTTTCTCTTAAGCCCTTCAAACACTTTCTTAGCTTCATCCAACATCCCCTTCTCGCAATACGCTGTCATAAGATAGTTATAACTAATCGTATCAGGCTTCAAACCCTTAACACTCATCTCCTCAATCAACTCCCACACTCTCTCTGGACTCTCCTTCTGAGCATTCATTAAACGAACGTTGTAAGCTGCACTATCAAACTCACAACCTTTCTTCACCATCTCGTTCCACAAGCTCTCTGCTAACTCAACGTTACCATTCTTATACAAAGAGCCTAAGATGGTAGTGAAAGCAATGGTAGTAACCTCCATGCGTTTACCTTCCATCTCTCTCATAATCTCAATAGCTTTCTCAGGCGAGCCAGAGTCACAATACGACTTAATCAATATCCCATAAGAGACTCTATCGGGAACAATGGTACTATACCTCTGAGGCATTTCGTCGAACAGTTGGGGGACTTTCTCAAACTTACCCGAATTAAGACAAGCAGTGAGCAAGGCGTTGAAGGAAACAGCTGTTCTCGGCGTCTGGTACTGACCCATCTCCTCGAAAGCTTTGATAGCGTGATCGAACATGGAGGCTCTTCCGTAAGATCTGATGAGCGTGGAGTAGAAAGGCTCTTCCTTTATTCGTGGGTCGGTCTTGTGGGATTCGATTAGGGCTTCGATGTCGGAGAATCGGTTGCATTTCGCGAGGCAGCGAACGGTGAGCTCTTGGGCGTAGCGTGAGGAGACTGGTGAAGCGGAGTGGTTGGAGACGTTGGAGTAGATCTCGAGAGCTTTGTCCGGGTCGTGTTGTTTGCGGAGGATGGCCTTGGCTTTTGAGGCGGAGATCTTGGGGGTCTGTACGGTGGTGGAAGCATCTGTGGCGGATGTGGTGAAGCGGCGAAGGTGGCGGAGGGAGAGACGAGATGCAGCCATTTTGCAGAGGCGTTAATGAAATGTGGAGAGGAAAGGCGTAAAAGGACTAAGCTTTAGGGTTTAAGATGTGTGCAAATGTTTTTCGTATTGAATTATTATTATTTAGAGTGAATTTGCTGACTACACCTAAATTGAATCATTACAACATACAATTCTATAATAGAATTTCATTTATGTTATAAAGTTTTATGTCTGACGATACATTTGTGTATTATAACTGATAGTTTTATAAAAATTTATGTCAATTTTTAATTTTTTTTATCAATTTTAAAAATATTATATCATGTTAATATACATTTTTCTATTTTGAAAAATTAAATTAAAAAATCATGCATATTTTCACTATGCTGTTTTTAATTACTATCAAGTAAAATTTTAATCAGTTTAATAAATTTGTTAACATCAATTAATAAAAAATTGTAACAAGAAAAACTTTTTACAAAAACTCACTTTTTAGTACAGATAAAGATGGAGTATCGATTTGAATAACTGATAGTATTAATTTGGTAGTTGATGATGAATTATTCTCACAAGTTTAGAATCTAAATGTTACAGTGTAAAGATATTAATAAATATTTAGTAACCATTGGTGACTTGACCAAAAACTTCCACACAAATATTGTTTTTGTTGAAATTTTATTGAGTACACACCCAAGGGATACGTTCATCTGGATCATTGAGATGTTTCTGATTAATGTTTATGAAAGAGAACAAAAGAAAGAGTTGTTTGGTAAAGATCACGAGTTTTATAAATGTATCAAAACCATATATTGGTCTTAAGATCACACAAGCGTCTTTTAACTAAAGCAAAATACTTAAAAGGTAAGCAAACAAGGATGAGCTTCAGGCTCCGTACTCTCCCTGATCAAACTTGTCTTCCGGGTAAAACACAGCAACCACTTCGTTCCCTCCAAACTTCCTACCATTCATCCCGTTTCTTGCCCTCGACGATCCATCAATATCAACATACTTCAAGAGCACCTGCTTACATATAGATATATCAACAGTAAGATCCCCATAGAATCAAAAATTTACAAGAGAGAGGTAAGGTTTTTAAGTACAAACCTTGCCAAGGCCTGGCACTGGCTCACCGCTGGGGCTGGGACGCGGAATCACAACGCTGGCCAACAAACCTGCATTTAAAGAGTTAAGAAACAAACATTCCAAATACACGAGACAAACAAACATAGATAAGAACGTTAGTATTTTTCTTCTACGAAAGAGTGGCCTATTTGTGAAACAATAAGAAAGGGGTTTATGCAGTCTCCAGTCTCAGTATGTTAGGGGCTGATTCTTTATAGCAAAAGGCTGTAAAACAGACATATACAACCAAAAGAAACAGAGACACACATCAATATGCTTTATATCTCCAAGATGAATGATAAAATGCAATAAAAGACATCTCTTACCAAACTTCCCGCCTTCTTGTCTCATGTCTTCCATTATATCTTCATATTCCTCATCGTCTTTAAGCTCGTCCTCAGCAACAACTTGAGTCAAACATACAACTGTTGTTGCCGTCGGACCCGGCTGGAACATACTAACCTGCAAAAAGAGAAAAAAAAACACAAGCCTTGCAATTGACAAACCATAAAGATACAACTGTTGCTAACATAACTCAATCTTTTAAAAAAGAAATAGTTTACCTGAAAAGGAATCTGCTGCTGTGCATGCAACAATACACTTTCTTGTTCAGGTTTCGGTTGCATTGTTCCCTGTTTAGCACGTCTCACAGTAAGAGTCTTGTCTCCCATTTTTATACCATTCAGAGCACCGCACGCAATATCTGTAACAGAGACATCTTGGTACACACAAAAGGCGTATCCTTTAGAGTTCCCAGTGTCTCGATCTTTTACAAGATCAAAACCTTTTAGGGCTCCGAAGCTTTCCAACAGCTCCCTGACTTGTGCCTCGGTGAAGTAATATGGAACTCCACCAACAAAGATACGGTCTGGACCCTCGAGCCCACCAGAAGCACCTGGAGTCAGACCAACAGCAGCTAAGTTTAGATGGGGACTGGGCTGGCTTGGACCAAGACTTGCAGCTAGAGATGGGTTATAGTCACTAGGTCTCTTCACCTTCACTGAAGCTCCCTGGGAAGAGAAGAAAATATGATTCAAATTCTCGGTTTGGGAAGAAACTCAATCAAATACTTAGTGAAGGGTAAATATTAAAATCGTACCTCAAATATAATCCCGTTCAAAGACATTGCGTTACTTGCCTCTTCCACAGAACGCATCTCCACAAAAGCAAACTTCTTCTCGTGGTTTATGTAAACATTAACAACAGCATCACCGGGACCAGCAGTGTTTCCACCAACAGCAGCCATAGCTTGACTAAAGAATGTAGCCACAGACTGCAATACAAGTAAATCAATGTTAATATGGAACATAATTCAGTTGGGAAGAAAACAAAAGTGAACACTAACCTGTTCATTAGCCACAGGGGAAAGCCCACCAACGTAGACTCTGCGAGCATGCCTAGTCGCCTGAAGACACATAAGGTTAATAAGAAGACATGGTTAGCAACAGATAAATATATAGCATGTATAATATATCAATGAGAATCAAAGCTAACCTGCTGTGTCATAGCCTGAATTGGCATCATAGGGAGTCCCCCAAATCCCTGCAGGACATAGAAAGAATTAGTTCAAGAAAGATCTCAATACATAATTGTTAGAAGGGTAAAGATCACATACCTGTCCAGTCTGTAAGGGAAATACGGTGGGAAACATTCCAGCCGCAGGAAGAGTTGGTGGTTGGGGAAGAACTTGGCCTACAAAATGAGAAACAGGATAATACATGAGAAGAATAAATACAAGAATTTTACCCTCCCCGGAAAAAGCAAAGGCATAAAATAGTAGACATCCGGTCAAATATAATTTCACTAAAATTCATTTGTGAACAAAACCAGCGATAGGTACTGAGGATGAGCAGTACCAATAAAACAATTGCAGCAGTTCTTCCTTGTATATAATAGCTAACCAGCGCACACCCAAATGTTGCCTTACCAAAATAGAAAAGCAAACAAGAAACACAAAAGAACAACAAACAACTAAAAGCTCTCAGTTCTAATGGTATATCCTTTTTTATAATAAATTTGAACAAGAACAACCTATGTCTTTTGCAAGTATTCAGGAGAAACCCGAACTTATCTGTAATATGCTAATAAGAAGGTACTAAGTTAAAGAAACAAAAAAGGATACCTGTAGCAGCAGCACCAGCAGCTAACATAGCAGAGGCTGGAGGTGCCATATCGAATCCACTGACCCGCTTGCTGCAAGAACACAGATTGATATAAGAAAGATTCTTAGATAAAAACAATCATTTCACAGAAGAGTAGTTAGAGCCAGAAAAATATGCTACCTTTTTGATGGAGACCGAGACCTTGTTCTGCGCCTAGATCTATCCCTGGAACGAGAACGAGACCTACGACGGCCTCTATCTCCTCTATCATCTCTACGCCTGAAAGGTTTTAGAAAAGAAACACCAAATGAGAATCTTACATAAACAACAAATTGTCAAGACAGATTAGTTACCTATCATAGTCACGGTCACGGCTTCTGCGGTAGTCATCACCATCATCCCTACTACGACGTTCTCTTCTATCACCCCGGTCTCTACTACGATCCCTGTGACGGCTGCTTCTGTGATGATGCTCACGATCCCTGTCCCTGTCTCTATCTCGACTTCTCTCCTTGCTTCTATCTACATCTCTGTCTCTGCTTCGTTCAGAATCCTTATCACGGCTCCTCTCTCTTTCTCTATCTTTACTTCTTGAAGACTCTCTTTCTCTATCTTTACTTCTTGAAGACTCTCTTTCATTGTCACGCGTTTCTCTCTACACAAGAATCCTCGTCACTTACACTTTACGAATCAATGAAACTAATTAAGAAAAAAGCTCAACACATAACGAATAAAGTCTAAACCCTAAATCAACAATCGTATATTCTAGCTAGTAGCTGAACAAGAGCAGCTTTAAACCCTAAAAATCGATTCTTTACTGAATTCAATTACGCATCGAAGCCAATAAACATAGATTGAAACCCTAAAAATCAAACCCATTAAACAATCTCGAAGCTGGGAGATTGTAGCGTAACCAAAGAGCATAAAGTACCTGAGAGTTCGAGTCTGTTTGATTCTCGATTTCGCCGCCGCGGCCACCGTTACCTTCGGCCTCGAAGCCTCCGTCAACAGCTGTACCGTTACGCTCGTGATCTTCGAAGTCAGTCATCTGTTCGCCGGAGATAGGGATGATGAAGAAAACAAAAATCTTTAGGTAATTTCGAGTGTTTCTCTTATAAAATAAAAGACGGGACCAACCGGGAAGGGTATTTTTGTCAACGACATTGTCTTATTAAGGATTACGACACGTCAGCCAAGACAAGTACTATGCAAAAAAAAAAAAGGAAATACGGCCCTGACCGAAAACCCAAACGAGCCAGTCCGATCCGTAGTCTCTATTTCGGCCCAATCCATGTATGTTTGAGTTCATAAATTTTTGTTTGAGTAAACCGGATTATAAACATTTTGAATTAACAATAATTTTTTATAATTCAAAAATCATAAAAAAAAGTTATAATAATTTCTTTTTTTTTTTACTCGAAGATACTTTATTAATGAACAAAGGAATCAGTTACAAATGCATTGTGTATGCATGATGGAATGAAAGGATAAAAGATAAAGGATTGATCATTCAAGATGTTTCGCTAGTGTATCAGTACATGAGTTTGATCCCATGTTTGTCCATGTATATTGAACTGAAACTTCTTTTCCCATGGTCATATATCAGTGATCAAGTTAAGCATATCAACTTCGTTGTCTTTTTATTTGCCAGCTTGAAAACATTTAGGTTATCACTTTCAAAAATAACTTTTGTGAAACCTTTGCTCCAGCAATTCATCACGGCGAATAGAAACGCTTATTGTTCACTTTCTAGTGCATTCTTCGGATAATTAGAGAGAGTTTATCGTGTTCCCAGCTCCCAAAAGGGTTCTCTTTGCATCCCTTATGATCCATCCTGCTTGAGCTGATTCCTAATTGTTTCGAAAAGAGGCATCACAGTTGCATTTGGTTAGACTTTGTTGAAGACCGATCCAAAGTACTTTTTCTTTTTTTCCTATAACGCAAACATGGTCACTCTAAGACAAGTACTTTGCAAACATGGTCACTCTAAGACAAGTACTTTGCAAACATGGTCTCTCTATTAATTCTCGTCTCTTTTGGTGGATTCTTAATTTATGATTTGATTTTTTCTTTAGTTTCTCTTATGTCTCTTATTTAAAAAACGGTTTTTAAGTTTTTTTAATTAAAAACTAATAAGCATCTCAAATCTACCTTAAGAAGCTCCGTATAATCATGCTCTAAGTAAAAAAAGAATATGGTCGCTCTTATCAATTTTTTTATTCACTTTCCGCATATACAAAACATTATAATAAAACAGAACACATCCATACAATACATAAACGTAGACACTGAAACAAAAAGAAGAAAGCAATACAAAACACATTAACAAATAACAAGAAAAAAAAAACACGAGACATCAAGAACAAACATTCGACCATATACAACAACCCAAAACACTCTTAACTTAAAGCTTATCTAGGCGTTTTCTCCTTCTTCTTCTTCTTGCCACTGAGGCTGAGGCGGCCACAACTTCTCTTCTTCTTTCCATCTCTCTTCCTCTTCCTTCTTGGCCTCTTCTTCTTCTCTCTCCCTCTCTTCATCTCTCATCCTCTTCTCCTTGGATGCTTGCGGCTCTTGTGGCTCATCTTCCCCTGGCTGCGGTTGGAACGGTTGTGGTGGTTGTTGTGGTTTTTCTTGCGGTGGCTGCGGTTGAAACGGTTGTGGTGGTTGCTGAGGCGGTGATCCCTTCTCTTCTTCTTCTTCCTTAAGCTTCTCCAACTCTCCTTCCGCACAATAAGGACACCCCAACACAACAGCTTCCTTCTGAGCTCCCAACAATCCCTCAATCATCACATGACTCACATTTAACGAAGCAGCCAATACCTCCCGGTCAAGCGACCGCAAAGCCGATTTCTTCCCAGCTAAAAACTGTGGCTCGTTATTCTTAGCCGAAGTAGTAAACCCAACGAACACTAACTCCTCACTAAGGAAAGACATTTGAGCCATTGGATGTAACCGCGGTACCGCGAAAATATCACCTTCCTCTACCTTAAACCTCATGTTCTTACACTCTGATGATGATCTTGATATTGAAGACCTAAGCACCCTAACCATTCCTGAACCTCTCAACACAACGGATATCTCGCAAGCCCATGGGTTCCAGTGAGGTCCCATCATTGAGCCTTGAGTTAGGTTAACCATGGAAACTCCAACCATTGAGCCTCTTAGCACTTTAAGATCCTTCCTGTTAATGGTTATGGTACGACCGTAAGGGCTCTGGAAGTCTGGTTTGGATTCGAATACATTGAATGTCTTTGCTTTTTTTGTCTTCTGTTTCTTCTCCTTCTCCTTCTCCTTCTTCTTGTTCGCCACTGAGTCTGCACTTGCATCTCCGGAAAGTAGCTTGAGTAATCGCGTTTGGAGCGGCCATGTGTTGGTGTTGGTGTTGGCCTCACCAGGTGTGCTTAGCATGTCATGCACGATCAATGGTGGCTGCGTACGGTTCCTCATCAGCCCTATAATCTCCTCAGGAACCTAATCAAAAAGCAACGAATCCAGTTAACTAATCACACTTAGCATAACCTAAAATAACCTTTACTAAAGTATTTTTGTTGGTTTTATCTAATATAGTAACTATTTGACTAAACTACAGTAACTTGAGAAGCAAGATATACACATAGTCATATCTTGTAGCCCGCATAACCTAAAAAATAGCATCTACTATAGTGCTTTTGTTTGTTTTATCTACTAGAGTAACATGAGAAGCAAGATATACACATATTCAATCTTGCGTGCCAAGTACCTAAACATCATCCGTAATACGTATATGAACCTAGAAATAGACAGATATATGCATACGTACCCCAAAAGCTGATTTGAGAATTGTCTCATCAAAACCAAACAAGAGATCTGTAACACTTGAATACGCACCAAAGCAAGGATCCTGCGTCCACGAAACACTCCACAAATAAGAAGATATATATACCAAAAAATGAAAAATGAGACATATATATCTTACATGTAAACATTCCTCGGTGTTGGAGAAAATTGCGTAAATCCTAAGTTTGGTTCCAAGGAAGATATCCACTGGTTTGCTCTGTAAGTAGAAAACTGTACCGGGACGTAGCCTGTAAACGTCCCCTAGTCTTATCTCAGTACTTGTCGCTTCCTCCTCGACCCAATTCAGAATCCCACTTCCTATACAATCACAAAACCAGTTTTTAACATAATGCAAACCATACCGCAAAAACTGATCTGTAAACCGAACAAAATAACCGACTTTGATCCTTTTTCTAACCACCGTTAACCAAACCAAAACAAAATTGGTGTTGGATTTGTATATCTCACAATTGGACTAATAGTAATTATCCTTTTTAATTTTGCCAAATATTTGAATTTTCATATGAACTGATGATGTTTGAAACGTGTTACAAATGTCTATTCACAATCCAAGCTTATCTTGTTTTTTTGCCAAGTTTTTTTTGTCTAAAACAAAGAGTGAGATACTTGCCAAACCGAAGCCTAACCGAAAGATGGAAAACGAACCGAGATTAAACCGTCTCAATTCATAGTCATGAATTGTGGATAAGGGGTAAAAACCAAGTAAATGACACTGAAACAGTTAATAGATATGTACCAGAGTCGACAAAGAAGACCATGTCGGAATGAAGAAGAAGAGGGAGCAAAAGCGCGTTTGGTTCCAGCGTTATGGAATGTATTTTGTAAGGCCCCATCCCACCGCATCCATCGCCTATTTGAACAGTTGAGATCTGTCCGAACTTGGTCGAGAAGATTGGTTTCCATTGATCTTTCTTGATCAGAAGAGGCGTTGAAAACCCACAACATGACGGTACAGCAGCGACGTCGTTTTCCTCCGACGTATCATCAGGCTCATCAGACTTGGCAGACTTAGCCCATGACTCAGTGCCAAGTAATAAGAGGAGAACAAAGAGTGATAATACCGTAAACCTAATCATCTTTGTGTTTCTTTAAAATTTGTGTGGTATTCAATGCTAACCATATTAAATCGTGTAATATAAAGAAACGGGAGAGAAAATGAACAGTTGACGTTCACTACGTGTCTTGAGTGTTTGGACACGTGCTTGAGTGCATGGTTCTTTGATAAATAACAAATTCGCTAAAATACATCGAAGAATTGGGATGATAGTGTTTTATATTTATGAACAAAAGAGATGCATAGTTTGTATCGCAGTACCAATTACATGTCATGGGTTGAAACTATTGTATTTTTGTCATTGAAGTCGTGTTACCATGCATGACCGATGACTACTATTGAGTCTATTGTGTTATACACGATTCATCGTCGTCTAACGCTTTTGATGTTTCCGCCGCCTGCCTCATCTCTTATCATTTTTCCAATTCATCGGACACCTGAGAGTATGATTATAGGGAGTTTTTAAAGAATTCTTAAGGGGGTTTTTAAAGAGAGGAGACCCACCAAAACTTAAAAACCACATCTAAGGGCATGTTTATTGGTAGTCTCTTAGCAGAAGTTTTTAAATTTTTTAAGAAACGTTTCTAAACTTTTAATTAAGAAAACCTAAGATCCGTCTCTTAAATAAGAGATTTAAGAGTCGTCTCTTAGCAAAAAAATTTTGTTTTTAAGAAATAAAAAAAAAAGACGTAAAGTAAATTAAGAATTCCACCATTTAACTTTTTTAAAAAAAAAGAATCAGACAAAAAAAAATCTAAGAGCATCTTTATCGGGTAAAAAAAACGTCTCTTAGTGGGGAGGAGGGCCCACTCTTGTGGCAAAACCGTGTCTTCCAGAGCTAAAATAGGAAACGTATCTTGTTGGTTATTTGTACTGTTTGCGGGCCCCACTGACACGTGGCGGCTCGCAATTGATACATTTTTAATTTTTATTTTTTTTTTTCAAAACAAAAGTAAAAAAAAAAAAATTTAAGAACCCTTTTAATGGGTGTTTGTGATAAAGATGGCCTAAGGAGTTGTTGGGTTAATCATGCTCTAACAAGACGTAATAGTATGATGCCGTCAACGTACGTAAACTTTCTTTAGTTAGATCTTCTTAGTTAATTAAATAATAGATGATTAACATATGTTTGGCGAATAAATGCTTTTAAACTTATTGGTCGAGAAGTTACTCAAACCCGTGTGAGTCGTGAGAAAAATTATAGCGATCCGCCCCGGCCCAGCCGGCGATCGAACCCACCAGGTCTGCAGCCCAATCAACCCCAACCCATCACTGTGTGCCATACACCCCAACGGGCTTGAAACACTCTTAAACAGTAGGTTGTTGGTGAGACTCGAACCCAGGTCTCACCCTTTAACAGCATTCTCCCAGAGAAGCTGTCACCAATTCTTCTCTGGGAGAATGCTGTTAAAGGGTGAGACCTGGGTTCGAGTCTCACCAACAACCTACTGTTTAAGAGTGTTTCAAGCCCGTTGGGGTGTATGGCACACAGTGATGGGTTGGGGTTGATTGGGCTGCAGACCTGGTGGGTTCGATCGCCGGCTGGGCCGGGGCGGATCGCTATAAAAAAGTCGACTTTTTTTATAGCGAGCCATCACCGCCCGACCCAGGCCCAGCCCAGCCGGCACGGCTACACTGCTCCACGACCTCACCCTTTAACAACCCCTCAATGAGAGAGTTGTCACCAATTCTTCTGCAGAAGAATTGGTGACAACTCTCTGAGGGAGATTGTCTTGTAGGGTGTAGGAGTTCGATCCCCCTCACCAACAACCTACTGTTTAAGAGTGTTACAAGCCCGTTGGGGTGTATGGCACACAGTGATGGGTTGGGGTCGATCGGGTCTGCAGGTCCTGGTGGAGCAGTGTAGCCGTGCCGGCTGGGCTGGGCCTGGGTCGGGCGGTGATGGCTCGCTATAAAAAAGTCGACTTTTTTATAGCGATCCGCCCCGGCCCAGCCGGCACGGCTACACTGCTCCATCAGGCCCTGCAGAACCGATCGACCCCAACCCATCACTGTGTGCCATACACCCCAATGGGCTTGAACACTCTTAAACAGTAGGTTGTTGATGAGGGGGATCGAACCCCTACACCCTACAAGACAATCTCCCTTGGAGAGTTGTCACCAATTCTTCTGCAGAAGAATTGGTGACAACTCTCCAAGGGAGATTGTCTTGTAGGGTGTAGGGGTTCGATCCCCCTCATCAACAACCTACTGTTTAAGAGTGTTCAAGCCCATTGGGGTGTATGGCACACAGTGATGGGTTGGGGTCGATCGGTTCTGCAGGGCCTGGTGGAGCAGTGTAGCCGTGCCGGCTGGGCCGGGGCGGATCGCTATAAAAATATATTCGATGGAAGTGATGGTGAGAACGTACATTACTCTTGAATGTGCATGGATAATTGTTGGCTCGTGGACAACAATCTTTTATATCTCAAAAGTCTCAAACTTATCAGTTACATTACATTACATATCATACCACTGGTCCCTATAAACATTCCACATATAAAGTTGAAGAGTTACGCTCTACGGTCACATCAAACACTAACGTATATAAATTGTTCCCGTACTTTTTCCTGTCACAAAAAATCATATTAAAATTAATTATCGTTCAGATGATTACAATTAGAAAAAAAACTCGACAGCTAAATAGTAAAAAAACTACAACAACACAAGCGATAGATGCGTTAAAGGAGTGAAGAAATCTGTGAAAATGTTTCATTTGAGATCTTAAAACTGATGTTACTAAAAATATACTAAAGTCGAGATATGAACCACCGACGGAAGACCCTAAACAACAGGTTTGAAAACGGTTGGTGAACGCCAACACAAATGATACGGGACATTCCTTAACTTCATATAAAGTGTATATATTTGATACGAGCATTGGAAGATAAGTTCGTCCCGGGTTCTCGATGGAACCTTGTCGAAAGCTGTTAACCGCCAAGAGCACCTGAGTGATTCCAGTACAATAGCTAAAAGTGGTAGGGAAAGGTCTCATATGCCTAGATTTGACTCTAATATTCATGAGCAATATAACAAAGATTTTGTAACCTCCACTACCATGTGATAACTGAAAGAACAATGAAACAAAATCAAACATAACATCACGCCTTTGGGTTAGGCGAACCCTGAAAAAAGACAGTAAGCTTTGGGCTAAGTGAACCTTATAATCTGAAGTGAAACGGTGGAAATCCTATGATTTGTAATGATTGAACAAAATTATATCCATAAAACACTCCAGTGCATCAACATCTAAAGGCTTCTTCAAGACTTCGCAATATTGCGTACTGAAGAGAGAGAGGCTTGAGAACAGCTAGCAATCATACCACTACACTCATCTCCATACAAATATCTTGCAGAGAAACAAACAAGGCCCTTATGGCTGAGTTTGACAAGTAAAACTCTACTTGATATTCCAATTTTTGAGTTCTTATAGCCATGGAAGAAACTAAAATTTTCAAATGAGAGCATAAATCAGAATCCAAACTCACAAGTTGATAGGTTAAGAAGATTGAGACCATTACACCAAGCAAGTGGAGAGAGAGGTTGGGGACGCTGGAATATGGAGGACGAGTTGAACGTACGGTGGAAGAAAGCTCTCTACTTGTGGATAAACAAGGAACCACACAACTCATGGAACCAAACGCCATGGCTGAGGCAAGGGATTCCATATTTATGACTTGAGAAACTGTTTGGAGAGAATTTATCGACGAACGAGATAAGAACAAAGACGAAGGTCGCATCTGGAGGATCAGGCATCTTAATGAGAATGATAGACTCGAACGGTGAAATCGTGCACGGTGATGGATCTGATGGAGATCTTGACTACAACGAAAGAGAAGCTTTATTCATTAACGCCATGAAAAAAGAGAACAAGCTTTTTCAAGAGGAAGGAGACTGAACGTCGAATCTAGATCAGAGAAGAGCCATCAGACGGAGGCACCTATGGAGACGGACCTAGGAGCTTCTTCTAGGGCGAACTCGACATGCTCATTATGTACCACTTTCTCTTTGATTGTGGTTTCGACTTCCTTCTACAAATTGTTCCCATATATAACTAAGAAGGTCAGTGATAAACATCTTTAGAATCACATAACCATAGTGAATTTTGAGTTTACAAAATTGTACAAATTATCTACTCCAATTTTATCCTATGGTGGATATACATATAAAAATATTACAATTTTTCTGCATTGACCGATTTTTGAATAAATAAAAATGAAAATATTTCTTTACGAGTCGGAGTCTCTGGCTGAGGTAGAGTCTTTTTCAATCATTCAATTCAGAGAAACAAGGGAAAGTGACCTTTTGCGAGTGTGTAAAAACGGAGTTGGTCGTCAATCTGGTAAACAACCGTCGTACGAATCTCCGATGAACGGATTTGCTTCACAGATCCCATCCATGGCGCTTCTCGGATCCGGCTTCACCAGCGAGGTATTCTTTCCGATCCGTTTGTATAAATGACAAAAACACTTTATCATTACTCAATTCATTATTGTTTTGGGTTGGGTTCTATCAGATCGTGTTCCCTTGTCCGAATTTAAAAATTACGTAACCATGCTCTGCTGCGGGGTTATGTCTGATCATCGGAAAGTTCTGGTCTTTGTGTACATTTTTGTCTGATCATCCAAAAGTTTTGCTCTTTATGAACGTTTTGTGTGCTGGATTGTATTGATGGGTTCTTATGGAGATTTCAGGTTGGGTTACGTGTACTGCTTTCACCACTTAGTTCCAATATCGTACTTCGTACAGCATGGTGAGTCTTTTTTTTCTTCTTATCAGCAAGTTCTTATTATAAGGTGATCGAGTTGTCCCAGGTGTCACACCTTGTTGGAATACTGTAGGCTACCTTTAGGACAAGAGTCAATCTCTTGTTTGGGAATCTTGTGTTGTGTTTTTTTGGTTGTCTTTGGGTTCTTTACTCTATTATAGAAAGGTCTGAATCTTTGTTTCCTGCAGCTGTTCCATTGGCATTGGGTTGCCTGTGTATTCCACTTTCAAGGCCATTGAGAATAGAGATCAGAATCAGCAGCAAAAATGGCTTATTTACTGGGCAGGTTTGATCATTGTGACTGACCTTTTTAATTCTTTTCCTCCTCTCTTCCTAATGCTGTTTATCCGATGAGTTTATCGCAATCTTCCCAGGCTTTCTTTCCTATGGCATTTGATATTTTGTCCCTCTCTATCTTCCACTTCTTTTGCAGCCTTTGGTTCTTTCAGCCTTGTTGAAGTGTTCACGGACAAGCTCATTTCTTGGTACACATCTCAAAGCTATCAAGAAACATGACCTTACTTGAAATCTATCACGATATCAATGTCTTATCATAAGCAGAGTATTGTTAGTTAACTCTGTTTGTTACAGGTTTCCACTGTATTATCATGCAAAGTTTGCGTTCCTCGTCTGGCTTCAACTCCCCACCATTGATGTACTTTCCCCATCTCTTTGTGATCATCATTTAACTTTTAAAGAAGCTTTATTAACCCCTTAGTGTTCTGCTAATTTCAACTTACGTCATTTGTAGGGAGCAAAACAAATATATAACAATCACCTTCGCCCTTTCCTAATACGACACCAAGCTAGAGTGGATCGACTTGTGGATGGAGTATACGAGGAGATGGTACACTGTTGCTCTCTTTAGAACTCGAACGATTCTGCATTCTTGAGTTGCTTTACAAATGCTTTATAAACACACACAACATTTGCAGGTCAAGGTCGTTAGATCACACCAAGGAGAAATACAGTTTGTCCGATCAATGATTGTCAGTATCCTGGGATCAGGTTAGTTTCCAAACTCTAAATGTTCTGCCCTGAAATAACTACTACTTTGTTACTGAATAGAATGTTGTTATGCTTGTTGTTCCAACAGCTAATGAAGTTACACCACCAAGCCAACAACAAGGAGAAATCCCAGAGAGTAGTCCCGAACCAGAACTATCAACGGCAACAATCCGAGATTTAGCTTCGGAGTCTGAATCCGAACATGAAGACTAATAAAACAAACAAGTGTAGTCATCTTAGCTTTGCAGCTTTTACAACCTTATGTTGAATCACTATTACATAAAAATATCAAAACGATTGTTTGGTCACGTAAATCAAATAAGTTTTTATCTTTTCTTGAAAAATCTCAATAATATGTTATAGAGATTGTTATAGAGCTCCATGTATCCCTACGTTAATGTGTTCCTTCACCATCTTTAGACGCAGCAGCATTCTGTTCTAGATTAGCTACGGCCTCTGGTCCATGCACTCTTACCAAATCATCTTGAATAGAGTTGTTCTCAGTCCTGAGCTTCTCGCATTCGCTGGAGAGTCTCTGCAACTCATCTCTGAGGCTTTGATTCTCACTCGTCAAACTCTCTACTCTCTGTTGAAGCTGCTCACATTCCGCCTATACAAAAAGGTGAATGTGAGTAGTTTACATTAAAAGCAACCATAGTAAAATGACAGAGGTGATAATAACATTACCTGCTTCCGCAATCTGGATCGCCTAGCGGATTCACGGTTAGATTGTTTCCTTTTCTGCCTCTTGAGCTCTCTTTCATCCTGGTGAGTAGTAAACACACGAGTTTATAACCTAATCAGAAAGGCTACTTTGCACGTAGAGATAAGATGAACGATGATTTGGTCTCACCTTCACAGCTACGCCAGCCTGGGAAGACCATAAGTCCATCCCCATATTCAGATTAGTCCCCGGGGCCACTGGCTTCATGGGGATGGAGCCTTGGATCTCACCAGTAGTATTACTCTGTGAACTTGCTGTTTATTGGAAACTATAACAAGTCAAGAAAAACCTCGAGAAAACAAGCAAAGGAAAACCACAAGCTTGTGGCGGTGAAAACTTACCATCCGCCAGCATCTGTCCAAAGCTTGGCTTCCGAACTGAACCTTGTTCCTACATTAACATGAAATTCAATTTAACATCACACTGAAGCAACCAAACACATGTCAAACTCATATCAGTACCTGGTGGTTGGCATTGTCATCGTTTTCATCAGATGAACCAGCTGTGACACTTTCGTCACTGCACAATCATAATTACATCAAGCTTCATATAAGTCTACTACAAAGAAGACCACTTTCCATAGAGCGTTTTAGGTCTTACCTTTGAGATACAGCATCGTTCCCTGAACCAGAAGGCGCCTTCTCACCTCCTCCACCCTTTCTTTTCAAGTTCCCCTTAGACTTCTTGCCAGGGGCTTGATCCTTCACAGTCTCCTTATTGGTTGGACCAGAAGCCGGAGGCTACAACAGAAGGATGTCAAGCAAGTTATAATTTGTCTATGCAAGTATCTTTAGGCTATAAACGAGAACTTGAATGGTGTTAATAGTACGGAGATTACCATGGGCATGCCAGGATGGGCATAGACTGTCCCTGGGGGATACATTGCTGGGTACGGAACTGGGGTTCCATAAGGCGGCATCATGTGGTGCTGAAAGTTTCGAACAAGAATAAATAAATCTCGTGTAAGTGTTTTCCAAAAGACAAAGATATAAGAACTTATTTTCCATAGGAAGCTTACTTGAGCACCCCACATATAAGGGTGAGGACTAGGAGATCCAGTTGGTGAGGGGAAAAAAGGACTTGGAGTACCTCCTCCGCCATAGTAAGCCTAAAGAAACGAGCATGCTGTTACGTTCTGAAGTCTCGAGAAAGAAGACTAATTGTAAACGAACCTGCATTGAGTTTGACCAGTCTTGATACGGTGTGGGAGGATTGTCCTGCAAACAAGAGGTTGTTACATCAAACACAAGTAGATTAGAGAAAAACTGTAACCCAACTGTATATAGCTTCTGTTTGAATATAAAACAAACGTAGAGAATGATCAACCTGTGCCGATGATGCTGGTTTGGAAGGCTTAAATGGCGTTTTTTCTTCGCTCGTTCCCATTGTTTATGAGCTATAAAGAAGGAGCAAGTATCTGTCAAGACAAAGACTTTAATTCAAAATCGAGAGACATAGCAAATATTTTGAAACAGAGGATCTGACAAGACGAAGAAACAGAGGATTTTGAAACAAAGATCATGGTTCATGTAATTCAAAATCGAGACGACAGTTACTATTAGCAAAAGAACATGTACACCCTACCCTGTTCTCGAAATCCAAAATCCACAATTGTTAAACGTATTCAACAGCAGACGCAATAACTACATGAACTATGCATGAAGTTTCTCCTTACACAGCCTCTAATTACAGAACTGTATTAACGAATTCAATCAAAGCTCAACACACAATCATCATAACAGAGTATATATACATCAACACATGCAAAAAGTCTTTGCATAGAGAGAGAGAGAGAGAGAAAAGGAAAGAAAAAAATCAGACCGATGTGGAAGTCCAGCTAGGACTTGAGACAACGTTGCAAAGACACGTCCTTTCTATCTCTCCGACAGATCAGACAGAGACCAAAACTCAGGTTTACAGCTCTGACGAAGATAAATTTCAATTTTTGTTTCAAGGGTTCTCTTACAGCTTCATTGAATCTGTCGGGAAAGTAAAGAGCAGAGAAGGAAAAGAGGATTTGAGATTGTCCGATCTGCTGTGTCGAAGTCCGATAGGAGAAGAAGAAAAAAAAGAGGAAAGTTTTATTTTGTAAATATTTTGGGGATTTAGGGTTTTTTATGATCTGACACGTGCGACAAGGAGGTGTCCAGCTGTACACGTGTTACTGGTGGATAAGGTTTTGACACGGTGGTGACAGTTGGTGTGACTCATCTACTCTTTTATATTCCAATGCAAATATCATTTATTACCAATACAATTTATACTAGAGCTTATTCAAAAAATTATACTATTACTGGATATAAATATTAGAGCTTATTCAAAATAGATTTATTAGATAAAGAATGTATTTTTATTAAATCCAGTTTTAAAAGATTTTGCCCTTTTGTTGGATAAAAACATAAATTACTTTTTGTCTTTACCATTTAATTAAAGAGAAATAATGATCAAGGATAATTTTCAATTTTTTGATTAACAATGTTTAATTATTTTATTATTTCTGCTAGAATTTGAAAATAATTGACGTTGTGAATTTCTTTTTCAAAACAATTTAATATATTAAAAAGAAAAGGAGTAGTTCATTATGTTTTTGACACAAAACTAACCAAATGGAAGCTGTTCTCGAGGTTTGCATTATTGAATCTTTTTATTGAAAAGCTAAACAGATAAAGTTATTTCTGGCTGGATAAAAAGACCAAGACTGATGACATGAAGATTTGTGTGAAAATTATACTCCCTCCGTTTCATATGGTAACTAGTTTTAGAGAAAATCACTAATATTAAGAAAGTTGTTGATTTTTTTAAAATAATATTAAAATCAATAAATTCAACCAATTATAAAATAATTAACATTATTTAATTGTATATTAAAAGTTTGACTAATAGATATCAAAAATTCACTCCAAACAAATCGTTAATCTTTTAAACAGAATATTTCATGGAGCATGCATGAGCATCATAATTAGCAACTAGGTGACCGATGTGATTGATCACCATATATATAAAAAAGGTAACAAACTTTTTTAATCTTATCGTGTGGACTCGGACAACACACTAGATGCAGTGAATGTGTTGAAAGTTGTTTACAAGTACTTAAAACGAACCGTCTTAGGAAAGACGAACCAGTACACTACGTTTGCTTTACACTTCACTTATTCGCCCAACATTTCTTCGTGGGTCCAGAGTTGTTTTAAACTTTGTGAGACCAGATTTTTTTTGGGTTGGTTATTTGAATTATGATTTAGTATATGCCTACATCAAATATATTAGAACGCCATTCAATTTGCAAAAACAACTTTAATAAAAGGGCAAATCTCTCAAATAACACCTTTTGAAGTTTTTGTCACAAAAATAAATTTCAAAAACAAAAATGACCAAACTAGACTTTTTTATTTTTTAAAAATTAATATTTTTTATTTAATTTTTTAATTTTAAACCTCACCCCCAAAACCCCACCCCATAACTCTAAACCCTAAGTCTAAATTAGTTAAACCAAGGGATATAAACGTATATTTACCCCCAAAATCCCACTCCAAAAAAGTTATTTTTGTCATGTTTTTCCTTAAAATTTATTTTTGTGATAAAAACTTTTTTATATCTATCTTAGGGTATTTCTCTTAATAAAATGTCTATTAAGGATGTCAAATAAATGATTGTTGATATTTATGTATCATCAAACTAGATGGTTTAACCGGATATATATAGTACTAATGCATGTAACTAGATGATAACTGTAACCGGTTAGTGTGTTACGATTTTGATATGACTATCGACACATTTGCACTTTATATATGCTATTCATATCAAAGTTGATAATGGCTTATATATAATTAGTAGTGCCGATATAACTGTTTTCTAACCATTAGTTGTCAAGTGACTATAAAACTCGACTCATGATGTTTTACCAAATTTAGGTATATTTTATCCGAACTCCCCTTTATTTAATTTGTCAAACTCTTATTCATGGAGTTAAAACAACTATTTTGTTTTGTTCACGTCATCTAGTCATTTATCTTCTAGACTTCTGCATTATATTAAAAGAAAGAATCAAGAATATTTGAATCTTGCATCGCATATTTGTGCCGTACCCTTTTTGTTGGTCGATAAAACTGTTTACTTGAAGACAACCATTAGCTTCTAGATGTAAAGAAACGGTCTTAATTACGGTATGTCTTAGTCACTTTTACGAGTGAATCTTATACCCATAACCCATCAATAGAAGTATCAAAATCAACAAAGTCCAGTCCCAAATTTTCCAAAACTTTAACCGAACGAGGTTTCATTAAACATTTTTTTTGGTAATCCGTTTCATTAAACATGTACATATGCTTTTATGTAAAGTGTACATATATTGAAAATTATTAACAAAAATATTAT
The DNA here is from genome assembly GCA_905132765.1 of Moricandia arvensis. Lineage (NCBI taxonomy): Eukaryota > Viridiplantae > Streptophyta > Magnoliopsida > Brassicales > Brassicaceae > Moricandia > Moricandia arvensis. Next base: position 199,218 of record CAJHQP010000253.1, on the reverse strand, counting down.
ATATGGCACATATAAGTGGGGGTTATTGATTCTTGCATTTTAATGGATTTGGAAATCTAAATTAAATCAAGTGTTATTGGTTCTATGATTTTAAAATTCATATTGAAATCATGTGTTATTGGTTTCCTGATTTATAAATTCTAATTTAAATTAGGTGTTATTCAATCATCCGAATTTACTAATTGATTTGATTTCATAACGGATTTGCATGGATTTCTTTGTTAAAAATACAAAGACTCAAATCCGAGGGAAAACCTCAGGATTTATAAATACAAATACAAATTTATATGTTAGATTTGAAAATCAATATATTTTACATTGATTTGTAAATATTATATGGATTTCTAAATATTCTAAAGTACATGAACCAATAACGTCTCCTAAGTTTATATGAATAGGTCAACCCCATGAAAAAAGTGAAATGAAAACCCAAATTAATTAGTTTACTATATTTAGTTAGAAAGTAGTCATTAAATATTACAGATTTTGCTTCAAATTTTTGCCAGAGAAAGTGGCTCAAAATTAACTACACAAGCAAATGTTGCTCACATACAAGATTGCCAAATTACACTACCGTGAAATATATCGTCGTTATAATTATTTGTATATTAGAAATTCAGCAACCATAGTCTTTTGATTTACTAAAAATATTCCTTCCTAGTTCAACAATTAAAATATTACATTAAGCTGGTAATTCATCCATTCATCTCCGTCGATGTAACTGTTTTCCGGCACCGGATAAACCATGTTATGGTAGTCGTCACCGTCCTCTTCCACTTTATAGTCTCCAAAGAAGGGAGTTTCATTGTGTTCGACCGAGACTGAAGAAGAAACTGGACTGTTGCTCGACCCTCCTTCTACTCTTTCAGCCAGTCTTTGGATCTCCCTCTCTGCATCATAGAGTTGTGCCTTGAGCTCACGAACCTGAGTAAAAAATGTAAATACTATAAGGGCACCTTCAATGCAGGTGCTAAGGGAGGTACTAAAAGAGGTGCTTATGGTGGAGTCCACTTAAAAGGTAAAAACCAGTTGCTTAAGAAGTCAAAATAAGCACCGATTTAAGTGGATTGTTTGCACTGTTTGCGGGTCCCACTGACACGTGGCGGCCCGCAATTCGTTTGTTTTTTTTTTAAATTAAAGAAAAAAAACAAATAAGCACCTCCATATTAGAGATTCTGCGTTAATGATGACCTAAGTAACTAATCACCTATGCAAACATTTGATAAAATTTCAAATAAAAAGGGTTATTGTTTAGTGGGCCTGCTCTATAGTTTTGACTCCCACTGATAAAGACTAGTGACTATTGATTAATTATAGCATTGTACGGAACGCATAGAAGTATGTTAATTAATGTTGTGTAAATGTTACGAAATTTAAAATAAAAATGTTATGAAATAGAAAATAAATGATACCTCTGACTCAAGTCGGCACTTGTCGACAACGACGTTGTCATGTGAGTTCTTGAGTTTGTTGTACTCTTCCTCGAGCCTTTTGTTCTTCCACCGTGCACGACGATTCTGAAACCAAACGGCAACTTGACGAGGGTCAAGCCCTAGCTCCGCCGCAAGTTTATCTTTCCTCTCCGACTCAAGCTTGTGCTCATCACCAAAACTCATCTCCAACATGTTCATTTGCTCATCAGTGAGCTTTCTCTTCTTAAACAAGCAGTTGCTTCCATCTCCGGCAGCCACCGCTCTTTTGCTCTTCCTCCTCCTTCGCTTATGTGGCTTCACTTCTCCTACCGACCAAAAACAAATTAGTAATTCGCTAACAACATAAACATGTTAAATTATTGTTTGGATTCTATGTTTATATAGGAAAGACTCGAATAAATAACTCACTTGAATTTGTATAACTTCTTCCACAAATAAATTAGAATTTTTAAGATAAACCAAAAAAAGAAAACCCACACTTGTAAATTTGGGTTTTCTCGAAATTCAAAGAAAAAAGATTTGAAAAATTTGGACAAACCTTGTGGTAGTACTATGTGAGTGTAGACATCATCAGGGTACAATTGAGAGATAAAAGCCATGTTTTGATCACACACCGTGTGGTTCATGTTCTTGGATCTCTATCGTTTCTCTTTGTTGTTATCTGTCTCACTTTTTGTGAGCTGTGAGAAGTTGTGTTGGGGGAAGAGAAAGACCTGTGATTTATAAGGGGTGTAGCCAAGCTTTTTTAAATGTCATTTAACTAATATTGGCTTCTTGTTTTAAAATAACTCATACGTACTTCTAGACCACAATCGAGTTAAGAGCACGTTGGTGTCTACTGAAGTTACGTACTATATACTCAGTTCAAAAAAAAAGTTACGTACTATATATAATTAATGAATAATATTACGCATGCAGTTGAGAAACTTGTATTAGCAAATAGAGAGATTGAACTAGCTCTCTCCATTAGATAACCAAGCTTCATTGGTCGAGTGGTGCGAGAGGTCCGTTGGTTTCTAAGAGGCCGCGGGTTCGATCCCCCTCAGATTCACCATGAGGTTTGGCCAGGCAATTGGGGTATCTAATTCCCCATAGTACCAAATGGGATACCTCGCGCCGAGGGGTAGACCTCCTAGGGGTTGAGATCCCTCCAGGGTTATCAAAAAAAAAAAAAAAAAAAAAAAAAAACTAGCTCTCTCCATTAGACAAAAAAAAAACTAGCTCTCTCAACTCTTTGGTTGCATTTCGTTCAGATAGTAATGAGCACTAACAAGGATCAAAATAATTGACCTAATTACTCGTTTTGCCAGTAAATAATCTTTTCATAATTTCACTAACACAAAAGTAAAAAAGATATGAACCCTAAAAACTACAAAGCATCTGCACTGGAAGTCTATTATGGAGAGTCTCTCACCAAAACAGTAATATTTTTAATGAAAAAGTCTATTAAAACTTTCAGAAACCCATGTAAAATATACTATGCTCTCTTATAATATAACAATTAATGACCAGTGATCCTTTATACATTATTTAAGAAATAATTTTGACATATGTTATGACCATATTCAAGTTCACAAAAAATTAATAACATAGTTTTAAGACATAATTACATGACACTAACATAATAATGATATGGACGATTTTTTTTAAATAACATTTTTTTGTCAAAATGATATGTATTTCTTCCCCAAATTAGTCTACCTTTTTCCATAAATCATTATAACTATTCATCAAAGTAAAAACTTATATGCATACATTTACAGATTCTGACAATTCTAAGACAGAAGATATTTTTCTCGGAAATTAATTTTTTCTTAAATTTAATAACTGATTGTTTGTAGTGCCACCCTCATGTTTACGAATATTAAATTTCATTTCCTGATTTCTGATAAACAGTATACTTTTTTTTGGGTAAAATGATAATCAGAATTTTTATAATTGAAGTAGTTGATTGTTGAAATTCGGTGGTTTTAAAATCTAATAGAACTCCGTGGATCATTCTCTAGTGGATTATAAACATGACAAAGCTCTAAAAACAGCTAAGCCTAAACCTTTTGGTTCTTTTTAAAATAACAATTAAAGATTCTCAATTACTCGATTAAGACACTAATCACCACCACAATCTTTACGATCAAACATTGAGTGCCAAAGCAAAACGTGGACGGTTCAGAAAACACTCACGTCGATTAAACAATATAAAAATTGTCAGCCAACCTGTCTCTTTGGTTCCTTCGACATCCCAAATCACGGTTAGAGCTTTAAGCACATGGTTAGCAACTAAATAAATCTTGTCACTAGCTCCTTAATTTATGATTATAAATTTCCATAAATACATTTCCGAAACGTGGCATGTTTATCAACTCCCCAGGCGTCCCTAATGACAGCTACAAGAGGAGGCTTTTCTAGATTGCTCTTGGGTTTGGTCCCATAGATTCGTGGGTTTTTGTGTTAAGGTATTGTTTTATTAAAAAAAATTCTCATAATCAGTTTTAATTTGTTGCTATAAGTTTACAATATTCTTTCTATTTCCGCTCTTGCAGTTTTAAACGTGATCTTGTATGTTTTCATGGTGGTCCAAGGTTATACATGGCACAATATGAAGTATGGTCTTAATAAATTAATAAAGCACTAATACATATTTAGATTGGCTGCTACATATTTACCACATTAGCCAATCAGGTAAGATCTATATTAGATCTTAATAACTACAATAAAATAGTTAAATTCTCAAAAAATGTATTAACATATTGAAATGCCTATCTTCTTTCACATTTTCTCCCATTATAAATTCATCTACTTACAACCAATAGCTGAAATTGACATTTCGGCTCTATTAACTATTCTCCTAACTAACAAACGAATTTAAAAATTTTAACACTATGATTGATAAATTCCATGCAACTTTATATTAAGATTTTAGCAAAAAAAAACTTTATATTAAGATCTTACGTAGGATGATAAGTATTAGGTCAATTTGACTACATTATCCAATTCACTTTGGTTCAAGTTGTAAAGAAGTCTCAGCTGTGACTTCCAACACCTAAATTCGATTTGCGTTAATTACCTAGTCGTGTTTTAATTGGAATAACACATATCCGGATGTAAAACCTTATTAAATTAGTTTTTGGGCATATAAAAATCTTTAAAATCCGCACGATTATATATTACAAAAATGGACTGCGTTAGTTAAATAGTACGCTTTCATCCACGTAAAAAGACACCATCGGATTAATTAGACACTAAGAAGGCAACCACCACATCTTACAATTGAAAATACTACAAGCATTAGTAAATAGTTATGTATAAAGACGCACATACACACTATACACTCGTGCATAAAGACGCTTATCCATTTATGCTTATGCATTTAGAGATCAACAATAAATACTTGGATGGATTTTCTATGAAACAAATTCAAAGAAAAAAACGCCTCAATCTATCAAACTTAGGATCAGATATTGTGATATGGATAAAAAATGAGATTGAGAGGTAAATTACATGTTTTATAAAAATGGATTGATGATCACTCAAAAATATTTACGCATACATGGAAACTATAACTATATTCGAATCGCAAAGAAAGAACATGAGAATATTTATGATAAATACAACATAAGTGAGACATTGGAGTTAGTTTCTATGCTAAACATACATTTAAACATTGTTAGTAGTAAAATGGTTTCAAAAATAAATATTGTTAGAAGGTTGATAGATTTCTAATCTATAAAATAGCAATGTGTTGACAAAGATAAGCCCAATATGAATTAACCTATATATAAAAAAGCTTCTAATATAGATATCACACAGGCTAATGACTATAAAGCCCAATAACTGGTCATATACTAATATGAAATCAACAAACTTAGCCCAACTCAATATTTATAGGAAAGTCACCCGGCGCAGTGATTAACGATGCTGTGACAGTTAAATTTTCGCTTAACCCCCATGTAGTTGAGTTTGGAGTAGAAATACTAAAAGTTTTTGCCTTTTGATTGAGTGAGTCATCATGTGTAATCAATGCAACTATAGAAAGCTATGAACTTTATGTGTGTTTACCTGTTGTTGTCAGGACGTTACTCTGGTACAGTTGAGTTTATAGTCTATGGTGTGAAAGTATTCAAGTACTCTCATCAAAGTTTTGTCTTTTGGTTGAGTCATCATCTGAAGTAAACGCACAACTATAGAAAGAGATGAACCTTTATGTTTTATCTGAAAAGTTTATAGTTTCTATGGTGGAATTGATTGCTTCTTTAAGTATACACCGTTTAGCGGGCTTCATGCTAGTCATCCCAAAGGCATTTCCTCTCCACCGGAAATCGCCCCTCCAGAGACCTTCTCACCGGAACAATCCTGGTACCTTTTTAATCATTTTCACCCTCGTATGAGTGGTCCCTTCACCGGCTTTCTTAGCTACGGTTTAATCAATTTTTCTTCCCTCCCAAATTTATTTCTTCTCTTTCAGTCACATCTCCTTTCCTTTTTCCAATCTTTTCTTTCTTTTTACCCCTTTATTCCTTCTCTCTCCAATCTCCCGATTCAAATTTCCCTTCTCTTCATCCTTTTTTCACTCATTACCCTTAATTTATGCTATCAAACAAAACAATCTCAGATTTTCCAGTCTCAGTTTCCCTTTGCCGCCGTGCTGCCTCCGTGTTTACCTCCTATTAACTCAGATGGCAGACTCCCTGCATACTGCCATTGGTTCCATGACTTTAGATGATGATAACCCAATCATCCTCCCAGACGAGCCTCAATTCAGATCCTTTGATTCTAATACTCTCAGCCTCCTCGGCAGACTCTTGAATCCTGATTCCCAACCGATGGCTCGCATGATTGACTATATGCCTAAAGCATGGCGTTTATATGACAGGGTTCGTGGTATTGCTCTTTCAAGAGATCGTTTCCAGTTCATTTTTCAAAGAGAAGAAGACCTCCTTGCAGTGCTCAAAGATATACCATGGTCCTATAACCACTGGACTATGGTGCTTGATAGATGGTCTCCATCCCCTCCTCGTGACTTTCTCTCCTCCTTTGATGTCTGGATTCTCATCAGAAACATCCCTATCAACCATTTCACCACAAGTACTATGTTCACGCTTGCCTCTAAGATTGGGAAAGTGGTTGAGATTGCCTACGACCCTAAAATCTCTCACACCACGGACTACATTCGTGCCAAAGTGCGATTCAGTGTGGACAGACCTGCCTTTGAAGCCAAAAACCTCAACCTTCCCTTAGGAGACACAACTGTGATACGTTTTGAATATGAGAAGATTCATAAAAGGTGCTTCCACTGTAGGAGGCTAACCCATGAGAAAAGTACTTGCCCTTTCTTAAATGGTTCCCGTCAAGCTTTGGAAGCTTTGAATGCTTCCCTCACCCCTACTGACGGAGCTGGTCCCTCCCAACCTACCACTGCTTTGCATGTTCCTCTCCCTTCTTCTGATGAAGTTGTTCCCTCTCTTCCCTCCATTCTTATCCAAGACTCCAGCGGTCATGAGGGTCCTCCAGGCTTTCCTATCATCTTCCCTGAACTCCCTCAGGAGGAGCGCATAGCTGCCCTTCAGTACATATCTCACTCCGACGAAACCGAACGACGTGCACGCATCTTTCGTGTTCAGCAGTCTATCAATCATGAGAAGTCTAACCCACAGAGCCTAATCAAGATTTCTCATCATCTAGATAAAGAGAAGGGTCATGTCTTCGACTACAACACCAATAATCTTTTGGTAGCCGGTTCTTCTCAATGCTTGGATGCTGCTAATGACGCCTCTGCCTCCTTTCCGCCTAGAGGTCCAACGGTTTTCCAAGCTGGATCTTTCAGCTCGGATTCTACCGGGTCCTCCCAGGCAAATCGAAGCGTTCGTCATAGGCCTCCATCATGGGTTAGGAAGCTCAGGCCTTCCACTAAAGTCTCCAAGAGTTCCTCCCCCGGTGTGAAATCAACGACTGATGTTGCAGTAACTTCTAAGAGGAAAGCTGTAAGCAACCTTGATTCCCATGATAACAAAACAACCAAAACTACAGACAATTCGGTGGCTTCCGTTCTGAAGCCGCTGCCATCCCAATGAGTGTTTGGAGTTGGAACTGTCAAGGTGCAGGATGCACTGAGACAGTTCAGATAATCCGAGAAGTTCGTCGTCGACACTTTCCGGATTTCATGTTCTTGATGGAGACTAAGCAACGGTTTACTTACATTTTGAATTTGCAAGAAAGTTTGGGTTATGATAAAATTTTCACAGTTGAACCTCAAGGTCAAAGTGGAGGTTTAGCTGTTTTTTGGAAGAGCAGTTTCAATGTCGAAATCCTTTCGGGAGACAATCGTATTATCGACATGAAGGTTTCTAATCACTCAGCTTCTTTCTATCTCACCTGTGTTTATGGTGACCCGGTTAGAGCTAGGCGACAAGATGTTTGGGATAGGCTCGCTGATTTGGGCCTTCGGCGTAATGAAGCATGGTTATTAGCAGGTGACTTCAATGAGCTTCTGTCAAATATTGACAAACTTGGGGGAGCTATTAGAGATGAGTCCACATTTTGGGGGTTTAGAAACATGGCTCGCTGCTGTAAAATAAGAGAATTGCGCTACTCAGGAAACGCTATATCTTGGGGTGGTTGGCGTGATGCGGTGTGGGTTCAGTGCCGCCTTGATAGGTGTTTTGGCAATGATGAATGGTTTAACCTATTCCCTCATTCTAGTGTGATCTACGGAGACATGTGGGGTTCAGACCATAGGCCCATGTTGGTTGGTTTTGTTCTAGAACAGAAGGAAACGCACAGAGGCAGATTTTACTTGGACAATAGGCTTCTCATACGTGAAGGGTTCGAGGAAGTTATCATCAATGGTTGGGGTGAATCCGGCAACAACACCAGCATTATGGACAGAATAGCTAACTGTCGTAAGGAAATCTCTAAATGGAAAAAAGTTTCGGACATCAACTCTCATGATAGGATAACCCGCCTCAAGGCTTCCTTGGAACTTGAAACCTCCAAACTCCATCCTTCCCGCTCTGTTTTGAAAAGCCTAAAGCAACAACTAGCGGTAGCTTACAATGAAGAAGAGAAATTTTGGAGACAGAAATGTAGAGAGGAATGGCTTCGTGAAGGTGACAAGAACACTAGATACTTTCACAACGTCGTCAAAGGTAAAAAAGTCCAGAACAGAATCCTTATGCTGCTTGACGAGCTTGGTCATGAAAACTTCTCAGAAGGAGCTAAGGGTGCGATTGCGGTGGACTATTTTAGAGAGCTCTTCTTAAGTTCGAACCCTCACGACCTTGACTCTCTTTTCCTTGGATTCCAAGAACGCATTTCAGCTGAGATGAATGAAAGATTAACAGCTCCTATTACTAGTGAGGAAATCAAGAAATCAGCCCTCAGTATTAATGGTGGTAGTGCCCCTGGAGAAGATGGTTTTTCAGGTACTTTCTACCATAAATACTGGCACATAGTGGGTCAGGACATCACCCGGGAGATACTGCAATTCTTTGATACAACAATCATCCCTGAGGGTTGGAATCATACCCAGTTGAGTCTCATCCCAAAGATTATGAACCCAACCAGAATGCAAGACATGAGGCCAATTAGTTTATGTGCTGTGCAGTACAAAATCATCTCCAAAATTCTCTGCAATCGGCTAAAATCAGTGCTCCCCGATGTAGTCTCTGAAACACAAGGAGCTTTTGTATCTGGCCGCTTGATTTCTGATAACATCATCATAGCACATGAGATGGTTCATGCCTTAAGAACAAAAGAAAATGTCTTCAAGAACTTCATGGCAATTAAAACCGACATGTCAAAAGCTTTTGACAGAGTAGAGTGGTGTTTCCTTGAAACTTTGTTGGAAAGATTCGGATTCTCCAGAGTCTGGGTTCGATGGATAATGGCTTGTGTAAGTACAGTCTCATACTCAGTCTTTCTGAATGGACATTCCCACGGGTATATCAGACCTGAACGAGGCTTACGCCAGGGTGACCCTCTCTCTCCCTTTTTATTCACTCTATGCTCAGAAGCTTTGATCAGTTGTCTGAATAATACAGCAAGCTCTGACAAGATCCATGGAATTAAACTCGGTCCAGAAGGCCCTGAAGTTCATCACCTACTATTCGCCGATGACAGTTTGCTTATAAGCCAGGCATGTCCATCCGAGGCCAACGAAATCTTACAATGCTTAAAACTCTATGGTGATGTTTCTGGTCAGCGAATCAATTTCGACAAATCATCTATTATCTTTGGCTCACATGTATCAGCCCCGACCAAGCAAGAGATTCAGTCCATCCTCGGTATTCATAAGGAGGGTGGTGAGGGAACATATCTTGGTTTGCCTGAGTGTTTCAGTGGTTCCAAGCGTCGCCTCCTCTCCTTCCTCCGTGGTAAACTCCAAGGTCGTCTCCATGGCTTGTTTTCAAAGGCTCTATCGCAAGGGGGAAAAGAAATCTTATTGAAATCAGTTTGCCTAGCACTGCCAATCTACGCTATGAACTGCTTTCGTCTTCCTAAGGACACCTGCGCTCGCTTGAGAAGCGCCATGATTGAATTTTGGTGGAGCAGTGGGAACAATAAAAAGAAGATTGCATGGGTCGCTTGGCAAAAACTCTGCAGGTCCAAGAATGAAGGGGGTCTTGGCTTCAAGGACCTAGAAAAGTTCAATCAATCGCTTCTGGGGAATCAGGCTTACAGGATCTGGAGTCAACCTAACTCCCTCGTTGCTCGTATCCTTAAGCTTCGTTATTTTGCCTCTGATTCTTTCCTCAATTGTGGTTTAGGTTCAAGGCCTTCCTTTGTGTGGCGAAGCATTCTCCATGGCCGTGATCTGCTAAAACAAGGTTTAGTAAAATCCATTGGTGATGGTTCTTTAACTAATGTCTGGTGGGATAAGTGGATCATTGACAAAACCCCAAAAACTCCTCTTTACAGACAAGATTCTGTGATTGATCTTACTTTGAAAGTTCAAGACCTTCTAGATCAACATTCAGGCTTATGGAATCAGGTTTTGGTTCGCCATACCTTCTGTCCTCATGATGCAGAGATCATCCTTAAAACCAAGATTAACTCCTCTATTCAAGATAGGCTTCATTGGGGATTCACAAGATCTGGCGAGTACACTGCCAAAAGCGGATACAAATTGCTGGAAACGATAGAAGACTCAAACTCTACGATATTCTCCCCATTAGCTCCAATAGAGAAGCATCTTTGGTCTGGGTTATGGAAGTATAAGACATCTCTCAAGCTTCGACACTTCCTATGGCGTGTCCTTTCTGGTGCACTTGCCGTCAAAGACCGTCTCCGTTCTCGAGGTATTAATCTGGATCCCACTTGTCAATGTGGTGAAGCTGCAGAAGATATTTGCCATGTTCTGTTTCATTGCAAATTTGCTAAGGAAGTTTGGGCATTATCCTCAATCCCTCTTCCTCCGTCTGGATCATGGTCTTCCTCTGTCTTCCTTAATCTGCACCACCTACTGCACTGTTACAAGAAGAATAATTTACGTCCTGAATCTGGCCTAGCCTTTCCATGGATCCTTTGGCAAATATGGAAATCAAGAAATAGCTTCTCTTTTGACCAAACCAGACTACCTCCGGAGGTTATTCTTGACCGAGCTATTGTTGACGCTGAAATTTGGCGCAGCATTCAAGCCTCTTCATCAAGTTCTGCCCCCTCTTCGCAGCATTTCCCCCACATCTCAGATAAGTGGTCTAAACCACCAATGAACTGGATCAAATGCAACTTCGCGAGCTCTTGGGTTGCATCAGACAAAGTTTCAGGTGGATCCTGGATAACTCGTGATAACTCTGGCATTACTCTTCACCATAGCAGAAGATCTTTATCCAACAAAATTTCATCCCTCGTTTCTGATCTTTCTGCTTTGAGGTGGTCTATTGAATCCATGATTAGTCTTCGTGTCCAAAGAGTTGAGTTTGAAACCTCATCTATGGATCTTCACAATCTGATTTTCAACTCCCCAGTTCAACATCCTCTCAATCTATATATACAGGACACACTCCTTCTCCTGCAATCCTTTGTTAATTGGAAGATCAAATTGGTTGTAGATCGATCTAATCTGGCTGCAATCCTGATAGCCAAGAGTGTAACCCTTGACAATCGTCTACAATCTTATGTAGCAACAGGAGGACCTTCATGGCTCAACGATCAGACTCTCCATAATGCCTCGTGGTAGCTGCATTCCTTGCTGTTCTCGTGTTCAGAGTTTCTGGTCATCCTCAAACCTTCCTACTCCCTTCTTCTAAGGACTTTGCTACAACGCCTCCTACTGGAGGACTTCTTTTCTTTTTTTCCAGTTTTTTTTTTTTTTTTTTTTTGCTATCCTTTTATATATGTTTGTTGTGTGCTCCATAACGATTTCCTTGGTCGTGGCTTGCTCTCCTTCTGAGCAAATCCATGTCCTTTTCATTAATTAAAAAATCCAGCGTTAAAAAAAAAAAAAAAAAAAACTATACACCGTTTTATTTATAAGGTGTAGTTTAGAACTCAGTTGGATTTGTGTCACATTGTGAGTCCGTTCTGGCCACCATGGCATGGAGTGCACTGTGGTACTTCTCTATGTTTGTTGAGTAAGCTTAATTTTTAGAAGAAATCATAAAATTGAATCTAACATTCTCAGCACAATGATTGGTATATTTCTAGGCATGAGAGTGTTGCCTCCTGTATCTGCGATAGGTTCTTCGATGTTCTTTCATTTATTGGCACTCAAGGAAACTACATGGCTGCAATAGTGAAGAGACTTGCACATCCTTAGAACAAAAAAGAAGAAGACTGATGTCTTCTTTAATCTAAACAGTTTTTCTTTTATTTTCTTACTTGCATCAATTTTTTTTAGAATGTTTTCTATTTCTTTGTACATGCTTATTATTATTTTTATCTGTCTTTTGATTATTCCCCACAAATGTGAATTACTGTAAAATAAAATTATGAAGTGTCTTACTTACACATATATTAAAAAAGATGATTGAAATGAATTAATTACATCTATTTAACCAATAATATTTTAGATAAATACAATTATTTATCAGATCAATATTTTTATATTAATATTTAGTTAATTTCAAGTATAAATTATATTTGAATTATAAATAACATTTTAGTGTAACAAAAAATGATAAGATGACATTTTTTTATAAAATAGAGGGAATGTTATATATAAAACCTATATTTTACTGAATCTAAATTGCTATCAAATAATGTAGGATAACTATATAATTGTTTTTCGTGTTCCAAAGAAAAAAAAAACTATATAATTGTTTAAGTGAAAAAACAGAAAACATTTGTTGTAGTTGCGTCAGCCATTAGGATACCTAGGAAGACGTGAACTGTTTATGTACTTTATCATTCTCTCTCTCTCTCACAAACCTCTCTCTCTGCATCTGTGTTCGACATTTAAACACAAGACTCAAAATAATAAAGCAAAATTCTATCTGAAACAGAAACCGGAACACCGACATGTCTGAGATTCTCTCTTCTCTAAGGTCACTAATGGCCTCTCACTCTCCTCCTCTCGATGCTCTCGTCGTCCCTTCCGAAGACTATCACCAGGTTCTCATCCCTTTTGGAATTAACCCTTTTCGTGTATTCATGATCTGATCTTTTGTATAATCGAAAGTTTCGATTTTTATAGTTTGCTTATTAGAATCTGTGTGTTTACTTTCCATCTGACAATAGAGCGAGTATGTTTCTGCTCGAGACAAACGCCGTGAGTTCGTGTCTGGATTTACTGGAAGTGCAGGTTTGTGTGTGTTGTTCTGTAATAATAATCTTTGACTGGATCTTTGGTCGGAAAGAGATACCCTTTACTGATCTCAGGCTCTCTGTTTTGGGTTTTGATAGGTTTGGCATTGATCACGAAGAACGAAGCTAGACTTTGGACTGATGGACGCTACTTCTTGCAAGCGATTCAACAGCTTAGTGATGAGTGGAAACTCATGCGTATGGGAGAAGATCCTCTTGTTGAAGTTTGGATGTCTGATGTGAGTCACTCACACGATGATCAATGACTTTTGACATGCTTCCTTTGATTTGATGTTGTGTTCTTTGGGCTATGTTAGAATCTGTCTGAAGAAGCAAACATAGGTGTTGATCCATGGTGTGTCTCCGTAGACACAGCGAATAGATGGGCAAAGTCCTTTGCTAAGAAGGGTCAGAACCTTATTCCGACAACAACTGATCTTGTGGATGAAGTCTGGAAAAGCCGTCCACCTTCTGAGATGAACCCAGTTCTTGTTCATCCGTTGGAGTTTGCTGGCCGCTCTGTCTCCGAGAAGTTGGGAGATTTAAGAGCAAAGCTTAAGAAAGAGAGTGCGCGTGGTTTAGTCATTGCTGCTCTTGATGAGGTGTGGTTATAACTTCTAATGAGTCTCTCTCCCTCTCTGTTCTCAGTTTTGCTAATGAATGTATATGCAGGTTGCTTGGCTATACAACATCCGTGGAACCGATGTTGCTTACTGTCCTGTTGCTCATGCCTTTGCAATCGTTACAACTGACTCTGCGTTTCTCTATGTGGACAAGAAGAAAGTATCCAATGAGGTCAGGCTTTGTCTCAGTAAGTAACATGCAACAGTTTAATGGAAACTCTTCTGATGTTTCTGTTTTTGTAATATGTAGGCAAGTGAGTACTTCAAAGGGCTTGGTGTAGAAGTTAAGGAGTACACAGATGTGATTTCAGATGTGGCATTGCTTGCTTCTGATCAACTCTTTTCATCATTCTCCTCAAAAAGCGAGGCTACTAAGGACATGGAGATTGATTCTGACCAGACTGATCGGTTATGGTTGGACCCTGCTTCATGCTGCTATGCACTTTATTCCAAGTTGGATGCGGATAAGGTCCTCTTGCAACCATCTCCTCTCTCACTCCCAAAAGCCTTAAAGGTAATAAATAATGAATACTCTTGTAAAAAAGTCACTTCTCTTAACTTCTGTTAATAGTATTGGTTCTGTTCTTTTGTGTTAGAATCCTGTTGAGCTCGAAGGACTCAAGAAATCACATGTTCGTGATGGTGCAGCTGTTGTCCAGTACCTTGTTTGGCTCGATAACCAGGTACTGAATAGAAAATCTGTACTAATACTCTATAGACGATTTTTTCATGTACACTCGTCTTTGTGAAACCGAAGATGCAAGAGCTTTATGGAGCATCTGGATACTTTCTGGAAGCAGAATCAAACAAACAGAAACCAACTAGTGAGACCTCTAAGCTTACTGAAGTGACTGTGAGCGATAAGCTGGAAAGTCTCCGAGCTGCCAAAGAGGTAACGTTTTGACATATCAAACATCATTCACTGTGAAAAAAGCATCTTAATATATAACTTCTTTGTTCATGTTGTTGCAGCATTTTAGAGGTTTAAGCTTTCCTACTATATCATCTGTTGGTTCAAACGCTGCCATCATTCACTATTCACCAGAGCCTGAAGCTTGTGCTGAGATGGACCCAGACAAAATCTACTTATTTGATTCAGGAGCACAGGTTTATGATCACATGACTTGAGTATATACTATAAGCTTCTCTTATTTACTTTCTAACATACACATTTTGTTTAATGTGTTTGAATGAAGTATCTCGATGGAACTACTGATATAACCAGAACAGTTCACTTTGGGAAGCCTTCAGCTCATGAAAAGGACTGTTATACCGCGGTGTGTACTCTATCAGTGATAACTCTCTGAAGAAGATAACGTTCTTATTGACTCTAATACGTTGAATGGGGTGCATCTTAGGTTCTCAAGGGTCATGTTGCACTTGGAAATGCTAGGTTTCCTAAAGGAACAAACGGTTACACACTTGATATTCTTGCTAGAGCTCCTTTGTGGAAGTATGGTTTGGATTATCGACATGGTACTGGTCATGGAGTTGGGTCTTACCTTTTTGTTCATGAAGGTAAAGTGATTAGAAGCCTCTATTTTTTTATTCTATCTTTCTTGTATGTATTATATTAACAGGTGTTGGGATTGTGCAGGACCTCACCAAGTTAGTTTCAGACCTAGTGCTAGGAATGTACCTCTTCAAGCTACCATGACTGTAACAGATGGTTTGTCTGCAACAAAAGCTCTATATAGATCTTCATCTTTTAACCTCTTATCCTCAAAATGGACCTTTTTTTGTTTTTGTTCTTTCTCTTGCAGAGCCTGGTTACTATGAAGATGGGAACTTTGGTATTAGGTTAGAGAATGTTCTTGTTGTCAATGATGCTGAAACTGAGTTTAACTTTGGTGACAAGGGCTACTTGCAATTCGAGCATATCACTTGGGTACTTACTGTCTCTTAACTGTTCTTGTTTAATTATCTATACACGTCTGATTAACTCTCTTTCTCTCTCTCTAGGCACCGTATCAAGTGAAACTTATCGATCTAAAGCAGTTGACACGAGAAGAGATCGATTGGTTAAACACATATCATTTGAAATGCAAGGACATCTTGGCCCCGTTCATGAACCAGACTGAAATGGAGTGGCTCAAGAAGGCTACCGAGCCTGTAAGTGTATCGGTTTAAATCCCCCCAGGTTTCTCTTAATTAGATGGTTTGCAATTGGCTTCTTCAGTTCTTTCACTGTTGAACCAAACATATTGTAAGTCATTACACAGTTTCTTCTCCTTAGTTTCCATTCAGACATCCACAAAATAAAAGGTTCATGTTTCTTGAACACATGTCTTTGTTTCTACAAGATTCTCAGTTCTTGAAACTTGTTTATATCTTTGGTGGCTAAATAGTTTTGGGCGAAGTAGCTTATGTCTTTGAGAGCTTCTTCTGCTATCTTCTTCTGATGTTCTGATTCTTTCAATACCACAATACAATTTGGAGACCACTATGACCATGTATACCATAGCTGGACTTATAAACCGAACCGAACAAACCAAATCAAACTGAGTTTGAGGAGAACAATAAATATAAGACAAAGATCAAGTATGTTACACAATCCACATTTTTGAGTTCTCAGTGCCTTTTCAATCTCCTCTGTCGAATTCACGAACTAAAAGTTCAGAAAGAACACGAGCTAAGGGAAAAGGGTTTTCTTACGCAGAATGTAGTTTTGCAAAAGCAAATAAACAAGGGTTCTTTGAGAAATACAGTGGCAGATAAAAGGGTTTTGGTTCTTCTCTTTTTTTTGCTTGAAGAAGACGAACCAGAGCTTCTGTTAGATACAGCGCGGGAAAAAGGTCTGACCAACATACCCACCGGTCATGGCCCTACGGACATTGGTCTCAAACAGCTTAGGGTTGTCCCTTAAAACTTGTGCCGCATCATGGTTCAATGGATCTTCAGAGTTGGGTTCCTGTACGAAACAAAACACTCAGTTAAAGAGAATCAAACAACATTAACACTAAGCTTGATGTATCAGGCTTACCGTGAAAAGATGGAAGAGTCCATAGATAACTGTGTTTATGTTAAGAACTGGTTTCCAGTCTTCACGCAAGATGTTCAGACACACGTTCCCTTCCAAATCGATATTGGGATGATAAACCTAAAAGAGAAAAAACAAACAAACAGGAAGTAAAGATGGAGCTATAAGCAATGCAAAGAAAGAGGATCGTTTTCCTAGTCCTACCTTGGTTTTGCATTTAACTTTAGGAGCTTCATGTGGATAAACAGGAGACACTTGGAACGTGAAAACAAATGTACCATTACTGCATCATTCACAAGAAATAAACAAATGAGTTTCAGAACCGTTTTGAATTGTGAGCATGAGTTAGGAAAAAAAACACTCTACACTTAACTGGTAGTAACCGTCATCGGGTTTAATGGAGACTTCAAAGTTCATCAAATCATCTTTGCCATTAGGAAACGATATCGTACACGAGCTTGGAAGGTTCAACTCTGATATATCTACACAAATTAAAAACACCAGAGACTGAAACTTGAGTAGAGACCTTACTAATGGAAGAACAACAAAGAAACAGATCAACAGAAACTACCTTTGTGAAGACGAAGTTCACCAGCAGATTGCTTCTTGACAGAAGCTCCACCTCCTCTACTAGCGTTCTGAGCTTGCTCTCTTTGCTTTTCCTTTACTTTAAACAACCCAATCATTGCTTCTTCTACAGGAACAATCAGTTGGTTTCTATGCAGATAAGACGACAAAGCAGTCAAGTTTGGTAAGAAAGCTATCAGAATTTCAAACAATAGATCAAAGGACTTGAAGATCACAAACACAAACACAGAAAGGAAAACACTTTAAACTGGTTAGAGCTCAAAGATCGAAACTTTCCTACATAGTCACATAAGGGTAACAAAATAAAAACTAAAACTTTCTACATAATGAATGAAGGAAGAAGCTTACAAGTTGTTAATTTTCGTTGCAAAACAAGAGATCGGAACAGATTAAGACTGAATCAAAGCTCGCCGATTCTCGTCCCCGGAAGCTAAACGACGAAGAAGAATGATAGAATCGTAAAAACAAATCTTTACACAACACGGCCCATTAAGACTATTAGGCCCATTCTAAAGAATAAATTTGGTAGTTTGCATGTTCTTGTGTCTTGCAATGATTTTATAAAAGCCTAAACACATGGCATAACTCATAATTGTCCAGACCGGATTCGACGCGTATGCATGCATGTTCTCTGCCATTTTTATATTAAATGGAAGATTTTTAACGTTTTTCCAGGTATTTAAAATAGCTGAATATTTGAAAAATAATGTTATAGCACAAACCTTTGTATTTGTCGCCTTGTTGGGTTTTACTATTTTGATATTAATAATCAAAACTGTCACATGTGTTAAACATATCACATGGAAAGTACTGAATAGTCAGCCAGTTATACTTTACTCTTCACAAATTTATAAAGTTATCATTATATAAAACATAGTAACAAGAATTTCTAACTAGTTATATTAGTAGCTAAACCAGTCTTAAAAGTCTTTCATATCAAAATCATTCATTTGTAAGAATTATAAAATATTTAAATACTAATATAATTAATAAGAGATTCATATTGAATACTGAATATTTTAAGTTTTATATCACGTACTTGGATAAAAAATAAAATAATAATTCTGGCGTAAACGTGACAATAGTTCTATATTTCAAAATTATCAAATAATAGAAGTGAAGAAGAATATGCTCGTTAATAATAAAACAATACAAATGTTTCTTTCATGTATATTGTAAAAATAACTGAAAGATAAAAAAAATAATGTTAAAGTACAAACCCGTGTACGTTGTATTGTCGTCTTGTTGGGTTTTAATATTTATTCAAATTTAGAACTAATAATCAAAACTTTGACATGTGTTAAATATACTACATGAAAAGTTATTAGATAAAATTTGATTTTAGTTAGTGGGTATAATAAGTGTATAAAAAATCTGTTTATACCTTGTTTTCACAGTTTATAAAATTATTATTATTGAAAGTATCAGAATTCCCATTAAGTATTTTAAATTTATGTAAAAACTATCAGAGACAAAAATTTCACATCGATAGATAAAAAAGATCTTATCTAATATATAAAATAGATTGATCAATCCACTAAACTAATTAATTTTAAATTAAAAAATTATTTAGCTTAAAATGATATCAGAGTTCGATTTAAATAATTTATTCGATTTAATATCGATCTAGTCCAAAATTTAACCCATTAATTATTACCTAAACGTTTTAAAAAGATAATAATAAAAAGGTTTAGAAAGAAAATAAAAGTAATTCGTATTTTTAAACATTAACTAATAATGAAATTGAAGACGAGGATGCTTTCTAAATAATTACATCTGCATTACAAGATCTCAACTGATTCTGACTCCAATCTCCAGTCTTCCAAAATATCATTTTTTATTTTTTTAAAACCACAATGACTTCACTGATTATATTTATGGAATTTTATATGAGTAATACTTACTTTATTTATTTATTTTTTTCAATTCGATTCACTATAATTTTTTGATAATTTATTTGATTAATTATGTAGTATATGTTTTTAATAACTTTTAATTACAAAACTTATTTGATGTCAATTTATTGACTATGATATTTTGTTTTATATAATAATTAATTTGTTCAGAAGTTTATTTAAGTTTAAGTAATGTAATTATCTATTTATGAAAATTAAAATAAATTAATTTATTATTTTATTTGGTTTTATATTAAAAAGGTTATTTTGTAGTAACTAAACCTGCAAAATATAAATACACTTATTTTCAAAAACTATTATAAATTATTTGAGTGTTTTAATCAATTATAAGATTTATCAAATAATTTGATAGATGATTAATAAAATCATTAAGAAATGTGACCTAGTGTTTTATATTGTTTGGACAAAATTTTAATTACTGTATTGTTTGAAAACACATGTAGTAGATTAATGTTGTTTCAATCATCATTCATTACTTTAATGAAGTTTTAGTGTTTTTATTAATTATTAATGGCATCTTTTTATAATATTATATGAATAAAGATTAGGTTGGAAAATGTGTCTTTAAAATAATAGAGATATGCAAAATACTAACATAATTTTTAATGGAACCAAAAAAGCTATATACACCAGGTGGTCCAACTTAAAGTCCATACAGAGAAAAGTTATAATGTTTCTATTTTAATAAAAAAAGAAACATAATCAAAACTGCGACCATGCATTCATATAAACATACTGAACACGGAACATCCTTTTTACAACATTTTTATACTTGGGAAACAATTAAAATACAAAAATTGGAGGAAAAATAAACGTGACAGTAGTTTTCTTTTACCAAATTAAATAAACAAATGGAAGTGAAGAAGAATATGCTTTTTTAGCAAAAAAAAAAAAAAAAGAAGAATATGCTTTTCAATAATTAAACATACATCGTACATGCATCACTAAACCCTTTTTAAACGCCCTAGACTCTAGTAGTGTCCAACACAAACTTCACCTGATTCTGACTCCAGTCTTCTAAAAGATCATTTTGCTTACACTCCCAATGGCTTCAATGACTCTAAGTTCATGGGTTCACTATAATCATCACGATCAACCTTCTCTTACTCGATCCAAGACACCAAGATCTTATCCCCTCATGACTCTCAAACCCATCGTCATGAACCCAAAACGCACCGTTTCATCATCTTCCTACATCGTCTCCTCATCTCCCCAAGACAACCACAAACCATCTCCCTTCGACTTCATGTCTTACATGGTACGTAAAGCCGAGACCGTTAACAAGGCCTTGGACTTGGCCGTTCCTCTCCAAGAACCACTCAAGATCCACCAAGCCATGCGCTACTCTCTCCTCGCCGGAGGCAAACGCATCAGACCCGTTCTCTGCATCGCCGCTTGCGAGCTCGTCGGAGGCCAAGCCTCCGTCGCTATGCCGGCAGCTTGCGCCGTCGAGATGCTCCACACCATGTCGTTGATCCACGACGACCTCCCGTGCATCGACAACGACGATCTCCGCCGCGGGAAACCCACCAACCACAAAGTCTTCGGCGAGAACGTCGCCGTTTTGGCCGGAGACGCGCTTATTCCCTTTGCCTTCGAGCATTTAGTGTCTGCCACGGGTCCAGAGGTTGGGCCGGTGAGACTGGTTCGAGCCGTGGGAGAGTTGGCTAAAGCCGTTGGGGTCGAAGGCGTTGCGGGTGGACAAGTGGCGGATATAACCAGTGAAAGGTTAGACTCAAACAACGTCGGTTTAGAGCATTTGGAGTTTATCCATTTGCATAAAACGGCGGCGTTGCTTGAGGCCTCTGCGGTGTTGGGTGGGATCGTTGGTGGAGGGAGTGATGATGAGATCGAGAGGTTAAGGCAATACGCGAGGTGTATAGGTTTGTTGTTTCAGGTGGTCGATGATATCTTGGACGTCACGAAAACGTCTCGAGAGTTAGGTAAAACTGCTGGGAAAGATTTGGTTGCTGATAAGTTGACGTATCCGAAGATTATGGGGTTGGAGAAATCGAGAGAGTTCGCTGAGAAGTTGAGTAGAGATGCTCGTGATCAGCTTTTAGGGTTTGGTTCCGACAAGGTGGCTCCTTTGCTGGCTTTGGCTAATTACATTGCAAATAGACAGAACTGAACTGTGTTTTTACTCTTTCTTGTTGGAATCATTAAAGATTTATTCTCTGATCTTGTTTCAGATTGAATTGTATAAATATTGGAGAAGCTGAAACAGATTATTGTGCTTGTTGGTGTAAATGTGTAATCTCTATGTTTCCGTGGACTACAAGATTGGATAGTTATGGGTTAAAATATTATGAAGATCAATGTTTGTAGTTTCTGCTGAACAGTGTAGTCCATTAGGAACCTTTTAAGGCCCAGATTGTAGCACTGGGCTATGAAAACCGTAGATATATACCACTTTTAACATTTTTGACCTTATACAATTTTTCTTATATTAAACATAAAAAGAGAGAGTGAATTTTGAGGTTTGGTGATGAAACAGGCTGGCAAGCTTTAAGTGGTCAAGATAGATGACAGAACATACACGTTGATCTAGACATGGACCACGAATACCACATGGACGTGGCCATCCCATGCCGGAGTTTCCCACTTGAACCAATCAAACTGAGATGTGTTTTGCGTTTTATGTGATCACTTTTATAGATTCGAGTTATTCATTTTTCTCATGGGGTCTTTTATATTTTAGTCAAAAACTTTCACAATCATTAATTTTTGATCATTCATCAAATTTTAGTATAATGTTATCTCTTGTAGCGAAAACATAACAAAGTGTTAGAAAACGGTCAAGAGATCCAAACAGCTAGAAAAATGGTCCTAGCTAATATTGGTCTTTATATGAATTATAGACGATGCAAATTATATTAGGTCTATTTTAGATGCAAAATTAATGCAAAAGATGGTATTGGGAAATGGAGAGGCTCCAGACCATGAGAATGTTGGTCCCTTGGACCTTCACACATAAAAACAGTTTTGCTTCTTTTGTTTTTTCTTGATTTGATTCCATTTATCTTCCAAGTAAGACAAACACTATATGGTATCTTTTTAGCTTCTTTTTTTTTTCTTTTTTTTAATTTCTCTTCCATCTTTCTTCCTCAAGAAACACATCATGGCCAAGTCAATTGTCATCTTTCTATACAGTCTTACTTCGTTACAACTTACATATACTATTTAGTTACAGTCATGTCTGGCACATGATTCAACTCGGTGAGATGTTGAAACTTTATACATCAAAATACAAAAGACAAAAGAAAATCATTTCCCCTCTTTTTCATTAATTATTAACGGTAAGAGGGGAGCTGGGTTTGAATATACATGGAGTATTGTACAGTATATTTTTTCATATAACAGTCATAGATTTTAGTTATGATGTCTTTGTGATAGATATCCCTTCTTTATCGAATAGGGGTGGGTTCCTCCGTCACTTCAAATTATACTACCTGAGTTTCAGTCTTTGTATCAATCCTAGTGTGTATATCATAAACAACTGAATGTTATAATTGTCAAAATTATAGATGCTCTCATTTTTTAATTAATATCTAAGAAACACTAAATCAATCCTAGTGTGTATATCATAAAAAACTGATTGTTATAATTGTCAAAATTATAGATGCTCTCAGTTTTTAATTAATACCTAAAAATACTAAATCTTGATTAGTATATATTAATAGTCAGTCTACTTTTGTTTTTGTTGTTAGAAATCAGTATAGTCTAGTTATAGATGTTCTAATGGACCCAAAGTCTAGGCTCGTGAAAACTAGACCAGGTAGAATACTAAATCCATGTCACTTAGTAATGGATGAAAAACTGAATTCAAATTGAATAAAACTTCTAAGAAGATTGAGTTGTATAACTATACTTATAAGAAGATGACGACTCTTTTTAGTCCTGTAAGGACCTTTATGTATTCCCTAAATATAAATAAATAACTTTCACTACCTATAACCAGCTTTGGTTATTTGTCATAAGCATCTACGCTCGTTGTCCCTATCTACCAACTCATGGCTCTCGCGTAAACTTTTCCTTTCAGAATTATCCAAAATTTTCAGCCAATGAAAACGAAGAGTATAGAAACATTAAGGAAATAAATAATTTCTCGTTGTTTTACTCTCAGTTTACAATTATAAGTACACGCATCTATATATAATTGTTGCTCGCGGAGAAAATCTGATCGGTTAGAGCTTAACATCATTAGGTGAGGGATCTCCTTATTTAATATGTTTATTAAATGCAGTCCCTTAAAACTAAATGTTTGATTACTCCTACATCAAAATTAATTTATACTACTTCCGTTTCAAATTACTTGTCGTTGTAGGATAAATTTTTCGTTTCAAAATAAGTGTCGTTTTATAATTTTAATGCAAAATTTAGTGATTTTATATAAAATTCTATTTTTCTATTCGTTGAAATGTGGTTAGGTGTATAGGAAATGATGTTTTTATTTTGAGAATATGTAAAATTAAATGTTTTTTAATCTGTGTGCAAAAACCTAAAACGATAACTAAAATAAAACAGAGGGAATATAAAAATTAGTACTCTCTCCGTTTCATATTAAGTGTCGTTGTAGAGAAAATTTTTCTTTACAAAATAAGTGTCATTTTCGGTTTTCCTTGAAAATTTATTAACGTTATTCTGAATTTTTTTTATTGGTTGAAATATGGTTAAATGTATGGGTAATTGTGTTTTTAAATAGAAAATATATAAAATTATTTGTTTATCTAATTCGTACACACTTATAATTAATGAAACATATGGAGTATGATTTATGTAACTAATTAATGTATTTCGCTCGTTCATCCAAGAGAAGACGCACGTAAAAGTTCCTATATACTCAATAACACATGAAATTTTACATATACAAGATGTACTAAATGAACCAGTTGTTTAAACGTCATCTATATGCCCTCATATATACACTAAGATAGTAGTGATAGTTAATAGGTCCAGTTTCATTTATATACACATATCGTACATATGTATCATGTATGTTTGTATTGAAACCACAAAGAAATGCGCAAGTCATAAAGGTAAACCTAAATACAAGTAGTGAGCTTGTGGTCACACACCATTAGACAAAAAACACTATGAAGTCGCAGAATAACAGTGTTTAAAAGGCAATGGATAAAAACAAAATAAAAAGCGAGAAAAATACTACAAAATCGGTTAAATAAAAAAAGAAAGAAAAGATAACAGAAAATAAAAATAAAGATGAGAGGAACAATTAGATTGACACTAAGGACAAGAAATGGAATAAGAAGGGACCATCACTGCATTTTCACAACCCCTTTGTAGTCTCGCTCTCCCATTACTCATGAAAAAATTTCAAATATATTTGTTTCTTTCTCATCGACTTTATTGTATTTTAAATTTTGTAAAATAACTTAACTTCTTGGCAAGTCGAATCATAGAGTTAGAATGAACAAATTTTTATCTAGTTTCTGCTTTTTGGGAATATAAAACAAAATTTCAACGATGTCAAAACCAATATTAACGCAAATATATAACTCATGTTCATTTTCGGCAAGAAGAATACCATAAGATAGATTTAAAAAAGTTTTTGTTATCAAAATAATTTTTAAGGAAAAAAATGATCAAAATAATATTTATTAAAAAATGTAAATATACATTTGAGTTAACTAATGTTGACTTAAGATTTAGAGTTATGAGGTGAATTTTTGAAAATGAAATTTCAAATTAAAAAAAAATTAAAAAAAGGATCATTTCGATCATTTTAAAGTTTTATTTGACAAAAACTTAAAAAATGTTTATTTGAGATATTTACCATTTTTGGCAAAGACAACGCTATTTATTCGGTAAGGAAAATTGTTATCCATTTCTTTTCGTTATGAACATCTGTTATCCATTCCATAATCTCAAACCGCCAATTACCACATGTCAACTCACAAACTTATGAGAAATAGTATTTTCATATGACGAAGATTGGTGAATGGATCATGGATGAATGGAGGGATGATAAGACTGATGGATGAGAAATCGAATGATATATTGACAAGACAATAAATCAAACCTAAGAGGATATGAGACCGTGATCAACTCTAGCACCCCACATGGGGTGCTTATTTATTTATTTTTTGATTTTTTTTATTTAAAAAAGAATTAAAAATTAAAAATGAACTAATCACATACCGCAATGTGTCAGTGAAGCGTGCAAACAGTGCATGAGCTGATGCTTATTTGAGCATTTTAAAAAGTGGTGTTTAAAAATTATTTACCCTTTTAGTGGATCCACGCGCTAAACAACCCTCTAAGCGCCCCATTGCAGATGCTCTGAACAACTATTAAAAGCTTCTTTGGATATCTTTCAACAGAAAAGAGTTTATTTCTATTTTCCTTTATATTTTATCTTCTAACTATTTGCAATTGCACACCATCTGATGGTATCGAACTTGATGCTTAGGGAAACCCCGATAAGTTTTTTTTAACTGATATTTCATCTATCTTATTTATATGTCATTTTAGATTCTTACATATATTTAAAATTTGTTGTTTTACTTTTAATTAATACATTCTTTTATTTGAGTATGTTAATTAGTAAGTCAAAAGAACATTTATGAAATTAAAAAAAAACTTATCAAATAAATGCATTAAATATAAAATAACATTTAAAATAAAATAAAATTTTAACTTTGAAACGATAATTAATATAAAACGGAAGGAAAATATTTTCTCTGAAAACCAATTATAAAAATGCTGTTATATCATGTAAATATGAAACCTTACGGTATATATTCATTAGAGTAAAACTTTGATATATGTAATGTGGTATAAATTTCATTATCAAGAATTCGTATACCATCAGAATTTCTTTTTCACTGATAAAAAAAGTGTATAAAATGTCTTGTGAGTTATAATTACAAAAAAAATAAAATTAGTACATAGATATTTTTTTAGTTTTCTTAAAGAAAACAAAATCAAATTTATGATGAATGTCTAAGTGAGGTCGAGAAGCGAGAAACGTGTTAAAAAAATGAAGAAAACAATAAATATTTTGAGGGTTAGAGACTTGACATCATTGAAGATATTATAAAGCAGATCAATAGGAGAGCCATCACCAGTTGGCTTTGGTGGGTAAAGAGTATAAATGCCTAAAGAAGAAGATCCTCTCCACACGTGTGGAAAACAAGGTTCAGCACGCAACTGGATTAACTTTTGTGAAGGAGGGTGGGATTCATATGAGAGACTCACCCGATTAACTTTTTTTTTTTGCTAAAGAAAGCCATATTGCGTTTTTTTTTTGCTAAAATATTTGGGAGAAACATATTGAGTTATAAGAAAATAAAAACAAAATAAAAAGAGAAAGATATAATGGTAGGAGGGAAGAAGGTTGAACTGTCAATTGTTATTCCAGGTTTGTAACTGGAATTAAAAATATTGCAACTAAAATTAAAACAATCTCATAAACATATTTAATATTTACTAGTGTTACATAAATACATAAAGACCTTGTTATATAGACAGCACCACTATGAAATTTACCTCACAGAAGTGACTAGGATTATCACAGTGTTTTAGTAACTAAAAATAAATCCATAATTTCGGTGCTAATATAAAATGATTCTAAAATGATAGATTCCTCATTCCAGCAGTGTATTATGTCACAAAAAGTCTCAATGTATAAATTATAAAAGTGGACGTACATTATTGCTTTCGACATTTCCATTAGTTATTTTTCCAATATAACCTACGTTGCAATGTCAAATATCTATATAACCGTATGTGGGATATGCACGACAATGCAAATATGATAAAAAAAAAAAAATTAGGTAAGACATACGTGATACGAAATAAGTTTTCAATTTAAGAAATGAATCTCAATATCAACACTCCCCTAACTAATGTACATATTGAGATTAACAGATTTTGAGAAAGTTATATTGCTATGAAGTTAAAACAATCAAGTTGTTTGATTTTCAAACACTAACGCATGATGTTGAGCTCTCGTTCACACCATATCGGTCTCAAGAATTTATCGTTAGTGAACTTCCTTGTTTTAGCCACTCGTTGGTGATCCACTAATTTCATTGGATGAGAAATCGTCATGTCGGTATAGGCCATGATTGATCCTCTTATATTACAAATTTATTTACTTTATGCGTGGTAAGGTGACAAAGATCTCTAATTCTCATCTAAAGCAATTAAATTATCATGTCACCAATGAACTGGTTTATAAAAACATGATTAGTTGATTTTGGTCTAGGCACCTTTCCTATTTAATTTTTTATAAAAATTTCGTCACATAAAATTTTGCAGCTTATTTCCACTTGTTTAAAACCTTTTTTTTTTTGGTTTAAATCCTTTATTCCAATCTAAAAGCTTATCTTAAGGAGTATATCTACCTTCTTATTTGGTTTAGAATTTTCCAATCGCTATGCCAAACCATCAAATGTAAATATTTTCAATTTAAAGGTTTTGTTCTGCTGATTTCAGTTTACTATACTCTATCAATTTTGCATTGTTTGTAAGGAATATTTGAGAAAAGGTCCACCTATACAGTTAAATGAAACTATTTTCTAAGTGTGTTGAAAAACTTATGTAATTGTCTACTCCATATTATCCACCTCAGACGCGATCCTCTATATCGAGTTAAAATAAGAACAAAAAAAACACAGCCGGATCGATCTCAAAATTGTTGAACCAAAAATCAGATATAAATGTGTCGATTTCATCTGTTTTCTAGATTATCCCCACACAAACCTAATTGGCATTGTGAGCACTTGACTTCGGATCCTTTACCATCCACACGTGCCAAACAACACGTCCGGTGAGTGCGATCTTCCATCTTTCATTTTCTATCTAATGAGTAAAAAATGCAGATGGAGTTTCATCGTACTAGAACCTCAAGTAGCAAAATATATATGCTTTCAAGATCGATGGTCCGGAAGAAAAAACTAGGTTGGATAGATAGTTCTGATAACTTTTGCATTTTCTTGCATTGTTATTTAAAATCGACTGCGCTAATTTTAAAA
Organism: Moricandia arvensis; assembly: GCA_905132765.1. NCBI lineage: Eukaryota > Viridiplantae > Streptophyta > Magnoliopsida > Brassicales > Brassicaceae > Moricandia > Moricandia arvensis. The sequence continues at coordinate 170,940 of CAJHQP010000253.1, read as the reverse complement.
ATTATATGTCTTACATAATTGATCTGTGTAGGTTACGCAATAATAAAAATGTTAATTAATACGTAACCAAGTTGTAACTTCAATGACAAAGTCGATTGTGAGTGACTAACTTGTGGTTACAACTTAGAATCAATTGATTATGACACACTCATTTGTTTTGGTATATTGATCACCATTTTAAAAGAATCAGAATTTCGGGATATTAGGAAATTTAATCTGATTTTCATAAAAATAACAAACAAAAAAGTCTGAAAGAAACCAGAACACTATTTTGTTAAGACTGTTTTACAAAAAAACATTTATGGTATTCCTAGGAAGGGCTAAGGCTCACGCATAATGTATTATAAGCTTATTCTATACTTTAAAAATAAATATGTAGATTTCAAGCTATGTTTGTTTTTAGCTTTAATCGGGGAAGATTGATGTGAGGTCTAACCTATGTAATGTCATCTGAGGATTGATGAGCGACGCACCAGCAAGGATCAGTTTTGAATGGACGTAATTGACTCTATCTGCGAGACTGCGAGTTAACCCAGGGTATCCAGAAATATGATAGCGAGTGTCTTAATATTTTTTTTTAATGATTTTAGAGAAATAACCACATAACATATAAAATTAATATACTAACCAGAAATAGTTACAATATTTTCTATATTTCTACTATATTTGTTATTATATCCTTCTTTTTATATATGTAACAATTGTATTTTATTAGTGCTATATGGAAGTTACATTTAATTATAATCAGAAGATATATATATTATCTAAGACTAATTTTAATTTAATATATTTGATGTTCTATCATTTTGTAGTTTATAAAGAATTCATAAAGTATAAGGAATATCAATTTTTGCCAAATATAGCATAATAGTTCAACTGATGTATCGTTTAAATCAGTAAATCCTGATAACATTGTTGTTATTATACCGTTCACAAAAATATATTTGATCATATAAAAATTTGAAAATAAGAAAACTGCTTTGAAACTATATTTGTTCCAGTGGGTATTTGTTCAAATAATGGATACCTTTGTAGATTACATTAAATATTTTTGGTGTAATAATTTACGTAAGAAACTAGTGAAGAAGTTGATGACAACAACAAAAAAAAAAACTAAAGAAGCTTGGTGATTTTTTCTTAAAAAAAGAAGATTGGTGGGCTAAAAAGTGAGGCGGAGAAGAAAACAGAATAGTGACTTCTATCTCTATCATATTTTCTCTCAAAGTTTTATTATATTTTGAAGAAATCCTGAATAAAACTCTTATTAACAAAGAAAACAAGAAAAGGAGAGTCCAGAAAAAGACAGCCAAAGAGAGAAAACGATACCTAAGTTAAATGATCTTCTCTCTCTCTCTTTTCTCTCTGCAGCAAACTCCAAAGGTATTCTCTTCTCATATGCTCTCTCTATATGTTTTTGTTCATCAGTTATAGATGATGTAAATAGTTTTTAAAAACAGCATAAGACCTTGTTGACTCTCTCTTTGTCTCTCTCTTTCTAAGTTATGTCTTTGATTCATTACAGGATCCAAGAAATATATACTAATATAAATACATCATAAAGAAGAAGATTGAAAGATTGACATGGGCATAGCCAAAACTCCTCCTACTACTACTTGAAGACTCTTCACAATAATTCTATGTCCCAAGATCACCAGGGAGGAATCTTCAGCTTCTCTAATGGATTCGACCGGTTAGATCCTACCAGCTTAACAACTCAGCAGAAACAAGAACATCAAAGGCTTAAGATGGACGAGGAATCCTCAGTCGCCGGAAGTGATATTCCGGTCTACGAAACTGCCGGAATATTATCAGAGATGTTTAACTATCCCGGAGGAGATCTTGACCACGGCCAATCTTTCCGGTCAAATAAACAGTTTCTTGAGAAGCAACATCAGAATATTCAGGCCATGAATGCTACGGATTCTGCCGCCGCCATGCAGTTATTTTCAATGAATCCTCCGCCACCGCAACAACCACCGTCTCCGGCATCTACAACCACCACAAGAAGCCTCCACAACAATTCTTCAACTCTTCACATGTTACTACCAAACCCTTCTCACCAGCAAGGGTACAGTACTAATACTATGTCTATGCATCATATGCCACATCAGCATCACCAACAAATGACGTGGCAGTCTTCCTCTTCCTCCGACCATCATCATCATCAGAACAGCCAAACCGGTGGACAAGGCTTGTCCCTATCTCTCTCGTCGTCTTTGGAGGCTGCAGCAAAAGCTGAAGAGTATAGAAATATTTACTATGGAAGCAAGACTATTGTTCTTGGTGACTACTCTCAACATCATCTCCGATCATCTCCGGTGGCTTCTTCTTCTACCATTGGAGCGATCAATATCTTAAGAAGCTCGAGGTACACGTCGGCTGCTCAAGAGTTGTTGGAGGAGTTTTGTACCGTTGGAAGAGGACTTTCTAAGAAAAGCAAACTTAGGAACAGCTCAAACCCTAATCCTAGTGGTGGCGACGGTGGTGACGGTGGCTCTCCGTCGTCCGGCGGAGCAATAAAGGATCAGCCTCCTTTGTCGGCGTCTGATCGGATTGAGCATCAAAGAAGGAAAGTGAAACTACTCACCATGCTTGAAGAGGTATGTCTCCTTTAGTTTCAATCTTGGTCCTTCAATGATAATCACATATTACGTAAAAACTTTTCATGAAGTTCCATAAAATCCTTAGGGCATGTTCATTGCAGGGTTCCTAGGTGGGGTTCTTAATTTTTGTTAAGAACCAGTTCTTAGGTTTTAACTAACAAAAACTAAGAACCGACTCTTAAATAAGAGTTTTAAGAGCCGGTTCTTAGCAGTAAACTAAAAAAAAAAAAAATCGAAAAAGTGAAAAATCAAAAGTTAAGAACCCCATCTAAGAACTCCGTAATGAACATGGTCTTAGAGCATGATTATTGCAAGAAACCCATAAATAAGAAAAGTGGGTTTCTTGTTTTTTTTTTCTTTTTTTTTTCTTTTTTTTAAAGTGAACCAATCGCGAGTCGCCACGTGTCAATGGGACCCGTGAATAGTGTAAAAAACCCATAAAAACCGGTTCTTAATTTATAGTTTTTGTAACTGTTTCTTACACTGTTTATGGGTCCCACGCCTTAAGAAACCCACTTAAAAAACCTCAATAATCATGCTCTTACAGTTTTGGTCAAATACTCAACTGATCGAAAATTTATTATTACAAAAGAAAACAAGAAACGTGATATGACTGGACTGAACTCTTTGTTTTGACCGGACTAATTTATTAGAACTGGTCATAATTTTGCTAGAGTTTGATCAATTCTAGGCTTTCTAGCTAACATTATTTTTATATATAATGTAAATTTTAATCAATTTATTCGTGTGACGACAGTGATATTAGATGGTATATTGAGGAATATATTGATGCTTCGCGTTTGGTGGAATCGATTAATCAAAGAAAAATCATTACGATTATATAAAACTGGCGTTTCCTTCACCATATAAGCTACTGACGTTAATTATTTAGCCCATATAAGCTACTATTTGTTAGTTGACATTTTTCTCACTAAAATTGTTTTATTTTTATGCTTGGAGTATATTCTATGTCCTCACTTTTATTAATGTCTCATTTGAACATAGCTAATTACTACTCGATCCGTTTCATTTTAGTTCTTTTTAGGTTTGTTCAAACAGATTAATAAAGTATTTATTTTTTTATATTTTCAAAGTAAAAATATTATTACATAAAAATTTAATCACATTTCAATTAATAAAAAATAAAATATTATATAATGTTAATAAAGTTTGCATTGAAATCATAAAACTATATTTATTTTGAAACAAAAAATTTACAACGACAACTGAATTGAAACGGAGAGAAAAATATTTTTGTTTTTCCATCATCACTATAATGTTTGATGAAACTCGATACTTCCTCGTGAAAAGATCTCAAATTATTACTATTAATCACGTGAAAGTATAACACAAAAGTTATCAATAACATTGATAAGGAAAAGAAAATATTAAATGTCTATGGATTGTATGATGTATAGTTTTGTGTTGTTGTCAGGTGGACCGACGGTACAACCATTACTGCCAGCAAATGCAGATGGTTGTGAACTCTTTCGACATAGTAATGGGACAAGGCGCGGCGTTACCGTACACCGCTTTGGCTCAAAAGGCTATGTCGAGGCATTTTCGATGCGTTAAAGATGCGGTCGCGGCTCAACTTAGGCAGAGCTGTGAACTTCTTGGGGACAAAGATGGAGCCGGAATATCTTCCGGGTTAACTAAAGGCGAAACGCCGCGGTTGCGTTTGATAGAACAGAGTTTGCGTCAGCAACGTGCGTTTCATCAAATGGGGATGATGGAACAAGAAGCTTGGCGGCCACAACGCGGTTTGCCTGAACGCTCCGTTAATATCCTTAGAGCTTGGCTCTTCGAGCATTTCCTACACCCGTAAGTCAATTTTTGTTTCCATTATCCCTTAATTCTAATCAATGTTCTAAAAATTATTAGGTGATTGTTAAGTGTATTAATACTGATTTTTTTAATACCTAGAGCATTTTTTTTAAATCAATTTGCAAAAAACGTTTCGCTTATACTCGATTTACTGATTAGACAATCGTTTAGACCAATTTTTAGAACAATGATTCTAATTATAACTCAATTAAGATGGAAAAAAATTAAAATTTAAAAAGGTAAGCAAAAATATTTATTTCTTGTTATTTCATCACTGCTTTCTTTAGATTTATGCCAGTGGATTTTGCTATTTTATTGTTAGTCAGAGTTATCGAAAAAATGGAAATAAAGCAAAAGAGTAGTGTTTTTGTACTCTTTTTACCTCTCTGTCAATTGCTTTATGAGTAAAAACAAAACATGAAAAGAACTGGATCTATGCTATGTAATCATCAGCTTTTCTTTTGTCTCTTAGATTCTCACGCCCTTGTTAGGAAAAAGAAAGAGAAAGCCAGTACTTTTTTTTGCATATACTTGATTGTGTTGTACACAAATAAAATATAAAGAAAAAGAAATTAGATTGTGTTTAGGGCAAAGATAGAGTGATGTCATTTTCTGGTCTCTTTCTCAGGTATCCAAGCGATGCAGATAAGCACCTCTTGGCTCGACAGACTGGTCTATCCAGAAATCAGGTCGGTATATAAAATATAAATATGTTATATAGTAAATACATATATAGTATATGTCCATCCCATAAGCATCAACATCAAAAATTAAACATCTTCATCAATCAAATACTTGCCTATGTTTTCACCAAGTTTTGTTTCAAGGTATCTTAGTCTTAGGCAATATCATGAATAGTTCTTAAGTAGATATACAATTGATGGAATGATCACAGTCTGGACTACTATAATGAGTTACCTTGTTAGTAACATGTATTAGAATTTTTCCAATTTTCTTCCACGTATAAACAATATATACAAATATACAATTATAAATATGATTTGTCATACAATTATCTGTAATTATTAACGAAAACATAAAGATTAGTTTATTTTGGTTTAAATTGTGAGATGTTCGATAGAATAAAAAATTAAGTTCCCTATATATGAACCTAACATTTAAACTTGTGAATCCATACACGGTCAAACATTTAAAGTTTGAAATAATCTAACTCTATACTTCTATAAACGTACTAGTGTGAAGTTTTGTTTTTGGTTATATATTGTGAAATTCGTTTTATAGAATCAGAAGTAGCTACATTAATATTTTATGGCCCAAATTGCCTACACACATGTAGAATTTGACATTTTCCTTAACATATGCTTAGTAGTTAGTACAAAACATCAAGTAGTGTTTAGAAGTTAACATATCAAGAGAAAGATCGTTAAACCTAACTTTTCTATTTAGGAAAAAAGACAACGTGTATGAGTACACACCAACTAGTAGGAGTAACTAACTTGAGATAAATCTTTTGCATGGGTTTTGTTTCTTTCCTTCGTTTGGTTTGATATGACAGAAACACCATGTGTTTTGCCTTCCACTCACTATTAACTTTTCTTGGGATTCGTTTTATAACAAACATAGAAGAGAGAGAGAGAGATGAGAGACATAGCGATAGACATTAATCATTAAAGACTCAAAAGGGACCATTTTTCCTCATCAAAGTTTGCCGCTCATTTTCTTGCATACATTAAATAACCAAATGACAAATAAATAAAAAAACTATTGTTTCTTTCGATATAACTGTTATCATTAACTTGGTGATATTTTTTTTTGTCTTTTATATTTAGGTATCAAATTGGTTCATAAATGCTAGGGTTCGATTATGGAAACCAATGGTCGAAGAAATGTATCAACAAGAATCAAAAGAATTAGAAGAAGAAGAAAGGGAACAAGATCAAGAAACAAGAAACAACAACAACAACAACGACAAGAGCACAAAATCCAACGACGATGATAGCAACTTCACTGCTGTTCGGACCACATCACAAACTTCAATGACAGCTGCACAATCAGTATCGACCGCACCAGACGCAGCAATAGCGACAGGCCACCGTCTAAGATCATCCGACATCAATGCTTACGAAAACGACCCTTCCTCCTCCTATACCAACTTCGCCGCAGTCTCTAGTTACGCTGGCTCAGCTGCGTTTTCTGCGGTAGCTACGTGTCAGAAAGGTATTGGAGGATTTGATGATACTGACATGGATGGTGATAATGTTATAAGGTTTGGGACAAACCCTACTGGCGACGTGTCACTCACGCTTGGTCTACGCCATGTTGGCGATATGCCTGATCAACGCTTCTTTCTGCGTTAGAGAGTTTGTGAGGGTTTTGGTGTACTTTTGTTACTCCTTTTATTTAATTAATTAATTGTATTATGTTTCATTTTTGTATTAAAAATCTATTTAATCTCTCACAAGAATACTTTAGTTTATTCTTTTTTTTCTTTTACTTCTCCATCTTGTAAAGAGAAGAAAACCATATCACAACATCTTGTAACTATACAATACTGAAACTTATTGTTTTATATACATTTGGTTTATTTCATTGATTATTTTTGACTAATCATACTATCACTTATGCATAAACGGAGTAGCCAAAGAATCAATAGAAGAAAGCTTTGCAGCTTTACGTACTATTGTGCCCTCCCGTGAAGGATTTTCTTCATGCACAAACGGAAGTAAAACTCAAAGACGTAGAGTTTGGTATCTTAAGAGAGAACACACGACTAATCATGTTCATAACAACCAGATAAAGATGGAGTACAAGAAACTAAGTAGTTAAAACATAATATGAACCTTCAACAACCAACAAATGAAGACGCCAAGTCATTGATCCCGAAAAAAATGTCCAAACCAAGATACAGTAGTGTAATCGGCTAGATCCTAGATATCTACCTTCTTGGGGTGTAACCATTGTATTCGTGGGCGTTATAAAAGGCCCAAATATATTATTGGACAAGCAAGACTTCGGCTTTTAGTCCAGTATGATCCAAGATTGCATGGCGTTTGTTTTCCTCCTATAACGGCATGATGTTCTGCCTTTGTGAAATGTTTGTTCTAGACTTCTAGTGTGGGATTCTAGTCTCCTCATTGTTTAATGGTTGAAGCAACCCTATCTTTCAATACCGGTTAAGTTAAATGCACATTGATGAATCATGATTTGTGAACAGTATCGATTATGTTAGGTGAGATCAATAACTAAAAATCTAGTGCATTTAACTTAACCGATATTGAAAAAGAAGGCTGATTCAACTTCACTATAATAGTTTTGATTAGGGTGCAATGTTTAGAGTTTTTAACCAAAAATAAGCTTTAGGTATTTAGCCACCATTCTAAACCCTAACGAGACGAGTGGACAGAAAGATTGTGACCGTCGCTATCTTCAAGAATATCAATTATTATTGGTTGTCCATCTCATGAACATTCTGGAGATATTCTATTCTCTCGTTTTAAAAAAAAACATAAAGACACTATATTACGAAAGAAGATAAAGAGTTTGATCAAAAAGCAGAAAGATAAATATTGAACTAATACGAAGGTTTCAGGAAATAAGTAAGAGTTCATATAATTAAGAGTTCATATAATTAAGACACTATATTACGAAAAGGTTCTCTTTTGGAAAAGTGGATACTACACACATTTTAAAAATGGATGTTTGGTAGAAAACTTTATGTTTGAAACTTTTTCTCAATTTTAAGGAAATAGTAATAGATATATACTATTAGTTGCTTCTAAATTTTCTCAGTTTTTTTTCCTTTTTGTTTTTGGTTTTAAATTTTAATTATATGGTTTTGTATAGAGATATATTAGCAAAGCCAAATGATTGTGTCGAGGTCTCATGGATGACAAATTTGGTTACAACCCTACTTAATTCAAGTTCGTCCAATGCACCATTGTTAATTTACAATTCATATATGTATGTAGTGGAATATTTTTTTAATATAATGGTAATGGATTTACTCTCTCTTTTTTTGACTGATAGCTAGGAATCATGTGATAGTGAGAATCACTATGTTCGAAACATCTTGTCTTAACTTTTTGTATTTGAAAAAAAAAACTTTTTGTATTTGGTTATATATATATATAACCACGTTGATGAACACTAAAAGATCTGATCATATGAATAAGGGTCGTCTTGTTCATAGTTATGGTTTCTGTTCGTTTCTATCAATTCCAATATAATTGAGATGAACGTATTTAATAAATAAAAAAAATTAGGAAAGGACACAATATGGTGTAACAACGTGTGGAATAAATCCGACGTTGGTGGTCGGGTGGCGTGAGGTGACTTGCAATGACTCTAAGGGTCGCGGATTCAAAATCTCCCCACTCAGATTATTTCAATGTTGGGCCACGCGGATATGAATTATTGCTTCGGTTCATTTGAATATCCGGAGAGAAGGTCCATCCGTGGGCTGCATTTCCCCTTAGGGATTAGTCTGGGTCTCGGCCCGGGATACTTCCAAATTAAAAAAAAAAAAAAAAACAACATGTGGAATATAAACAAATCATGAGAATTTTGAAATAGTTTGTGGAAAATATATCGAGAGATGGTTGGTTCGACCGACTGATATCTACCTACTTCTTCAGTTATGCCGGATCTAAAATTTTACTCCCTCCGTTTCGTTTTATTTGTCGTTTTAGGTTTTTACACGTATATTAAGAAACCATTTAATTTTACATATTTTTTAGATAAAAACACAATTTTCTATACACTTAACCACATTTCAACCAATAGAAAAATAGAATAACAAATAAAACTAATAAATTTTGCATTAAAATTATAAAACGACACTTATTTTGAAACAAAAAAAATTCTCTACAACGACAACTAAATCGAAACGGAGGTAGTATTAGTATAACATTTTCAGCGTAAGAGTACTATACTTGAAATAATTAATTTATACCGGTGAATAGTAAAACTAGTGTATGGACAGTATGAATTTAAAACTCAGCCTAGATCTTAGAAAACGCTAGAGACAAATAATCTAAGCAAAAAAGAAAAAGATCAACATCCAGAAGCTTAATTTAAGGGGTAAAGACAAGAAAACAACACTATTTTCGAAGCTTAAATTCTTTCTTAAAAAAAACAATACACATTCAAACAGCTGGTCGGTTTGTAGAAGGAATAGACGAGTGCTTTGTTTTCAGTCACCAAAGAGTCTTTATAATTAGACAGTCGCATTAATAAACGAAAAAAATTCACAATCATAAAGGGATTGGCCAATGGCTACATCGTTGATGTTTGGAAGATCGAACAAACAGCTGGACTTTTAGAATCAAGAGGCTCTAATATCAAGGTCATCAATTAAACTCTTTGTCTAGAAGTTACAAAAGGCGAATATCAAAAGGCCATCAATAAAACTCTTTGTCTATTTCTATTAAGCTACTTGTACATAAGGCAAATAAAATGGTCCCAAGCTTATCATGTAATCATGTAACACCGTTTCCTATTTTTTTTCTGTTCTCAATCTAGGTAGCTATTTAAAAATGAAGCTATAGAAAACACATATCCAAGTTTGATTTTGTTTATATGGGTCATACTTATGATATTCAGACGAGACGTCTTATATGCTAGATTTTTTAACGTGATATACATTAGGTTGACATGAAATATATATATATATATATTTTTTTTGAAAACATGAAATATATTTTAAAAGAAAAATTATAGTACTATAGTACAACTTGAAGCAAATAAAATAGAACTCAGATTTCTCTAATGGACACAAAAGTGGACTGATTAAAGAACCACATGTACGAATGTGTAATAAGTATTACGTATTCAGTGTTCCAAAAAAAAATATTACGTATGCATGTATCTTAACATCTTCCTCAAAAAATGTAAATGTATGTATCAATTTTGACTATTTTGTTCAACCTTGTATTTTAATTTATCTTGCAATCCAATACCGCGTTCACATGTTTTATTTCTCATCCTTATAGAAATAATGAAATTGTATTAGTTAGTATAATCGTTGTCGTTGACCAAAAAAAAAGGTCTTAGTTAGTATATTCCTGTATATCCAAAATATGAAATCGAATATGGTTTATTATGATGATCCCCTACTTTTTCTCACCAAAACAATACTAATAACTATTTAGATTAATCCAAAATTTTGTGTTCTTGGGTAAACGGATGTGCAAGAATAAGCATCTAAAACCACCATGATTAGTAGGAGCTTTTAGGGATTGAGTTTTTAGAAGAAAATAAAAAATTATTTTTTAATCTTTAACAATCGATTTTTAAATAAAGTATTTAAGAACTGGTTTTTAACTTTTTCAGTTAAAAGTCAAAAAATCAGTATTTTATTTTCTCTTTTCATTCCTAAGAACTCTCATTAATCATGCTCTAACCCAATGAGAGATGTTCTTACTAAGCATCTAACCATAAAACATAAATATTTTGTTCTTATTTTCTTAATACTATTGAATAATTCAATCAGCTTTAAATTGTGAAAAGAATAAAGTAACAAATGTCACTAGCTAGATTTTTTTTTTTTTGGAACACCACTTTCATTAAAACTTAAATAACCGGACTACACTTCGAACAAGATATAAGCATAGCTCTACAAGCATTACAATAAGACAATACAACATAAAAGGTAGATGTAGAGAAAGCTCTAGGATATAAGGGCAGCGAATTCAGAGTAAAACTTGAATGCGTCGAAGCAAGGTTCACAGCAAAGCTGGAATGGAACATAGTCACACTGAATCGTGACGTTAAAAGTAGCCAAGTCACACCTCGAAATATTGTTAAAACAAAATTCGTTGTATCTTCAGGCCCCAAACGGACCGCTCCACAAGATAACAATACAGTTAGGAACTTGGACAACTTCAACTGCTTTAAGGCAGGGAAGGCTGCACTTCTCAAGGGGAAGGCCTCTGGTGATGATGAGCCTCCATCTTTGGAATAGGAGGGTGATGATAATAGTAGTAACGGTGAATCCACCGACAAACACAAGGTGAAAATTCTCTCTAATGCAGAAAATATAGCTTTGTGTACATAGTAGTTCGGATCAAAGCCTCGGTGAATCCACCGAAAATCATTGATAAACTATTATTTGGAACCAAACCCACAACATAAATTATGGGCCAAGCCCTTTCACTGGACTTAACAATCTGAAAGTTAATAATGAGAGAGGAAAAGAGTGGGCTGACCATTTTTGTAAACAACATGGGCCAGGCCCAGTTCTGAGAAAGGTTAGGGCTGATGTCAGCAAATCCAATTCTGAGCATGATGGTCGTCAAGCAGCGTACGGCGGATCTGGGACGATGCACTTTGTCGCCGGAAATAGAGGCTGTGGGGAGAGATGGAGAGGAGACAGTGAAGAACGAATGGTCGGAGGTTGTGGAGCCGCCAAGGAGTAAAACGGAATCCCGTTTATAAAACGACATTGATATGCTGCTGGAGCTTGAGGTTCTTGTTGAGACTGGGAAATGGACTTTTACAGAGGTGAAGACCAGTGATAATGAAGTACAGGAACAGCCTGGGGTGACGGATCTGAAGTGCGAAGAAGGGGACCACTCCGACTGGCGGTCATGGTGCGTCGCCGTGAAGATTGAGCATGCTTTCCGGGAACCCCCGGTTAAGAAAACCATTTCAGTGGTGTCTGGACAGACACTGAAACGGAAACGCAGAGTTCTTCTCACGGCAAGAGATGGTCTCGGTGGAGATTCGTTGCCTAGAGAATTACTGAAGAGAGAAAAACAACGCAAAAGATGGTGGGACGAACAGAAGATGTTGAGAAGCGATAGGCAAAGCAGAGATCCCGACGCCGGTGACCGGAGGCCTCACCGGCGTCAAGAGAGTTGGTGGTCGATCGGACCCGAGAGCTTTTTTTTTTCTTATTTCGTTAGCTAGAATTTATAATATTGTTTTTCGAGTAATTTGTTTGAGGATTTATAGTTCTTTTTATATTTTTATTATTTTACCTGTAAAAAGATACCTTCGATATTAATGGTCTAACTACAACTAAGGGGGGGTTATTGGGAGATAAATTTATGTAGAGTTGGTGGATTTTAAAATTTGATAGATTTCATAAGTCATGTGGATTATGAAAGTATATATATGTTGACTTATGAAATTTGATCATAATTTTTCAAGATTGCTACAGATTTTCTTGAACTTGTATTACTTTTTTTATCACTCTTTTTGGTCATTTTATTTTTAAACTTGTATTTCTTGAACTAGTTTATTTTAACAAAGAGCCTATAAGGAAGAAAATGACCAATAAATGTTTCACTAAAGGGTAAATATATTATTATACCTCTAGAGTTAACTAATTTAAACTTGGATTTTAGATTTAAGGGGTGGGATATTGGGAGTGAGGTATAAAATTATAAGAAACAAAATTTGAAAAATGAAAAAAATTTGAAATTATTTTTTTATAAAAAGTTTCGAATTTTAAAACATATAATCTGAAACTATAAAAAATATTTTTTTTTATATTTATATATCTATAAAACAAAAGGTAAAGGAATATTTTAGCTTTATAAAGCAAAATCTATTATTTTCTAGATGTTTTTATCACATGGATTTTGAAAATCTTATGAATATATGTGATATTTTGAAAGTTGTGTCTTATGAGTAAACATATAGAGAATTTATCTCCCAATAACACTAGATTTAGTTAGAATTAGAAAATCAACAATGATTAAAATTTTTGAATAACAAGGGATTTGAATGGATTTTGAGAATTCTTATACCAATAACAATAGATTTACTAAGACTTTTAAAATTTTTGAACCAATAACAATGGAATCTCAAAATTCTCAAATTCAATGAGAATTCACTTACCTATAACCCCCTAAAATCCCAAAAGAGAAACTTTCCGAACATTGCTAAATTTGCAAATTGCTTCTTCTTTAAGTGACTAAAATGCTCCAACATAATTAATTACAACAACTATCACAAAATTCCAAAACTACCCTTCACTCGTCTATTGTACTCAACTCCACCGTGTAACACTTCCTCCTCCGGCCACCACTACAGCTACCACCACCTTCAGGGTTCCTCCCTTTCCTCCTCACCCCACCGGATCCCACCGTATCATCACCGGAGCCAGCTCTAAGGCGATATTTATCAGACACAACAATAGGATCAACACACTTCCGGCCACAACTTCCTCCACCACCACTTCGCATGAGAGCAGAGCTAGCTTTAACTGCCAATGCAGCCATCTCATCCGCTTTAAGTGGCTCACGAAGCCAACGAAGAGGAAGAGCGAAGTATAACTGACCAAGCTGAAGCTCCTCGTCGGCGCTGATGGCTGAAACGGCGTCGTCGAAGTCCATATCGTCTGAGTTACAGATAAAACACATGGGATACTTCTGCAAAACGTATCCGACTTTCACGGGGTTTGTGAACTCCATCATCTTCCCGTCTTGTAAGATCAGTTTCGCCGTTGCGACTTGTGTCGACTCGCATGAACTGCATATACCCATATGTAATATTTTCTTGAATGTTGATATGATTCTTGGTAACTCGCTAAGTCGTGACTCGTTTTATTATTGAGTGGAGATAATAATGTGGGAAAGAAAGGGAAGATTTGTGGTATAAATAGACAAGAAGAGTTTGTGTTACCAAAAAAAACACTGGATGCCACGTAGGAGTTTGTCGTGTTGTAGACCAATAGAAGAGTGATGACAGGCTGTATAAGTGGTAGGGAGGAGGAAGACAGCTTTGTGTTGTTTAGATATTAGCTATACTTACCATGTCAGTAACTGAGCTTAACTACTATGATGAGTCTATGACTTTTTTGTATGGATCATTTTCTCTTTTTCGTTTACGTTTCAATCTTAGATAGGACTGCTTTAGTGTATATAAATGAGTACCTACTCTACACTGTTCTATGTATTCTGATATATACTACCTCCGTTTCGATTTAGTTGTCATTGTAGAGAAATTTTTTTGTTTCAAAATAAGTATCGTTTTATAATTTCAATGCAAAATTTATTAGTTTTATCTGTTATTCTATTTTTCTATTGGTTGAAATGTGGTTAGGTGTATAGTTAATTGTGTTTTTATCTAGAAAATATGTAAAATTAAATGATTTCTTAATCTGCGTGTAAAAATCTAAAACGACAAGTAAAACGAAACGGAGGGAGTATATGAGTAAATTATAGTACCATATATATGATGTGTTTTACCTACTCTATAAAATCCAGGATAGAACATAGTCGTTGTTAAAGAAGATTAAGAACATCTATGGGAATCTCCCAATAAGTTCCTCACCCTATAAACAATTAAAAAATAATAAAGTAAAAGAGAGATGACAAATTTGAAAGAAAGAAGAGGTATATACTTTTATAAAGAAACGTTGCTGAGTTCTAGAAAAACTCATTTAATACATATTTTTTGATTGGTTTAAAAAGTAAAGTAAAAGTAAAAAATTAAGAAAATAATACTCTTTCTGTTTTGTAATGTTACATATTTTAGAAAATAAATCTTTCAAAAGATGAATTTTTTGGTATTTTCAATACATATTTTATCAACTAATAATGATTAAATGTAAATCTTTAAAAAAAAATTAATTACACTTTTTGATTTCTTATTAGTCTAAATTTATAGAAAAGGATAATTGCAAAAATATACATTTATTGTATATTTTATTAATATGTGTAAGAAATTAAAACATTCATCATATTAAAACAAAAAAAATATTTAATTGGTTAAAAAATTTTAGACGGTCTATGAACGTTGTAGATGCTCTAAGACCTATATATTAGAATACATGGAACATTAATTGCAAGAAATCCTAAAACTAAGCCCATCTCCAATAGAAACTGTTAAGAGAAAGTATTTCACCTTAAAAGACAAAAAAAAAAAGATAATCACAAAATATCTTATTTGAGCAACTTTGAGAAACAATTAAGAACTTTTAATGCCATGTGTTTTTCAATCAATATTCCATCTTTTAAAAATAAGTAAAATTAATTATTAATTACATGTTATTATAGTATTATTATTTTAAAGATAAGAAACTAATTAAAATACTCAAAGATTGAGCTATTCTAACTTCTAAAGATATCTCGTTCAATTATAAATACGTGTAGTAGCTTGTCTTGCTGGTGTATATTACTAATTAAAATAAACACACTTGTGGTTTCTGTGAATATTATGATTTTATGACTGTATTCTGAACATATCAATTATCTACCTACTAACTTGATGTAAACATTATTTAACATCTGCAAATAGTGAATCTTTATGGTAAAGAAATTGAAGTGGTCACAACTAAAGCTAAATAGAGTAAATACTTTTTGCGACCATGGTTTTACGTATACCTTGCAAGCAGACTTGTTTGCGGTTTTGGTTTTGTTTTTGATTTACCAAGTTGCGTAAGGACTACAACTTTACCTTTCATTTTTCTATGTAGAAGCATTTACATAATCAAAAGCGCAGGTGGGAGAAAGGAAATAATAACATAATTAAGCAAATAAATACCAAGTAGCTGTTTTAAAATGATTTTGATTGTGTTGATAGATTAATTACAGTGATCAGATTAACTTAAGAACATATCCACATTAGCAAGAAACGATATAAACATTAATTAACAATATAATAGACCGTTAATCAATAAGAAAACAGCTTATATAAACTTATTTTTCGATTACAAGAGGGGTAAAACGAAGCTAATCATTGGTTTATAGTTATAAACACAAAGCACAAAGCTTATCATATCTTATTAATGTGTGAGCTCGGTGTAAACAAGTTGTATGGATTTTAAACATGATGTTTGGGGAATTAGATAGTAAGATTCCTTATCTTAGTTCTCGGTTTTGTTAGTAGTATCTCTTGGAATCAACAATTCAGTAAACTCGTAATGATTGGATTGTAATCACACACAAACTATTCATAATAATATCACTGCGCAATCTTCTATTTCTCATGTCTCTTATAGGGAGCCACTAAGAGCAACTCCATCAATAAATATCTAAAAAACAGGTTCTAAAGTCAAAATTAATAATACTTTAATCATTTGTAAATTTATAGTTAAAATTTATTTATTTTCAGAAAAATAAACCAATAAGAGATTGACAAATGACATCTAAAGATTAGAAGCGGTTCCTCTAACCACCCTTCAAAAGGGAACTTATTTTTATTTTTTTTCTCTGATTTAAAAAAGAAAAAAAAAATTAAAAATCTGACCAATTGCGGACCGCTACGTGTCAATGGAACCCGCGAATGACAGAAACAACGAACAAAGTAGAACGCTTTTTTAAGTCAAAGAAGCAGCGTTGTTTGTACTGTATTAGCTTTTTTTGTTGAAACCGAGGTAAACAACCATGGTTAATGCTGCCATAAGAGCACCTTTAGTGGTGGTATCTCACTAAATCTCTCACATATTAAATAATAAAAAGTAAACATAGAAGAGGAGAGAGGTAGAAAAATTAGCAGAGTCGCTTCCCGGGGAAGAGATGATGGATTATATTTGAGGTACTCTCTTTCCAGCTGTTAGTTTTGCATTGGCTAAGACTTTTATGTTTTCATGTTTAATAACAAAACTAATATATATACCTATAAAATAAGTAAAGAAACGATTCTATATATGTTTATCACTAATGATGCTCTAAGAGCATCAGCAGTGATTAAAAATGTGTGAGTATCTTTAAAATAATAAAATATTAATAACTAATTGGACATTTATTTTTTCTTTTGTTTTCATTTTCTAAACCAGTAAAGAATTAACACGTGACAGAGAAGCTCTTACCATGTTTGTGTGAGTCTCCCCACGACCAGACGTCTCTTAGTATTCTGGACTCTCTCCCCTTACTTTGCAATTCTTTCTATTATATTAATGTGGAGAAACGGGTCGAGAAACGACCGCTGCTCATGCTCTAAATTTCCTCTGCAAGAAGCGATTCTAATCTTTTTCACTCTTCTTTTATTATTTTAATGATTTTTTTGCTTTAAGAACCGGAGAGAAAAACCATGGTTGGACGTGCTCTAACTAAGCAATTTTTAACATCCCCAACTTCACTCTATTTTCTATTCCATAATAAAATAAAAATAGATTTATTCCAACTTCACTCTTATAGGGAGCCACTACCTAAGCGTAAAGTCGTTTAGGTTCCTTGTTGCCTATTGACATGGCTCGTAACTGTTTTTGCTTGATGATATGATTTTGTATGTACAACAAGTTAAAATAAATAAATACAGATCGTTATATGCACTTCAGAAATTCATGTGTACTATTCAGTTTTTTTTTTTAATATTTTAAGTGAAAATTTGGAGGATGGGTCGGTCAATATGTGGTTAACTGTCAACTTTCACAACGATGCCAACCAGCAATGAAGTTTTTTTTTTCAACCAGCAATGAAGTTGTGTTTAGCTAACACGATTATTTTCGTGTGTTTTTTTAAGTCAAAGGACCGCTCTAGTTTATTTTGTATTTATAATAATGCAATTTGATTATGGAATCATTGTTACAGGCTGAAATCGGTCATTTGAACTCTTACTATGGACATTGTGGTCAACTCACATGCGTTGTACGACAAGTTGAAGTAGTCTTGTAGTAAAAAAACTACCGATTACCATGTCGAGCTAGTTGTAGTTGTGGTTGCAACTACCGCCACATGAATTTAATTTTTACTAAAACATCTTTTAAGCCATAAATTATATTAGTGTCAGCCGGTTTTGAATTTAGAAAGATTATTTGAACCGAAAATTCAGACACTTAAAAAAAACAATTCACGAAAATGCTATTTTTTCAATCTTTATTGACATTATCCATATAAGTATAGTTTTCCATCTTATTTACTTGTATCTTTTAACCCAAACAGTAAATGGTACTTGGGAAAATCTAAGTACTATTTAATATATTATGAATTATGAGAGAAGGATATACAAATAGTAAAGATAAGTTTGATTGAGTATATTAATATTGTGTAAGATATTAGAGAAAAATCAAGTGAAGTGAATTATTTGCAGCTATAGTTTTTTTATCCCTTATTAACTATACGAATAATTTAGTTTTCTTATAATTTATATGTTTACAAGACATACGTTTAAGAAGACAAAATTCAAAAATAAAAAATCGATTTAGCTTACTATCTCTCTTGCTCACTAGAAAATGGCCAGATATGAATATTGTCAAATATTAAGTCATCTAAAATAACAGTCAAACTTAAAGTGTTACAACTAAGCGATGTGATTAAGCTGGACTGTCGAAGTAATGCTAGTTATTAGCCGAAATACACTCGTAATGTCTTTGTTCTCTATTATACTAACTTGTGTCGTTACGTGTGATTGTTTTTATTTTGAATATATAATTTAAATAAACATGTGTTCGCAAAAATGTTTGTATATGTGGAAGAAAGAGGACCGTCACATGCTCCATGCTTTTGTGTGAAGCTTCATGGATGCTCTCCTCTCACCGTCTCACCTCCCAAACGAGAAGATTGAACCAATGATCACTTCTTTGACTCTTTCAGCAAAAGAACCTTTCTTGGACTTCCAAAACTTTTCGTATATCCTTTTCATCAGTATTTTAAACCACTAAATTACACATATATCATTAAAGGAACAATATTCTAAATTAGCCTTATAACCAATAGCAGAGGACATGGAGATTATTCTCTCTATCACAAATAATTTATTTTTAAAATTTTTATACAAAAGAATTATGAATTTTTATTCGATCTATCTTGTTCGCTTAAAACAATAAAAATTATTACTAATTAAACCGATAAAAAATCATCATCTAGAATACAAATTGTTATAAACATCAAATTATATTTTCTTATTATATATGAATTTAAAATCATCGCTTAAAATAAAATATTTTTTTTTCTAAAATATTACTTAAAGTACAATAAAAATTATTACTATTAAACCGATAAAAAAATCATCATGTAGAATATTGTTATAAACATCAAATTATATTTTCCTAATATATAGAAATTTAAAATCATCACTTAAAATAAAATAATTTTTTTTCTAAAATATTACTTAAAGTGAAACACAAAGAGTACCAGTTTTGAATTGAAAATGGTTTGTTTGTTTTTGTTCGCCTCCATATAACAGTTCTAAAGTTTTCAGTGGAAAAGAGTTTTAGTCCCGTTTGCAAATTTTACGTGCTATGGTATGTCGTTTTGTAGCTGTCATGAATTTGGTGAAGATTAAAATTATTCAGAGATTTTAGTACTTTTATATGGGTCGAAAATGTGAAAGCTCCCATGTAACATGTTACATGTGCATATGTACTCTTTTGGTTGTATTTGTACAGATTACAAATTATTTCTACAATTTGTATTCACATCAGAATAATTAATCATCTTAATGAAAATAGTCAAAACCAAGTAGCACTCATGACGCGTCCCTGCATTTCAGATTATCCAGTTCAAATTCTCCAGGTCACACACGTGATACAGAGAACTTAAATTATTTAGCCATACTTAACAACATTGTCATAATCTGACGCTCGCAAACATGAATAATTAACTAGAATTTACACACTTGGGAATTATACTGGAATATGCAGTTCTTCGATTATACCATTTACGATCGACGTAAATATGTTTAATACCATATTTAATTTTTGTAAAATTTTGGCAGTTTTTTTATAATTAATACTCCCTCTGTTTCTAAATAAGTGTCACTTAGACACATTTCAC
Organism: Moricandia arvensis; assembly: GCA_905132765.1. Lineage (NCBI taxonomy): Eukaryota > Viridiplantae > Streptophyta > Magnoliopsida > Brassicales > Brassicaceae > Moricandia > Moricandia arvensis. The sequence goes on along the minus strand of CAJHQP010000253.1, from coordinate 150,884 downwards.
ACATATTAAGAAAATGAATAAATATACTAATATGCCCTCATTTAATGTATATTTATTTAAATAAAAATAATTTTTTAAAACATCTATTGGCTAGTTAAAAGGATAAGAATGAGATTATATGGTAAAAGTTGCATTGGAAATGTAAAGTGACACTTTTTTTGAAACAAAAAAAAAAATGGTAGAATGACACTTATTTAGAAACAGAGGGAGTATGAACATCACAGAAATGTAAAAAAAAACATCATGTTCCATTTTTAATTAATTTTATTAGTTTTTTCAAATCATTTGATAAATCAAATAATGAAATAAGACACTAAAATAATTTCTCAACAAATAGAATATAAATATAACTATTTTTAGAGGTTTAGATACTACAAAATAATTCACTTAATATGAAGCCAACTAAAATAATGAATTATTTTTTATATTTTTATAAAAAAATACATTCAATTAAATTTAAATAAATTTTCATATTATATATAAATAAAATGTTAGACTCCATAAATTGACATAAAATAAATTTTGTAATTAAAAATTTATCAATATATATATATATATATCATGTAATTAACCAAATAAATTATAAATTTTTTTATCAAATATTCATAACGAAAGAATTGAAATAACTGAGAAATAAAATTAAGTACTATAAATAAAATTAAGTAATATAAGTAAAATTAAGTAATGTTTTATATTTATATTTTTGTAAACGAACTACGTATATTTTATATAAACTACTATTTAATATAAATATAAAATGATAATATATATATATATATATTCAAATACACTAAAATAAAATATCTTTTTCATAAATTACTTTTTTCTAAAAATATATTTTTAAACTTTAAAACCGTGAATCATAATGTAGATTTATTTAAAAGACGGAATAAACAAAAAAACTAATCGATAAAACGACATGGACGGAAGTACTTGGGAGAATGTTTATATGCTCAAATTAAGAATCTTTTCAAAAAAATCTATTTATATGCTCAAATTTTAATTTTTTTTTGTATTGTTATTAAAGCTAGAAGATACGATTCATACGATATGGAATATGATTTTTTGGGTCGTGTTTATTATTTTTTGACCTAATAGTGGGTCTCCTTTTTTTTTCTTGAACGTAGTGGGTCTCCTTTTTGTCCAATAATTTCTTGTTTGCTCTTTAGATTCATTGAAAAAGCTCACACTTGTCATTACGGTGAAACTTCCTATCTTATACCTTTTTATATAAATTTAGAATCAAAAGTTTCATCATCATGCAAGGTTGTCTTGGGCCTCTATCTTTAATTAGTTATGCTCGCTTAAGAATCTTTCCTAATAATGGGTCATAGATACTTTTCGTTTCAGTTTAATTAGCGTTGTAGTATAAAATTTTCATTAAAAAATAAATGATGTTTTAAATTTTTAATATAAAATTTATTAATTTTATATAACATATAATTTTTTATATTTTTTGTTGATTAAAATATGATTAGATAAATCGTTGACAATGTTTTTGTTTAGAAAATATTTTAAATTAATTATGTTTTTAATCTATGTGCACAAGTCTAAAATGAAAGCTAAAATAAAATGAACGGAATATCAACTATTATTGTATCCTGTCTTCATTTTGCTGAACATTCTATACATGCATATATCAATAATTTCTGGTATATATAAAGTTTAGAGTTTATACAAAAGAGTAGTTTGTTCAATGTTAGATTCTTAGCAAAAAAAATAAAAGAAGAATCGTTGTGTACAAGTTTCGATGGCTTTGTGTTTGTAGATTTTGCTATGATCAACAGGTTTAAATGGTACCGATATGCACATAAATTTAAAAAAAAACATTGTTGTGGCTCTTATATACTAATGATTAATGTTTTAGAAAAAATATTGTTAAAATATATTTTTATCATGTAATAATAGTAAAGTGTACATTTTTAAAAATATTAATTGTGTTTATTATATTTTGATTGGATAAAAATTATGGAAATAGTTAATGAGAAAATATATAATATATTAATATCAAAATTTAATATTTTTTGTTAATATATGCTAAAATTTCAAAACAACCCCCTCAGTTTCAAAAGATATAATTGTTAGAAATTTCACACATATTAATCTATATATTAAATTTTAATTATTAACGTATAGATTTTTTTAATTAATTATTTTCTGCAAATTTTAACCAATAAAATTTTAATAAAACCAATTTTTATTTTTGAAGTTTATAATTTAACATCAAGTAATACATTGAAAAGAAAAAAAATATATTACTAACACGTGGAAAATTTTTAAAAAAAATTAGATGAGAAGTTCAAATTTATTAAAATTGATCTTAGTAAAGAATACTAGCTAAACCTTAATATCATTGAAAATTCATGTAGTGTGAGTTTAATTTGAAACAACAAATAAACTTTGTTCATGTTTTGATTGAGTATCTAAGAAAATCTTTAGGAACTTACTAGTTACGTACGGAGAAGATGAATCTATATGTGCATGTACTTGAACAAGCCGGTGCCTTTAATGAATGAACACAAAACATTTTTAATATCCATAAATCGGTATCTCATCTATAAGCAATTGAAAAAAAAATATCACTAATCTAATTAGTTGGATTCATCTGTAGGTATGCTAATATATATTAATACTCGCTTATTTCCAGATATTTGGATAAAATATGAGATTTGAGTCAGACACTTAGGATTGGGATATGGTCTAAATCCACACATCTCTCCCATCTATTATGAGAGTATACAGTTATTCATTCAATAGTATCATAGTTCATTCTTATAATTGTTTCTGTTAGTCGACTTTTGCGTTTAACTTTAAACATGAATATAGTTTTTGTTAGCTATATGTAAGCAATTCATATAAAATCTTTGGTTATATCAATTTCCCCTAGCTAATGATTCACTATTAAGTTTCAGTGTTTGACAAAACTTGTTTACCTGATGTGAATTTAAGAGATCATTATTGGTTTAAACGTCTACTTCATGATTACGAGATCATTTTCAAACTAAATGAACCTTTTTATTGAACCTTAAATGAAACATTGTTCATAAGTCGATTGATGATTGTAGTTTAATTGTTTTGCCCTTTAGTATTATTTGTTATGGTCAAATAGCTAAGTTCATTTGATCATCGAGTAAATTCATAAAGCGACTATTTTCATCATCAGATTATCAACCATACTATATCGATCACAGACTGAGTCCATGATTAGTTATTTTGGTGTAGAATACAGTTGAGAAAGTTTTGTGTAGACCCATATGTCCAATGCTACAACAAGCTGAGAACATGTCAAATCCTCCTCGCTTAACACATTCCATTGGGGATCGACTAATTTTTTGTCTGCAATTTTTTTTTTTTATATCTGCAGTCTCCTTGCCAAATTTGCAGATAATCTGCAAGAGCCACTTATAATATTAATTAAAATAAAATAATTATTCTAATTATATAGTATGAATTATTTTTAATAAAATATAACTTATATTACTATAATGTTAGATATATATTTGTAATATTTTTTAAAAAAATATGATTATTATATAAGATCATTTTTAAAAAAAATTGCATGTTGACGGATAATTACAATTTAAATTCAGTCGATCTACATGAACCCTAAAAAAAATAAGCGTAATCCGCAATGTAATTCAAAATTTTTAAATTGGTCAATCCATACTTTTTCCATGACAGGTGAAATAAGATGGATCCACGGGTGATGAGTCAAATTTCCAGCTCTATGTACTATATGTCAAATTTGTTTTTTTTTTTCATAAAAAAAATAATAAGGTCAAAATTGTTACAGTTGAAAAGGTTACAAGAGTATTTAATTTCTATTGCAGTATCTGATGGAACATCCGATATAACCTTTGATATTTGAACTATACATACGATACTGTGACGAGTTGGATCAATTTATCTAGCTTTGGTATAACTCGTTTTACATGAGCCAGTTCAATATAAATTATTATAACTTGACATGATCTAGTCTTTTGCTGTTAAAATTTGTTGTCAACCGAATGAAAATATCTAAGTAGTATGATATTCTTGATAAATATGCTTCTAACATTAATTTTAGGGTTATTTTTTCAAATAGCTCTTTTTAAAACTTTTGTCATAAAATATCTCACTTCTAAAACATCACTCATTAACTCTAAACCATAAGTATAGATAAATTAACACAAAATGTATAAATATATATATATTTATATCTTTTAATAAAATTTATTTTAGTTATTTTTTCTTTTAAAACTATTTTTGTGACAACCACTTTAAAAACATTATCGTACATTATTTTTTTTTATGTTCACCGAATTTGATTTTTCTTTGTAATCTCAAATTTGAGCGGTCCAAAACATGGTTGGACTGCTCTCCTTTCGACGGTTGGCCTACTACAACATCATCTATACGTATACTGTTATTGCTCAAATAGATAGCTAAGTTGGTGAATAGACTAAAGCCCCTGTTATGAAAGACACTAGGCGCTAGTCGGACGGCTGGGTCAGGTCTAGCGCCTAAAGAGAAAATCGAGGATTAAGCGGAAATTACGCGGGGCAGAATTTTATATCGTTTAATATATTATAAAACATGTTAATTTTTATTTTTTATAAATTAATACATTTTCATATTTAAAATTACATAAAACACATACATATAAAAATATAAACTTTAATACGGTATAATGTTTATCAAAATTATGCAAATAAGTTGCATTTATAATATCTTAGAACAAATAAATAAATTAAAATTTTTTTTTAAAAAATAAATAAATTAGGCGGCTAATTAGGCGGCTAGGCGGTCATGTAGGCGGTTAGGCGGTCATTTAGATGGTCTAGACGAACTAAAATCGAACATTTGATTTTTTAAACGAATTTTACATTAATCGGGGCGGACGAGTGGGGTCTAGCGCCTAAGCGGCCGCCTAGGCGGCTAGGCGGCCCTCTTTTTGAACAGGGACTAAAGCTTATCATTTCAGTAGCTAATGTGATTTGGATATTTATGTTTCTCATATGGTCCACGACATATGTTATAGTGGGAGAAGTTATTGCAGGAAAGCTACTATAAAGTTGTGGAATGTGTTACAAGTCGAAGAGTTCTTGGATTGTATTTAGATAGCAACCAATCAAATGTAATCTATAATCCACTATGTCTATTAGTAGCCACAATTGATTTATTTGGTAACACCTTTTCTAAACAATTGGTTTATTTGAAAACACCTTTCTTATCAAATGAATTCATTGTGTCAATATATCCTTTTGTTTGCGTCTTACATTTGTAATTACTAACATTTTTGAGAAAATCACTACAATTTTATATATATTTCTATATATATATATTATTTTTTTTTCTTTCTTTTTTTTGATAAACTAATTAACTGTATTTTTATATATTTTTCGTTTAAAATTAATTTATCTAGGCAAAATGTAAAGACGAACGCAAAACGATGATCGAATGCTACGTCATGTTGCTTGCAGTGGAAGGCATTGAACGATGAAGTAAGCTTCAGTTAGGGCTAACGTTACACTCCACGGTGTCACTAAACCCATCACTGTAACAAAATAACTGTTCCCACAACATTCATAAGTTCCTTTGAAACTCATTTAATAGTTTTTAGTTAAATTATTAAAAAACTTTATGCTAGAAGGCAATGTAAGCGTACAAATCGTCATCATCGTTGAAGCACATGACAAGAACTTAGAAGGGAAGCAGAAGAAACCAGAGCCTGTCCAGACGAAGACAAAAAGCTTGCACTGGTTCTTGAGAGTCACAAGGAAAATTGTTTGTTATACTATTGGAGAATCATAACAATTACAGATACAAAGAAAACAAACGGATTCTCTATATAATGTATGTTTTATTGCTCAAGTTGGGCGTAGCAGATTCCTGGATCTTGACATCCTTAGGAGTCTTAGCACCCAAATCAGTATCCCAAGGCAAAATACTCTAGTATACACCCATCACTTACACTGGGGTTACTCTTTGTTACGCTGAAAGCAGCTGTCTCGTTGTTTTCTCCTTAGCTAACTCTTCGTATTATCATAGCCCGTAAACTCACCACGGCCTTTAGTGTCCAAGAAAGACAAGCCTCACAAAGAAATAACATCCAAAACTCCAAGAAAGACGGAGCCTCACGAGCTGCTTGATCGTGACCAAGAACGGCACACGCTCATAGAAATTTGACTAAGGCTGAGGTTTTTAGCATCAAAGACAGAAACGTCTTAAGAGGAAGAAACCTCAGTTTTCATGTTCATCAATTACTCTGCATATTGTTTAACTTTTTGATCTCTAATGTAGCAACCAACTAAAACCTAGAAGCAAGATCAACCAACAACAGTATAGTCTAAAATGTTCAAGATTTCATTCAACACACCAACCAGTAATATACAATACAAACCAATATATCTTACAAGTCACAACTGAATCTTCTTTTGTTTATTGAAGATTTTCCCAAACACAATTGCTGCTAAAAGACATGAACAATTCAACAAATGAAAGCAAGACACAGAAGGTGTTTCCGTGCACGAGAGTAGGATCGACTTAGAAGATGTTAAAAAAGATGGTCCAAACCGGGTAAACCAGGAGAGCAACAATCCCAATCGTATTGGAGAGTCCATGCTTCTGAGTTAAAGCGTTTCTGAACCCATCAGAAGCTTTGATATGTTCATGGAAAAGGTAACATGCTATGATAAGACATAGTACTGCCCCAACCCAACTTTCTCTTATTGTCCCAGCTACGAGGCTTGGTGCAACCACCAGAAGAAGGATCAGTGCTGCTGGAATCTCCAACCAATCTACATGTTTAAATTGATTGAAAGTGAAAAAAAAAGTTAGGATGTAACTCAAACTAATGTCTAATGATAAAAGTTTGTGTTATGATGATCATTGGACTACCTGGAAAGTTTTTAGGGCAGAACAGCCTTATTGTGATTGAGATGAGAGCAATCCACTTCCCAAAATCTCCCCTATGAAATATCCATCAAATACCATTTTAGTTGTTAGATCTTTACAACAGCATAACATCGTCATGCTGTTCGCAGAGCAGGTTTCGGATATAGGACGACAAAACATTTTTTATGACTAAAATTTATGACAAAACCTGTTTTTCTTTGACTAAAATTTATCTTAAAATGTTTATGGTCTTTTAAGTCTCAGGGTAAGAGTCCTATTTGTTCATTTATTATTACCTCAAGAAGTTGAAGATGACGTAAGGAAGTGTGAGAAAGATGTATGGCACCAAAAGGGTTGTCAACATTTTGGTTCTCCAGTTGGTCCGATCCAATATCAACAGGTAGCTGTCCATAAACAAACCATAACAAGAGTGAGATCCTACACAAAAACAGCAACATAGGTTCACGGTTTGGTTTCATTTGTTTTGACTCACATGGCTGAGACTGAAGCAGCCCATTGGAGGAAAGACGTGCCAAAGGTTAAACCGCCTAGCATCGTTGCATCTTTCACGAGCTTCTTTGCAGCGTTGACAAACTCATTCAGATCAGAATTGATCAGATTCGCTGCGGTTTCCTCCTCAGTTTTCATGGCCAAATAATCAACTCTTCCCATATTGAGGTTTTCTTTTGAAACTTTAGAGAATACAGTTTTGAGTTATAAGTTGGTGACAAGAGCAGAGTATTTATAATTGTTCTGTTTCTTTGAAAATTTCAGATTAGTAATTTAAAAAATTATATTCTTAGTTTTGGATATCTCTAGAGATGCTTACCACGTCGGCTTCGCTGGTGACACTGACCCGATGGTGGCTCCACCAAGGGTTGCTCGTTTTCATATACAGCTCATCTTCATATCTCCACATACATAGCGAAATTGTCTACTAATCATATTATATTCCATATTTTAATTCTACAAGCAACCCACATTTTTAATATACAATATGCTATAATCTGTTAGGTTTATAAAATTAATAAACTATAAAGATATCAACAACTAAGCCACTGATTTGCATTCTTCAGCAGATATTATCAGACTCACTGCTAATGAGAAACAAAAAATAACATAAAAAAGTAAAAGACTGGTTAACAAAATAATAAGCAAACAAGAAAGGCTTTCAAGTGTCAGATTAAACGCGTTTAAGTACGAACACAATTACAAGAACTTGATAATCTAGTCTTGAAGGATCCATGAGGTTACACCAAACATTTAATTCAGTTTACTTCTGCTGAAGCTTAGTAATAGATATTTCTATACCTTTTCAACTTCAAGAAGAGTTGTCATCTGCTTTGTTTGAAGACTCAGGAGCTAGCTTCTTCGATGGACTTGACTCTGCAGTGGTTGCATTCATCAAAACACGTTTCACCCCTCTTCCAACAACACCCAAATGAGTAACACCTGATGATGATGCTGTTCCTCCTGCTGCCCCGGTGTGAGCAGTGGACACTGTAGGCGACTCTAAGTCTTTCCCGTTGTTTGCAGTTCCCATCCGAGAAGAGCTCATTGCACCAGCAACAGACGTGACCTTGTCCCCGGCATTTGTCTTAGCTGATGCCATGCCCATTAGTTCAGCAAGAAGTTGCTTTGGGTTCTCTGCCTGTTGTTTCAAGTCCTCAAGCTGCACCAAACAAAGGGTGATATTAGTATGGGTTCTTAGAATTTTCTTTTACAATGATTAAGTTCACTTGCCTTCTTTTCTAGATCCTCTGCGAGACCAGATAAGACTCCGATCTCAGCTTCTTTGTCTGAGGCAGACTTATCAATGTATGGAACATTGGATGATTGTTGGATTCCTTCCTCTATCTCAGAGACAGTTGAGGAAGTTGCTGAAACAGATGGACCCTTGATCTCATTAGAGAGCCTCTCCATCCTAGCTTTGCAGATTAACAGAGCCTTTTGACAATATGGTATCGCTTCCTTAGGCTGGCATCCTGTCTCTAGACAGATGCATATGCGGAAGTTTCTGAAATGTTCAAGTTAAGTTAACACAAGCCAACAACACAATGCACGGAAAAGAAAAGAAAACTATATACTCTAATGTATCAAAGGATACAGTTCGGCAATGTGTCGACTGTCGGGTTCAACCAGTCGCTCTAGGATGGACAGTGCATTCTTGTAATCACTCAGGGAAGTCTCGATGTCCTCTGCGTTGTATTTAACACAACCAAACGTTAATGATAAAGCTTAAATGAGAAAATGGGGCAGTGTAAAGGTGAAAATAAAAAAGAAATTGACCTCTCTCCAGGGATATTTCAGCAAGGGCACACAGAATATCCACTTTCTCCATTGTTTCAGTTGACTGTTTGTCAGTAATAGCTCTTGCGATGTCGAGCATTTTCCAGGCCATATCCAAATCAGACTCATCTTCATCGGCATCAGCATCAGAGAGGTCATCGTCTTGAGAATCTTCACCATCCTCTCCTTGCTCTTGCCCACCAGAACCTACGAAAAAGATGAGAGCAGCATAGCTCAGAAATATTTAAAGACACCCCAATTGTGAGAATTAAGAAGACACTATCATCGAAAGTCTGCTACAACATAACAAAAACGACTCATTTGCTTCATCAACCAAACGGTAAATATATGTGACACCAAGAAACACTCATTGCATTTGAATCCAAAAACATAAGGGTGGAAAGGAGGTGCAATCATAGTCAAATACATTCAAATCTATAAAGTTAAGAATTCCAAAGTTTCAGACTTTCAGTACCTTCTTGGCCACCACTAGAACTCCCTTGTCTCTCCGGGTCACTTGACACAACAGATGCAGCCAAAGGTTCACCATTTGCAGTGTTCTTATCGCTAGACTCCTGCTGAGTTTCACCTTCTTTCTTAGGCATGTTACCAAGTGGATCCGCTTCAGCCTGAGCCTTCTCCAGTAGAGCTGATCCATATTTGCAGTACGCTTTTACACACTCAGCAGCAAGTTCACCATAGTGTTCAACCCTAAACCCATACCAAGCAACACAATGAAATTTCAATTCAATTAACAAACATTTGAACCCTAAACGTAACTACTTAGGTTCCAAATATAATAGGCATAATTCTCAATCAAAATCTTAACGAAATGTGAAATGGAAACCTGATCTCGAGAGCGCGGCTGAAGCAATCGACAGCTTCGGCGAAATCCATCTCTTTCAAAAACACAGAGCCTTTCTCAGTGAGCTCATCCGCGAACTCAAGCGTCTTCTCACGCTCCTCTTCAGAGACGCCATCAGTCACAGCACTCTCCGCCGCGTTGTTGTTGTTACCGTCGTTGTTACAGGTCGATTCAGTGCCGCCTTGAACAGCCGATTCGACGGTGGCTTCGATCGAGGCTTGGTTAGGTTCTAGGGTTTGAGGGAGTTCCGTCACCGAAGCTTCAGATGCTGAAGCTGCTGCGTCGTCAACCATTGTTCAAGCTTGGGAATTGGATCTCTGGGTGAATTTGAAAATGGGAGAAGAAGAAAGAAACGCGAAATTGATTCTAACCCTAAACCCTCTCTTCGTTTTTTTTTTTTGGCGGACTTAGCAAAAATGTTCAATGTCACGAAGGTTTTGTAATTGACCCCAGAAAGGATGTGAATGTTGATGAAGGTGAAGATGTGGCCCAACTCAAGGCCCATATATCCAGTGCATGTAGTTTTCTGATTGAAAGTCCAAAACTAATCAGGTGGCTATACCGTTTAGGACATATAAACTGGATGGACCGAATTAAAATTATATTTTGATTGGTACAGTCGACCCAAAGTAGAAAACCTAAAACCAAACAAACCAATATTTGGTTTAAACTAAAAAGTACAAAACCATATTCTATAAATATTTGTAAATCATATTTTTAAAAGCAATCTTATCATTCTGCAGCTTACCTACCCACAGCCAAAATAGTCAACATTGCCTGAAAGGGACATGTAAATAATTTGGCACATAAACAAAAAAATTATCAAATTTTAAGAACATATTGGAAGATACGATATATACCATATGGAATTGGTTATATAATGGGAAAGGCGCAAGAAGCTGTTCCATTCCAGCAGAAATGCAAATTTCTTGGCTTTAAACCACATTAAAAATCATTCATATCAGGGAGATAATTTTTCTAGATAAAAGTACATATCAACAATTCAATAAAGAAAATCTCAAATCCTTATCTTGTCATTTTAAGACAAAAAGAAATAATCTTATCTTTTCGTAAGATTTTATGCAATAAAAAGTTCTTTTTCACTATTATTCTCAAATTAGGTAAAACGATGCATTATTAAAGACAAAGGTTGTGATTATCTTCATCCTCTGTTTTCCAAGGTAATTAGTAAACAGATTCATAGATTTACTTTCACATGACTGAGACTAATTAGAAAAACAAAATTTTTGATTTAACGGTTTCCTCCTATGAAGTATTATGATTGATAGTATTATGATTTTTGATGCATCATCACTATGCATAGTATATTATGATTGATCTTCAAAGCTCAAGATTCAACACTTGTCTCTTCTTATCTGATTCACTTCTCCAGCTGCGTCCATCAGATTTATCTTCCTCCTCTTCATCCTCTGAGCTATGACCACCATTATTACTGAACAAACCTCTATCAACAAGCGGGCTCTGTGGAGAATCTGATCTCGCTAAACTTATTAAGCTCTGTGTTTCCCTCTCTAACAAACCGGTCTGATCCGAGGATGACAAAGTCTTACCCGGATGCTTACGGATATGCATTCTATATTTCTGCAATATCATTTCAAAACCATTCATTCACATATCAAAGTGTTAAGTTTGTTAAAAAGAGGTAAGAACTTTTATACTTGTAAATGGCTCTTGACTTCATCATTGGTTAAACCATCAACTTTCATCATATCTCTAATCTGCTTTGGTGTTGCCACTGGTCTCACAACAACAAACATAAACAACATAATCTCAGTATAATCAATCAATGGAGACTTTAGATACAAAAGTTGGATCCTTCTTTGAGTAAGGACTAACCTTGTGACCCTCCAATCCTCTGAAGAGCATCAACAAACTTACAATGAAGATCCTGTGACCATCTCCTTCTCTGCTCTTTCTTCTGAATGTGATTACTTTGCAAAGGTTTATTGAATTGATGATTCTGCTCAGTTCTGCTACACTCCATCATCATCATGTCTGATGTTGGAGTCATGAGAGTCAGATGAGCTGGTGGTGGAGGAGGTTTAAATTGCAGAAATGCCCCTCCGTGATTAAGATTAGTACATGTCTGAACAACACACCGATCATCTTCTTTGTTTGTCTGTAAGAAAGAATAAAACAGAACATGATCAAAACTTGATAAGATCAAGCAAAACATAAAAAGGTTTGATTTTTATAGAGAATTACCGAGCTAGAGTTGGAGATCCATAACTGGGCAGAGCTCATCCAGTTCTTCTTATTATCACTTTCCCCTTTTGCCCCTTGACCCACATCGAATTTCCCATTTGATGCCATCATCACTGATAAAGCCTTTTCCTTTAACGTCTCAATCGCTAAACAATTTCGTAAAAATATAAACTTTAGATGAAAACAAAACTGAGAATCGAGATAGAGAGAGAGAGAGAGAGAGAGTCACCTTCGTTCAATAAGAGCATGCATAAAGGAAGCTCCCGTTTAAAAACATCGATCTTTTTCCTCTCTTCCACCAATTTTCCGACATATACATCGATCTCAGACAGTTTTAAATGATTGTCTTTGATCATAGACACTTCATCTAGAAATTGAGATAAGGGTTTTGCTATAGAGTACATGGAAAGATTTAAATTAAGACCCATCTTACGATCTGTATCTGTTTGCACCATCGAAAAACAGACAAGATGATGAAGAAGCTAGAAGAACGTTTATATAGAAGAATGAAGAAGAAATGAGATAACAAACAAAAAGGATTAGGGAAGAAGAAGAAGGACGCGGAGAATCGTTATCGCCGCAAATAAGAGGATTCTCGAGGGCGTTTATGTAAAATATTTGATTAGATTTTATCTTTTAAATGGAATGAAGAATCTTTTTGTGATGCCTATACACACGCGGCGAATCGTTACACTTAACTTGTATAGTATTTATTACCTTTTCTATTTATTCTGATTTATTTCCTTTGTGTAACCTTATAATAATATTCGTACTATCCAATTTTGGGAAACTTATTCCTGTTTTATAGTGCTTCCCATTCAAGATTCTCATATTCCTCTATCATGTAGCTAATTAGACAAAAAAAAAGATTGTGTACTATACTGTTTTATGCAAAACCAATGGTTAAGGCTGTACAATTGTACAAATCCAAACTGAATATATGTTTGATAAGAAATAATTGTAGTATTACATATTTAATATGTTGTAATTTAATTATTGGATTTGAAAAAATCCAGTCTTAAATAAAATTAGTTGTCAAATATATACATGATTGGAATTATAATATATATTAGTTTTATTTATATATTAATTAATATATATTTAGTTTTAAATATAGATAAATATATGTACAGCCCTATATTTTGTGTTTTTAAATTATAAGAAGAAAAATCACCATGTTATATTATTAGAAATTATAAAAAACCTTAGATAATTTACAATATACAAATTATGTTCATGCTAAATGATTATGCAAATGGAATATATATATATATATATATATATATATAGATAACCTGTATAATAGAATTCTTTTATCTTAGAAGAAAAATTATAGTGATGATGGGTATAGATACTTTTATACTATTCGAAGATATTGTTGGTAAATGGAAAGTGGTAACTGATAAACAATCAGATACATGTACTTCAAAGTATTCTTTCTCTATCAACTAAAAAGTATTGTTATGGATGGTATTCGTTTTATATTGTAAAGATGAATAACCAATAAAGATGCTGTTTTCTTGTAAATTACAAGGAACAAAAAAAGAAAGAGTGATTCCATTTTTATATAACAAAAAAAAAAAGAGAAGATAATTCCATGGTAAAAGATAGTGTCCTTTATTGAGGTATATATATTACAGCTATCAGTCTACCAACAGATCCGTTGTCGTCTAGCGGTTAGGATATCTGGCTTTCACCTAGGGGACCCAGATTCACTTCCCGGCATCGGAGCTTTTCATTCTTTTAGTTTTCGGACTGAAAAAAATAGTTACGTGACAAAAAAGAGATAGTTACTTGACAGGTGTGAAATTAAAAGCCTTTGATTTTTTTTTTCAGTCTTCCTGAAGTTGAACCATTTGCATGCGAGAAAGTAGGTAATATTTTTTTTTTTGAACTGAAAAAGTTAGGTAATATTCATGGACTGATCCAAGAAAAATCTATCGTAATAACATTGTCTAGATGAACATGTATGGATATTATGTTACACTTTTCACTTTTATTCCTCTGTTACTATGCTTTCGAGAACATACAATCATATCAATTCAATGAATGAGTGATCTGTTTTCAACTTCCACCAAACCAGCAAGGCTTGTAAATGACGCGTTGTCAAGACCGAGAGGTGGAACTTGATAAGAATCAGGTGTCTATCGTCGCGAAAATCGAGATTTGGACCTTGAAGGTCTCTGTAATGAAAGAGGAAAAGAAGTTCAGTTTCAGTTCTCGAGGGAGGTCAGGTGATTCAATGAAGTCGTCAAACCGAGGAATAATAAAAAAAAAAAAGAGATTTGAAATCAAGAAGGATGTACTTACTGTAGTAGAACTGAAGCTGGCTCCTGAACCAGGTGTATGACCTAAGGGTAAACAGATAACACAGCTTGAGATTAGCACAAAAGCAAACCTTTATAGAAACTGTATCGTATTATGACTTTGTACCTGCATACTGTGAAGGCGTAGCAGGATTTGATGGAGTTAGCTGACCAAACAAATATGGAGCAGAACCAAATCCAGAAGCCGGTGTAGCAAAGAGAGAAGACGAAGGTGCTGAAGCAGGTGGTGTGTCAGGAAACAAGCCAGCTCTAAATGTTGGAAAGGTTGCAGGTGTTTGTGGAGAATTTGAAACCCCTGGAGTTGCTGAGCAAGTAATCAACCCAGCTACTTGGGTTAAGTTCTGGGTACTTGTAGTAGTAATATCAGCAGGTATATGCAGAGTTGGGTGGACCCTTTTAGCAGCAGCTTCCTCTTTTGCTGTTTCTCTCCGATCAGCCTCAAGAAACGGATCATTGCATTCTCCTCTCCGGCGCTGGTCAGCAAGATACGCTGTTCTCATTGATTCAACGTATTGGTGAGTATTCTCTACCTGAAACACAGCAAAACTCAAACCGATTACAAGTGGTTTCTACATTTGAAGGTTCAGGATAACAAGTTACCTTAGCAGCCACATGAACAAAAAAGTCATGCACATTAGACATGACTTCCGGAAGAGACTCTAAAAGTGAAACATGTCGATTATACTTGTCAGAATCCAAAGTTAGAAACTGCTCCAGCTCCTCAACCCATTGTCGACACTCGCCTAGATACTTCTCAAATCTCACAACTGTTCGTAGTAGAAAAGCTGTAGGTTTCTTTGGGATCCCACGGTAAAAGTCAGAAACTTGAACTGCTTGTTGTTCACCAGAGGAAGCTGGAGCTGAGTTCACTCCCTGCGCCAGAGGTGGCTGAGAACCACCACTAACACCAACAGCTCCTCCTCCTCCTGGTTTAGAACGAGTGAACCTTGGCTGTATCATCATGAAAGACACAACAGCAACCTCTGAACTACGGAGCATATCTGTAACAACCAACATAAGCTCGTGGAGAACAGCTTTCTGTCTATCCATGGCAGTACTAATCCCACCAAGCTCCTACAAGTTCTATACAAGCCTGAGACAAACCCACAAGAACAGTTCCTATATGGAAAGAAGTGAATCATACAAGAAACCTGAACAATGCGGCTTGCACCAAACTCGAAACTTTCAGTGGATATAGAAGAATCATAAAGACGGCTGCATTGATCTAACCTCTGGCTTTCACTGCTATACTCCAATATCTTCTTTCTAAGGATTCACAAGATCAAGTTATCACCACGAAGGACATCAAAAGATTCTAAATTTAACGAACTATGTTGTTCAAGATTTTGGAAATTGAGCAAAGAAAAGTTGAAAGAAGGAGCATACTCAATCTCAAGGAGAAGTTTCTGAGAGTCGGGATGAAGATCACTCCATTTGGTACTGTAACTCGCCGGAGCTTCATCGTTGGTGAACAAATACAAAGGCTGCTGGTGGAACTGTTGCGGCTGAAACGACGGCGTTTGATGTTGTTGCGGTTGCGAGAAGAAGGAGATGCTCTGCGGCTGAGGCGTCTGTTGCGGAGTCTGAAAAGGGGTTGAGAATGGATTGAACGACCACATTGCTGGATGAAACGACGACGAATCGAATCTAGGGGTTTCTATCGCCGGCGACGATTTTGGAGTTAGAGAGGGAAAGATTCAAAAGTGGAGAGAAAATATATAAATAAGTATTTACTATCTATAAATCACATTTTAAAAAAACTCGAGGGCTCATTTGCAAATGCATCAATTTCTATTTAATTATGTTTCAAACCCTCTTAATTTTGGTAGAAGTGTAGCAAATGAAGCTGATTAAATTTCAGCTAAAACAAGACTCTAATGGCATCGAAGCATACAAGGATTTTGAATCTTTTTTTAAGAGTTTTATTTTCTCTTTGGCTGCTTCTTGGATGAAGCAGCACCGGTGACAAGTCGGAGAGCTTGGGTGGAGTTCTTGAGGATTGAAGAAGATCTAGGGACTTGTGCTTTACGCTTCTTCAAGAAATCTAACCCTGTTTTCAAGCATTCCGGTGGTGGAATCTCCTTGTATATAACCGTCTCAATACTGCACACACACAAGACAGAGAGAGACAATCAGATCAGATTAGATCAAAGAGTGTGGTTTTATAGTGTGTAAGAACCAAAAAGATGATCATTACCCTGAGCTCTTTCGCTTCTTCTTTCGTGAGTGTTCTTTGCTTGCCTCCTCTTCTTCAGAATCCGATTCGTTTTTCTGTCTGTAAATGATACAAATTGTTAACCTTTAAGACATTTGTTTTCTAGTTGAAAAGTGTTTATGCATAAGAAGAAAGAGATATCAAAGTTTAGATTACTTCTCCCGCTCTGCAAGAAAGTCTATGATGTTTTTGGAAAGGAAACCTTTATTTGCAAGAGCTTCAGGGTCTTCCTCGTGCTCTTCTTCCTCTTCAATATCTTCGAAAGTTTCAATCTTTCGTGATTTCTTTGGCGTTATCTTCTCTGCCAAAAGCCTTCGACTCTCTTTCTTCTGGCGGGCAACCCTACAGAAGAGAAAGCAACCTCATTTGAGGAATCTACAGATTTCTAACTGAGCCATCTAAGTGAAGCTTGCATATCACAAAATGCCACAAACAGAGAGAAACAAACAGAGCTTATGATGCAATGGATCTTGAATAGATACGAGAGTGAAAGCATATAAAGCTAAGACCGTTGCTTAGTTTTGCTAAGATCAAAGAACTAATGAAAATCAGTTCTCTTCCTCCTTAAACTCCTAATACATCACAAGCTTCAAAAGAAGTCATTTTGATAGTCTTCAAAGCGAATCCCTAATAATCTTAACTCCGAAAACAATTTATATATATAGCTACTAAAACTTCAAAGAGCGTGCGAACAATAACGCTAAACATAGAGAATACAAACCTAGCCTTACTCTCTCTCTGTATCTTCCTCAACGCTGCATCTTCCAGCTTTGCCTGAAAACATGTAACAAAAAGCAAACTCCATTAGATGCTAAGCTAATGCAATTTCGATGTTTACTGTTTCAGCTTAGTCAACACATACCTGCTCCTGGGTGAATTCCTCCGGTGCACCGTCGGAGTCTGAATCGGAATCGGAGTTGTGGTCTTTGTTATCCGACATCTGATTATTATCTTCTTCTTCGCCGGTGCTTTCTAGGGTTTTCTTCTTCGTACAGAACGACACACACTAGGGTTTAACGGCTTCTGCAATTTCTCAAAAAAACAGATGATTTCGATTCTGAGATATGTTGTTCTTCTTTATGGTGCCATTGCTTTTGGGCTCTTGTTACAGCCTTAGTAAGCCCATTCATTAATCAATCAGTACTATAAAGGTGTTTTTTAGTAGTCTAACAGAAGCTGGAATAGCTCAGTTGGTTAGAGCGTGTGGCTGTTAACCACAAGGTCGGAGGTTCGACCCCTCCTTCTAGCGTTCCTTTTTTTTTTATTTTTTTCCATTTTTATTACAGAACATTGTTGGGTTTTTCACATCTGGTAGAATACTCACCGAGACACATTAATCCACTATGAAATCAAGAGAGATCACAATGATCACATGTTTTTTTTTCTTGAACAATAAGTATTACTTCCTCTTTCTTTTTATAAGATGTTTTAAAATGTTTATGTTGTTTCAAAATATAAGATGTTTTGAGATTTTAAAGTATGTTTTAAAGTTTTAAGGTTAACTTTAACTTTATTGGGAACTGTTTAACAAATAAAATTATTCAGTATTTTTTTATAATTGGTTGAATAATTTTAAAAATATATCATTAAAAGTATTTTTAAAAAGAAAGTAGATATCTTAATCTCCGTGCATTCAACCAAAATATCTTATAAAAAGAAACGGAGGGAATATGTGAATTTAGACTTTATACTTCTGTGTCTTCCTACATCTTAACTACTTTGGTATGTTGATAACTTTCACATGAAAGAAGTTGAAAGGCAAAAAAAAAGTTATGTACTATCAAGCTGACACAAAAAACACATTGTATGAGACAAGAATGCTGACAACAAAAATGGCAAGAGACAAGAAAAAAACAAATGAGACAAAATCTACTCTAAAACAAATACATGGTGTACACATATGACATTGTAGATGAAACAAATGAGACAAGTCTAAAAACAAGTAATTTGTGTACACATATATATAATTGTAGATAAAATCAATTGAATAAATTGCTATCGTTCTATAATTTATTTTAAACAACACAAAACATAACTATATACTCTCAGCCAACCAATAACAAATTTTAACTCATGATCTACTTTACACTCCCCAACCCAAATCTATACAATGTTCCACATTCTTAGAGACATTATTTCCATCAGAGATCACTCATCCTTTTCTCATTGATGCAAAAGCAACCTGAAACTGAAGTCATATGGTACTACTTGAACCAACTCCATGAGTGATTCTCTGTTCTTTCTCTCCATACACTTAAGAGCTTCTTCTCTGAGTTTATCAGGCAACTGAAGGCAAACCCAATCTAGCAATGACTCCACATCCTTTGCAAAATCTAGCATATACCAATCTAATACCTTAGGAATCATTAGTTTGTTCTTCTTTGAGATCCCTACAGATGCTTGAAGATAATCTCTCTTTGCAGCTTCTAGCTCTTCCTCTACATTAGTTGCTGTATAAACCCTTACCTAAATTACAAAAAACAAGTTGATGTGTGAAACTACTAGAAAGTTCTCCAAATTTGAGTGGGTGTGATTTTGAAAGCACAACTTACAGCAGGAGATGACCAGCTTCCACACGCAAGAGCAAAAGTGACCAAAGGTTCTGACCATTCCAATCCAAATGTGCTATAAGCTCTCATTTCTTCATGAGTTGCAGTTTTGGGACAATTCTTTTCTCCAGTTAAAAGGATAATAAGCATTAAACTTTGTTTCACCACATACAAATCAAAGAAAAGAATGTAAAAAGAAACTTACAAACTTCAAGTGATATGGTAGTCTCAAGATGAAGTGTTCAATTGTGATAGCATTAAGTGACTGTCCTCCTACAACTATTGTTGCCTGACACAACAAATTTTGGTTTTGAGTATAAACCTTTTGCATCAGGTCTACAACCACTTCAGGAGTCTCAGGGATCCCATGCTCCAAGAAAGCCTATGAAGATAAATTGAAAACAAGACGTCAGCCTTTTCTTTAACATCTTACAGACATGTCTCTCGATCTATCATACAAATAAATCTCACATTCATCACACAGGAGTTATAAGTATTTATCCAGAATGCAAGCTTCTGTTGGTGGCTAAGACCATCTAGATTTACAATGGAAAGCTTATTGAGCAGGAACCTGTAAATAGGAACAGTTACACTAACATGAGTGTTCAATCATTCAAAAAAGTTTTTCATGTCACTTGTTTAGACCAATACTTACTTGAGACGATGGATCAGAAATGTTGCATTGATTCTTCTTCCAAGATCAACTGAAGATGCATCAACTGAGCAAAGATTCTTGTACTCACCAAGTTCTCTTGTTCTCCATTCTGAACAGTTTCTATATGGATCCAACACAATGTCCTTTGACGAGCTAATCCTCAAGAATATACTCACCAAACATTTCATTAAATCTTCTGAAACTCTGTTTGCTGCAGTTCCACTTTGCAGCGATTCCGAGACACTCTCCTGTGCCTTGTCTTGGTCTGCTAATCTATCCTCTAGCTTATTCTCAGGTGATTCTTTAACCTTCTTGTCTTTTAAACTGTTACTAGAGGTCTGATTCTCTTTCCCTCTCACATCTACTGGCTTTGTAACACTGCTTACATTTGGTTTAGGGGACACATGTTTGCCATTTACCTCTCTCTTACCACTTACTGTCTGATCAGAGGAGAAGTCTTTCCTACTTGAGATGCTTTTGCTAAGGCTAAGAGACTGTTGCTGCTTTTTAGGAGGAGTGATTATAGAGTTGAACTCGTGTTGCGACATGGATTTAGATCTCTGGTGTTTAGTGCTTCTAACGGGAGAATTCTCGTTGTTATTAGGACTCTCCAGGTTTCTCTTGGAAGAAATGTGAACAGCTTCTTGGTATAGACCTTGTCTGAAGCTAACAACTTGCTCTTCTAACCGAACTACTTCCTCTTCAAGAACAGCTACTTCAGCAAGAAGCTCCAGTGTCTTTATCAGATAAAAGAAACGAGATTCAAACACAAACAACAACAAGTTTCATAATATCAATATTTTGAATCTTACATGTCGAGGGAGATAAGAGGGAAGACGAGGCAATGCTCCTAAAGGTCTAGTGAAAGCTCTTTCCAATGCTCTATGCACATTCTCCTCTTGTCTCAGCTTCCTTTTTAGCTTATCAACCTGATCACAACAAACATATTTTAGACGCAATTCATCATCAAATCACTAAGTTCAAAAAAGTGGTTTCTCAAGAAGTTGTCATCACTCATCATACATCTTGTAGCAAATCCATTTTCTTTTCTCTGTTAGCTCGGCGACGATTAACCAGAGACTTCCCTGAGTTAGCTAGACCTTGAGACTCCATCTTCTTCTTCTCTTCCTTTGTGAGTTTCAGAATATCACCAAACATTACTCATACAGAACAAAGAAGAAGTTTGTAAAGAAACTATTGATAGTGGAAAACAACACACAATCTTCTAGATAACAATTGAGCATTGATCACTTTCACTGTGACCAGTAACTTCACTAAGAATAACATTTTTATTAGAAGGAAAAGAAAAAAAGAAGAAGCAAAGATTATGTTGTGAAATAGTCCAATGATGAAGCCAAGAATCTTAAAGAGATTTATTCATCTACAGGAAGAAACTTTTTCAGAAGCTAAGCATAACCCACCAAGAAAGCAATCAAAGTTGGGTTTACAAAAGTGGAAAGAGGTAGAGAGAAGAAAGAAGAAAAGTTACTTGATAGGTGACATGCTTTGAAGGAGCTTTCATGGAGGGAAGAGCAGCTCGAACACTAGTGTTCATAGCTTCTCTATCTTCAACTTTTGCTTTCTTTCCACTCTAACTGTGATATAAACCCAAGTGAGAGACCCATCAAGATTAAAAAACACACACACACACACAAAGACAGAAGTAAAAAGAAAGATAGAGTTAAATGTTTAAGTATGCTGTAATAAAAATATATGTAGTACTAACTCTTTGATATATATGAATACAAGAGCGGGGTAACTTGAAGGTAAAGCGACCCAGAAGAAGCAGAGAAAGGCTGGCATGTGTGTTTAATTGAAGCTTATGTTTCCCCAACGATCCACCATTTTTGATAATATTTAATTCATAGTTGTTGTTATGTACTTATAAATTCATTTTGGTCATATAGTCTCGAACATAGCGAGGAAGAAAGTCAAGAAGCTCTCATTGGTGGTGAAGAAGTAGCAAGAAAACGACTAGATATCAACCATTTATGATGTCTTTAGACAGATACTTATTACTAGTTAGAAATTGAGAAGTGTAACTATACTTTCTAGAAGGTGAATGAAGCTATGAGATCTGAGTTAGTGATGAGCTCTTGAGCCTATCTGGTGGGAAATTGTGTGAGATGAGGACAACCAGAAAGGAACGACTTTTTTTTGGTTACATTAATTAAAATTTGGTATTTAGTGGCTTGGTGCTTTCATTTTCTCTCTATCTTTCCACTTCTTTCATTTACTACATTTCACTAGAATTAAAAAAAACAATAATATAATGGTCCCAAATAGAACAAAAAATAAAACTAATTATTTATTTATAGTTATCAGTATTGACATAATTAATTAAAAGTGTTACAAAAGACATAATTAATTTAAAAAGGTATTTGTGAATTGTGTTTTGTTTTTACATTTTTTTTTTTTTTGTTAACCGGGAGGTGTCTGGGCCTTAGGCCCAAATAATCCCCCCAGGCCCAGAACCAGCCTTTGTTGATACCATTTCTGGCGTAAAACACTCCTCCCACGGTGGATCGAACCCAGGAGCACAACAGCACCAACGCCTGCGCTTAAACCAACTGGGCTGCCACATCCGTGGTTGTTTTGTCATTTGCAAATCTAAAATGCCTCATTTTAAAGCCAATCGCATTTGTGATTAGTTTAATTGGAGCTTATAAATAAGAAATTGATTAGGGACTATACTTAAGCATATATGTATTTGTAATCAGGTATACAAGGTGCCTGTAATTAAACACAAGTGTTGTTCTTTTTTTGCAGAGTTACATTATGATACCTTTTAGAGAAAGCAAAGATAACGTGCTTATTAATTATGATGTTATAAGAAAACAAATTAAAAGGTAAAAACTCTAAAGGTGCTGACATCTCACTAGTACAACCTTTTTAACATTTGATTTTTTCATTTTCCCTTCTTCTTAATTCTGTCAAAACGGATGATTCACAACAAAAAGGATGAAAGGAGAGTGGTGGTATAATACCATGGCTGTTATAGTAGAGAAAATAAATAATGGATTAGGTATAAGTTATGGAAGTACTTAAATGATACTTTGCCAGATTCTATCAAGCATTAGCACGTGACAACAAAGCTAAGCAAAAACTTCGCTTTATAACTCATGCTTCCACTTTCAAGTGGACCAAACCATTCTCTATGTATACATATAGTACATAATTCAACTTTTTACATGTTATTACACTCTAGTGACACAATCTATGTTTCATATCATAAGAAAGGAGTATTTGATTACAATTATCTACATGTTTGTACAGCTTATCTCCTTCCTTTGTAACGATATGCCAATGTCAGCCCACCTGTTGTTAACCCAAGATCAGAAGAGCATGGCGTCTAAGAGAATGAATACAATGTTATGCTCATGTATTGTATTTTCACTATATTTTAAGACTATATTTTAATGGGTTTACTTAACTAGATAGCATGTACACCAAAAAGGTCGACGTCATTTATTTCCCAATATGTATACCACATCTTTTACATACATTATTATGCCTATTTCCATTTAAAATCGAATTTTGAAATGTAGCTAGGAGACTCATCCAAGATAAGAACAATGACAACTCATTTACAAATTAGAATCATTACCACTACAATCATTATTGTAATGATCATAACATGCTATTTATAGACCTAATAAATATATTAGATAACACATAATTGTTTGCCTCTGGCCTCTTCTCATCACATGCCACTAATGGAGCTATGTGGTGCTGATAGTAACGTATAACCATGACGTCTCATAAAAGGATCTTGAACACAATCAAAAACATAAACGTGGTCTTGTGAATTTGTAATTTCATATAAGGTAACGTTTTCGATCTATACAGCTCCTTTTTGACTTTCTCTGTAGTGTTACCACATTTATACACATCAAGTTAGCTATATCCATTGATCGGTCCCCAATTTCTGCAATGATTGGTCAATTTTTCTTCATTTTGATAGCCATTGTGGTCCAATATAAGACAAGTGATATAGGGTCCAAGTAGGTGTAACGTACGTGGTAAATCGCATGTTCACTATCACTTATGAGCGCATGCAAGTGAAAGTACATGTCAAAACCTTGCGCCATTTATACACACTTGTTTATATTTTCTTTTATGTTTTTAATGAGAATGTATACTGCTAAACACAAAACAAATAGCCTTTTTATTGATCACATATTTTGTCAAAAGCTGTGTTAGTATATTATTAGGAGTTAAGCGGCCCAAAGAATGTTTTTGTGTTTGTTTTTTTTTTCTCCGATAAAAAATACGATTACCACTGGAATACAAAATTCATGGTAAATATCTTCATTAGAATCATGTGCATGCAAACCAATACTACATAATTAGTCATACCATTGTTTTTACATCGGTCTAGTAGGCACCTAAACAATTTAAACAGTTTTTTTCCAAAAAACAAATTAGAAGCACCTACACATTAATCTTCTATAAAATGCCTAATTACCGTTTAGCATTTTTTAAAAATATTGGATCATACAATAAAGAAGTTCAAGATCTCCTAAACCCATATTGCTTAATTTGCAAAGGTTCTGTCAGAAGAAATGAACTTTAGAGAATCAAGATCTCCTAAACTCTAAGATTGTAATAATCTGTAAAATACTCATTATTTGTATCTGTTTATGTGACTACAGAGATTCACTATACTCTGTAAGCAAAAGAATATTTGAAATATAAAATATGATGTCATACATACCATTTGGCTTTGTAATTAAAGATCAATATGAGACACATTTGGGAATCAAATTTTAACAGTCGGTTAGTATCTCAGCTCCATCTTTGGTTATAAGAATGGTATGCTCAAACTGCGCAGAGAGGCTTGCATCTTCTGTAACCACGGTCCAATTATCATCCCACATTATCGGTTTTCTGCTTCCTATTGTAAGCATTGGTTCTATGGTGAAGGTTTGATTCAACACCATGCGTCCAGCTTCATTGTTCCCTGTGAAGAAGATGCAAGTTTAATGAAATGGCCACAAAGCAACTCTCTATCTGAGTTTTAAGGACTAAACTTACGGAAGTGTAGAACAACTGGATCAGCATGAAAGACACGTCCAATACCATGGCCTACAAACTGTCTAACCACACCATATTTATGTTTATCTGCATGATCACTTCATAAAGATTTGATTGTTCAATATGTAGTAGATGAATAAATATACTAATTGCTCAAAGGAATCAGTCTCTTACTGAATGATCTTGCCGATTTTCTTGTACTCAACTCCGGGTCCACATATCGATATCGCCTTGTCTAGAGACTCCTTTGTCACCTACACCACTTTCGAAGTATCAAACACTCATCAAACTATAACATAAACCAGACTTTTCATAGAACTGACTATACCTGGACTAGTTTTTTAGCCTTCTCGTCGACATCTCCACAGAAGAAAGTAGCTGAAGTATCACCGTGATAACCCTGTAGACCAACAATAGCATCCAATGTATAGATTAAACACAAGTAAAAGGATCAGGACTTACACGAAAGAAGACAACTTACATTCAGATAAACTGTGACGTCAATGTTGATTATATCTCCATCCTGCAAAAAAAGTCAGAGCATTTGTTTAAAATTCACGAGTAAAAAACACTGTAAACACACACACACCTCAAGTGGTCGTGAATCAGGGATGCCATGGCAAATGCATTCATTCACAGAAGTGCAAACACTTTTAGGGAAACCTCCATAGCCAAGAGGAGAAGGATAAGCTCCATTCTCTATAATCATATTGTGAACAGCTTCATCAATCTCATCTGTGGTCACACCTGGCTGTCTCAAAACAGGAGAAAAAAAACTAATGATGTTCTGTAAGAGAGTGACAACAAAAAAAAGTATTAAACTTTTTCCTCCCACACTACCTTAACCAAAGTCCCTGCGTATTCACGAACTCTAGCTGCAAGCCTACCAGAAGCTCTCATGTTCTCTATACCTTTCTTGTCATGAATCTCAAGTCCACTTGATATACCAGGGACTGTAAAAGCCTCAACGTAAGGAGGTTTTGTTATATGGGCAGGGACAGGGCGGCGAGGAGATACGTTTCCTGGTTTCAGACGTTTTCTCTTGCCATCAATAACTTCATCCTCGTTTCTTCAGACAATCAGCAACAAACAGAGAAAGTTATTATTACACACTTTATGCAAAACAGAGTCCACATAGCTTGTGTCCTATCTATCCATTGTAAGAAACTAACAAACAAAGCAACAAAGAAAGTTAATAATATTACACAGTCTATGCTATAAACAGAGTGAGTCCACATAGATTGTGTCCTTTCTATACACTGTAAGAAACAAACAAAACAGAGTGAGTCCACATACCTTCTATTAAACAGAAGATTGGTTAGTCCTGAAAAGGTTCTTGATAATTGCATCGAAACATGCCTTCTTCCTGTAAACAAGACATCATTAGAATCAATATAGCAATCTGGGAACTCGAAAGTCTTAATCTTTTTGTTTTTGTTGTTGTTAATGTGCTTAGCTAGTTAGTATGAGAAGAGAGAGGAACCTAAGTCGATGCTAAAGAGATGGGGAAGAGGTTGAGTTAATCGGATAGAGTTGTTGCCAAGAAAGGAAGAGAAAATTTTGGGTTGCAGAGATTTAACGGTGGCCATTTGGGTCTTGTCGGCGAGCTTTGGTTATCAGCTTCGCCGTCGCTCCTTACCCTCTCTGTTTTTATTCGTGGTGGGAGAAAGCCCATGATAGTGGGCTTTTCATGGGCCTAAACATTAGCTGAAATATTTCAGGAAAAAAAACGAAGATAAGAAAGGAACAAAAAAAAGGAGAGGAAACATTAGCAGCTTTTGTACATTTTTTTTTACCTTCTACCACAAGAAAGAGGAAGGCAATGTAAGATAATCATGATTAACAAACTAGTGATCCAATAAAAAATATTGTCATCAAATATGAAACTTTTAATAGTTTTTGTAATTTATAGTCGTTTTTTAAAATTCAGAATATAACATATACGAAAAATCTAGAATTTTAGAATATTGTTAATGTGATTGTTTAATTTATTTTAAAATATAAAATAAAAAAATGATAAAAAATACACAAATTGTTATTAAGTTTTTATTATTTAGATACTAATTATCGTATATATAATTTAATCATATTAATTTTGTAGCTTTCCTTTATAAAATAAGAAAAAATATTAATTATACATTATAAATTATTTTTATAACTAATATAATAAGAAGTATAATATATATTTAGATGAACCAATACATTTCTCTGCATAAAGCTAAAATTGTTCATTTTCCAATATTACAAACTTCTTCGATATTTAGTTATAGTGAGAGCCTAGCTTACTAGCTTTTTTTTTTTTTTTCCCAAATTGAGATATATATATAAATTTCACCAAAAGTTAGTTCTAAATAAAGTACAAATCTTTAGAAATCCAGCAGAAACATGATGAGAAAAAACAACCAACCAACAAATATATCCCAACAGACTTGTACTAAAAACATTTTTAACTAACAAAAAGAGGTTCTTCTTTCATCTTCAAATACAGAGTCAAGCCAGTGTGGATGTCCCACAGCAATATAGGACTTAGAAAGGCCGAAGCTGTTAACACTCTGAGCAATGAACGAAGGACCTCTAATAGACATCGAACCCACCAGCTGCAACTTCCATTTTTCAAAACCCTGCAAGGACTGTAAGATTTCTGAAGCCTCAAACCGAAGGGCTGGCCAGAGGTTGGGTTTTACCACCGCCTCAAAGACATCATGGAAGTTCGAGACAAAGACCACTCTTGTCTTTTTCAAACTCATCATACTCTCTACTGCCCATTGCACCACCATAACCTTTGCTTGTATAACTGATGAAAAGCCACAAAAAGACCTTCTACTATGAAGTAGAACTTGGCCGCACTCATCTCTGGTTACCCATGCCGCTCCCACGTTCTCCGTTCTCTTGCACCAGTCCATTGCTATCTCACATGTGACAAAGCCAGGGGGAATGACGCTGTGAGACCGTCCATACACTCTACCTTCATCGATCCTTTCCTCCCCCATCTCTTTATCAATTTGTTGGGCGAAGAACCATTCATCAGATTCCTCACTCGCTTTTTTTATGATATCCAAAGGAGAATACAATGCACTTTCAAACAAGAACCTGTTACGGTTTTTCCATATGTACCAAATGATCCAGGGCCAAGCTCGATAAACATTCATGTCAAGTAGACTGTTCTTGCTCATCCTAAAGAGGTAGTTTAAGTTGGCATATATTGAATCTTGATATCCATTAGGCGGGTATGGAATGTTGGAGACTGCCCAAGTCTGTCTAGCCAAGTCACAAGTGAAGAGGACATGATTTATAGATTCACCCACTATCCCACAAATCTGACATCTATCATCTCCTTTCATTCCTCTGGCTAACACCAAATCTGTGACAGGTAAAGCAGCAGACAAAGATTTCCACAAAAAGCATCTCAGTTTGGGAGGAGCCATTACCTTCCATGCTGTTTTCTTCAGAGGGTTTACCGATGGGAGAGCCGCCATACTGAGTTTCAATTCCTTGTTCTTTTCTTCTGTGGCCAACCAATAACCTGACTTTACCGAGTAAGCTCCATTTTTATTAAATTTCCAGGACCAATAATCTTCTTGAGCTACCACTGGTTGGTTTTGCATCAGAACATAAACATCAGATGGTACAAAAACCTCCTTAATTGCCTCTTTGTTCCATCTTCTTGCCCTAAAGTCAATTAGGTCTCTCGCCCTTAGGTTAACATCAAAGGAGTAGTTCTTGATCCAAGGAGCCCTTATCCCATTGCCATCCGACTCATCTTCAAACCACCTATCAACCCATACCTTGATAGAGTTACCATCCCCTACTTTTTTTTTCAGCCCTTTGATTAGGAGATCTCTTCCATGTAACAGGCTCCTCCAAGCATAAGAGGGTCTCACCCCCAACTTTGCATCTAAAAAGTCTGTTTTTGGGAAGTATCTGCTTTTCAAGTATTCCGCCACTAAGCAAAAAGGAGATGTAAGAATTTTCCAAGCTTGTTTCGCCAATAAAGCTTGGTTAAAGGCTTCAAGGTCCCTGAAACCCAAACCACCGATGTCTTTAGGAAGGCAAAGCTTGTCCCATGCAATCCAGTGTACTCTCTTCTTGTGCACATCATCTCCCCACCAGAAATCCGCCATTGCACTTGCAAGATTTGAGCACACTGTTTTAGGCAATTTAAAACAAGACATGGCGAAGACTGGTAGAGCCGAGGCTGTAGTTTTTAGTTCAAGTAGCTGAGCATCTCAACTTTTGAACCGTTGAAACATTCCGGGAGACCCAAGTACTTACTGGTTCCCCCTTCATTGAATATACCCAACATTTGTTGAATGAGTTCCTTGGTTTCCTGCTCTATCTCCATTCCAAAAGAAATGGCTGATTTTTGAACGTTGATAGTTTGACCAGTAGCTTTGCCATATATATCCAGAATACCATGGAGCACAGCCACCTGATTAACCTCAGCTTTACACAGGAAAAGGCTATCGTCGGCGAATAAAAGATGATGGATTGATGGGCCTTGTTCAGAGAACCTAAGTCCATTCAATGTACCCTCTCTTTCTGCTCTGTTTAATAAGTGTGTAAGGCCTTCAGTACACAAGACGAAAAGAAAAGGCGATAGGGGATCACCTTGTCTAATCCCCCTTTGTGGCTTTATCATGCCAAAGGGCTGGTCATTCATCAAGACTGCAAAGGATACTGAAGACACACATTCCATGATCAGATTCACCCATCTACAATCAAACCCCATCGCTTCTAGAAGGCTTCTTAAGTAGCTCCATTCTACCTTGTCATATGCTTTGGACATATCTGTTTTCACAACCATAAACTCCTTCTTAATGTTCTGGTGAGTCCTCAGCGCGTGTACAGCCTCATGAGCAATCAAAATATTGTCAGATATGTGTCTTTCTGCCACAAATGCCGACTGATTCACCGAAACAATATTGGGAAGAATGGGTTGCAGTCTTCTCACCAGCACTTTAGAGATGATCTTGTATAAAACCGAGCATAGGCTAATAGGACGAAGGTCTGTCATAATCTCTGGGGCCTGAGTCTTCGGGATTAAACATAAGTGAGTGAAATTCCAGCCACTTGGCATTTTCCCTGAAGCAAAGAAGCTCTGCACCTCTGAAGTAACCTTTTCTCCAACAGTATCCCAAAAGTGTCTAAAGAACATTCCAGTCATACCATCAGGGCCCGGAGCACTCGAAGCTTTGATACTGAATGCTGCCTCTCTTATCTCCTCTTTTGTTATCTCTTTGGTTAACTCTTGGTTCATGGCATCTGTAACCCTAGGTCTCATGTCGGAGAAAAGAGGCTGGAAGCTCGGGGGGTTGGAAGATTTGAACAAGTTAACAAAGTAGTCAACTGCCACTTGGGTCTTTGCTTCTTCTGAACATTGTGCATCTCCATTGGTGTCTTTCAGGTTTGTAATCTTCGTTCGGGAACGATTATCTTTAACTGATGCATGATAGAATTTTGAGTTTCTATCACCATATTTAAGCCATCGTTCCCTGCTTCTCTGCCTCCAAAACATCTCTTCTTCTTTATAAGCTTTACAAAGCTCCCTCTTAATAACTTTGATCGCATGCCAACATGGATAATTCCTTGACTGAAACCACTCCAACCTGTGTTCCAATAAGTATATCCTATCTCGAGCATTAAACTGCCTTTTCTTTTTCCATTTACCCATGGCACCCCGACAATCTCTCAATCTCTTTGCAACGCTTCTATTCACCCTATCATTTTGGGTTCCACTCCAAGCTTCAATTATCTCTTTTTTGAATTGGGATTGAAAAAGAAACCTCTTATCAAACCGGAATTGGCCTCTCTTTCTAGGCTCTGAAACTTGGAGCTTAAGAAGGACTACTCGGTGGTCAGATCCTCTTTTTTCCAGGAAGGTTTGATTCGAGGCAGGGAAGGTTCTCATCCATTCCTTGTTCCCAAAGCAGCGATCAAGGCAGCATTGTATCCATTTCTTCCACCTCATACCTCCCCAAGTAAATCGATTTCCAAGTGCTTCCAATTCTTCCATTTCACAAACAGACAACATGTCCCTAAAGGATTTGAAGGACTCCTCTGACCGTAATGGGCCTCCCAGCTTCTCGTCATTACTTAAAATTTCATTAAAGTCACCAAGCATACACCATTTCGCTTTTCTATTTACACCAATTCTACACAGCCTTTCCCAAAGTACATTCTTCCCTTCCGAACCCGGCATACCATAAACACAAGAGAGGAAAAAACTAGCTTCACCAAACTGCACCTGCATATCTATCAGATTCTTGTCCACATATTTAACATCTAGCTTGATGCTGCTTTTCCAAAATACTGCCAAGCCACCACTCAAGCCTCTAGGGTTAACCGTTAGAACGTTATCATATCCTAGCCACACACGCAAGTCTTCCAACACATTTTTACAATTCTTCGTTTCCATTAAAAACATAATCTCCGGAAAGTATTTTTGACGTATTTCCCAGAGACGCTGAATTGTCAGGCCTTGAGGCCGCCCCAAACCCTGACAATTCCAAGAACAAATGCTCATTAAAGATTGGGCGATCCCTCCCTTGGGATCACCTTGAGGCATTTGTTCTTTGTCGAGACTAGAAGTTCCTCCTCTTTAGCCATAACCTTTCTCTTCCTGTTTTCCATCGCATGATTTCCAGACCCTTTATCCACTACCACTGGTACAATCTTCCTAGGCTTTCTTTGAGATTTTTGGGGCCTTTTCCTTTGATACTTTTTCTTACCAGTCCCGGAAGATACACCTGGTTCCGAAAAACCTGTGCTAAAAACCGTTGAACTGGAAGAAGAGATAAGGTAGTTGCCATCGTAGTTAGCATAATCGCTCTCAGCTCGGGAAATAAGGTGAGTAGGATCCAACCTCATTGCCATACCAGAACCAATTGCAGCAGCCATCAACTTTTCAGCATTCGGAGCCATCTCTTGCTCAAGGGTCTTCTTGCGCTTATCTTCATACTCAAAAACTATCCCCTTTCCTTTATTGATGTCATGAGAAAACACCGGAGGAGGCTCCAGTCTCAAGACCATTCTCTGGGTATCAGGGTCTTTCTCCGCTTCTGCAACTGAAGATTTAATCCTCTCTTCTCTGATAGACTTGTCTGAATCAATAGCCAATAGCAGATACTTCCTCATTTCATCCAAGACTTCTTTTGCAATCTTAGGTCTACCAGTGAGGGGGTCAAGCCCAACTTGATCTTCTTTGAGTACTCCAAACAGTGGATCATCCTTATTCATGGAGAACTTCTTCACTCTTAGCTCTGCCTCTCTAACTTGCCTACGATTCTTAGCTTCATCCTGCCTTTTTTTTATCAGAAGAGGACAAGCTTCTTTCTCATGATTAAGTCTCTGGCACGAGAAACACCTTTTCTGGATGCGTTCATAATTATAGTGAATGACCGCCACCTTCTCTCCTTTTACAGTAACCACTTTCGACATTCTTAAGGGATTGGAAACATTGAAACTGACTTGAACTCTCACAAAATCTTGTGTCTGAGGTTTCAGGGGATCAAAAACCACTTCTTTAACTTGTCCGATCAGATCACCTAGAGCTGTGATAGCCTTCTTAGTGTAGTAGTTCATCGGTATGTTGCTAATCTGGATCCAAAGGGGAATATACTGCAAGTAATCTTCAGGGGGTTTTTCCATCCATCGCTCTAGGACCAGAGCCCATTCATTGAAAGTATGAACTCCTTTCTCCAATACCTCAAGAAGGTCATGTTCGTGATCAAAGAAAAATTGAAACTTTTCCTTCGAGAGAGCAATCCCTCTGACTTTACCTTCCTTCTGCCATTTCCTAGGCATGGTTAAAATCAGGCTCGCCATTCTCTGACACTCAGGGTTCAGAGCTCTTCCTACTAAACTTAGCCGGTTCTTCTCGATCGAGCAGAAACCCGGTGTATCCGGCATCTCAAAAGAGGCTTCATCTTCATCAAGAGAGAGCGCCATCAAGGCTCTATCCATAGCCACAGACATCTTCCTAACCACCACCAGTACAAATCGCTCTTCTTTGGGATGAAAAGCTCACAGATCTGAACTTCAATTAAACCGCAACTAGCTTTACCGACACAAACCCTCAAAACTTCTTATCTTCAAAGGAAAAAGCATAAAAAGTATCCACTTGTGGTGTAAATCTTTAAAACCAAACGTGTTTTTCTTGCTAAAGTGTAGGACCCAATTTCCACTAACTCACTTCCTAGAGAGAAAATCTATCGCCCATAAAGGGTTGCTTGAGTGCATTTCGCCTAGCTTACTAGCTATAACATACATATTTTGAAATATGAATCTTTATATACCTCTGATTGTAACAGGGGGAATAATGATAAATGGTGATACAATAATCAATATTATAAGAATTGGCACACCTGCATGTTAGGTAGATCCACTGACTTTGTTGGCCCACAAATTTTGCGTGGAAAAGTGATACCGATCGATGTTTCCACGAAGCTATCTTTCTAGCTTATTTCAGTCAATGAGATCAAAAGTTCCGTGTTTGTTAGTATATACAAAAGAGTCTTCTCTGTTCACTAGAAAGCTCTGAGATCTTCATCTCTCTTCATCGTCCTAGTATGGATTCTTATTTATCCCTTACCAATGTTGTTGCTGCTGCAATAAGCTTGTACGCCCTTTTGGGTCCAATGTTTTTCAACAGAAAATCAAGATCTCATCAAGAAAACAAAACAGTGGCGTCTTCTTTAACTCTTGTGGATCCTCGGTCTTCTCCGCCTCACAATTGGATACATCATGTCTTCCCAAGCTTCCACGGGGAAGATGTCCGCACAAATGTTCTCAGCCACATGGTCAAAGAGCTTAGAAGCAAAGGAATTGACCTATTTATTGACAATGATATAGAGAGAAGTAAGTCTATCGGTCCTGAGCTCAAAGAAGCTATTAGAGGATCTAGGATTGCACTTGTCTTGCTCTCGAAGAACTATGCTTCTTCGACATGGTGCTTGAACGAGCTAGTGGAGATCATCAAGTGCAAAGAAGAGTTTGGTCAAACAGTTGTGGTACTTTTCTATGAAGTGGATCCAACTCATGTTAAGAAGCAGACTTGCTACTTTGGGAAGGTCTTTAGAAAGACTTGTAGAGGGAAAACAAAGGAGGAGATCAGAAGATGGAAACATGCTTTGACGGAAGTGGCCCAAATCGCAGGTTACCATTCAACAAACTGGTTCGTCCTCTTGATTCCCTATTTCTCTTACATCTTTCTAACACATCAACGACCTCTATATATTTGTAGCTTTTAAACATAGCAGTCATGGGTCGAAACTGTTGCTATTTTTCTTTGATCTACAATTATTACTGTATGACAATATATGAATAGTATGTGTTAACATTTTATGATTACAATATAACGAATTATTGATAATTTCCTTGATTAGGGACACTGAAGCAGAGATGATTGAAGATATTGCCACTGATGTTTCAAACAAGTTAAACCTTTCCGCACCATCAAATGATTTCGATGGCTTAGTTGGGATGGAATCTAAGATGAAAGAACTGAGACCATTGTTGCGGCTAGATTCAAATGAGGTGAGAAAAATAGGGATTTGGGGTCCGCCTGGGATCGGTAAGACCACTATTGCTAGATCTTTATTCAACCGATACTCCCAAGATTTCCAACTGAGTGTTTTCATAGATAATATCAAGCGAAAGCATGCGATAAAGGCTTGTTCCGATGTCTATAGTGTGAAGTTGGATTTACAGAAGCAGTTTATGTCTCTAATAACCAACGAGAAGGATATCAAGGTTCCACATTTGGGAGTTGTCAAAGACAGGTTGAAAGACAAGAAAGTTCTTGTCGTCCTTGATGATGTGGATCGGTCAATACAAGTGGAAGCTATGGCAGAGGAAAATTCTTGGTTTGGTCCTGGGAGTCGGATTATCGTTACAACACAAGATCAAAAAGTTTTAAAAAAAAGTGGGATCGACCATATACATACGGTCGATTTACCATCATATGATGAGGCTCTTCAAATGTTCTGCATGTGTGCTTTTGGTCAAAAAAGGTGTAACTATGGGGATTTCAGTGATCTTGCTTGGAAAGTTATTAGTCTCGTAGGTCGACTTCCATTGGGGCTAAGGGTTATGGGCTCCTATTTTCGGGGAATGTCTGAGAAAGATTGGACAAAGGAACTATCAAGGTTAAAGATTCACCTTGACCGAGATGGAGAAATTGAGAGTGTTCTAAAGTTTAGTTATGATGCCTTACGTAATGAAGAAAAGTTTTTATTTCTTCATATAGCATGCTTTTTCTATGGTCAACCAGTTGATATAGTGGAAGCTTGTCTAGCAAAGTCTTTTTTGGATGTGACACAAGGGGTTCACATCTTAGCTGAAAAATCTCTCATATCTATTAACATGGGATGCATAGATATCGACGAGTTGCTATTCCAACTCGGAAGAAAAATTGTGCGAGAGCAATCTGTTAGTGAGCCTAGGAAACGCCAGTTTTTGACTGAATCAGTTGATATTGAAGAAGTACTTAGTGATAATAAATCTGTAAGTTATGAGATTGGTATTTTCATTGCAATGCCCTCTACAAATTTGAGATTATATAATAAGTAACAATCTCTATTTGTGTTTCATTGGGTCGTTTTACAGAATAGTGGCAGTGTCATAGGAATAAATCTTGAAGAAGACATAGCATGTACAAGTGAAAGAGCCTTTGAAAGATTGTCTAATCTTCAGTTCTTAAGAATCGGGGGAAATGGCGTTAATCCACTAAGCCTGAACAACATACCCCGGAAACTTAAAGTACTAATTTGGCCAATGCTCATGATTACATGTTTTCCTTCAAGTTTTAATTCAGAGTCCCTAGTCCAACTAGACGTGCAGGATAGCAAGCTTCGGAAATTGTGGGAAGAAAATAAAGTAAGTAATATCTTGTTTTTTTTTTTTTGTAAGGAAATGCTCAAGTTAGGCTATCTAACCAATTTTTCTTATGTGTTTGATACTAATTGTGTGTCAACGTGTTGTTATTTGTCTGCTTCCTTTATTTTTCATTACAGCCGCTCGGCAATCTCAGGTGGGTGAATTTGAGTTACTCAAGATTGAAAGAACTTCCTGATCTCTCAACAGCCACTAATCTCCAAGAAATGAATCTCAGTCTTTGCTCAAGTTTGGTGAGACTCCCCTTCTCTATCGGGAATGCAGTTAATCTCAAAAAACTGAATATGAGTTCTTGCTCACGTCTGGTGGAACTCCCTTCTTCTATTGGAAATATGGTTAATCTCGAAGAACTGGATCTCAGGGATTGCTCAAGTTTGGTAGAACTTCCTTTCTCAATTGGCAATGCAATCAATCTCCAAAAACTATTTCTCCACCGTTGCTCAAGTCTGGTGGAGCTCCCTTCTTCTATGAGAAACCTTAGAAGATTAAGTGATTTGGATTTAAATAATTGCTCAATTTTAGAGGTTAATCTGGCCAACATCAACTTGGAATCTCTAGAAGAACTCAATCTCTCGTATTGCTCTTTGTTGAAAAGTTATACTGAGAGTTCAACAGAAATTCAAGAGCTAGGGAGAACATCTCATCTACAAAAGCTAGTACTAAGAGGAATGACAAAGCTAGTATCACTCCCACAGCTTCCGGATTCGGTAGTGGAACTAGATGCAGAAAATTGTGAGTCCCTGGAGAGCCTAGATTACTGCTTTCCCAAACCATATAAACTTCTTAACTTCGGAAACTGCTTCAAACTAAATCAAGAAGCAAGAAATCTCATCATCCATACGTGGACCAAGGAATATGCAATCCTTCCCGCTACAAAAGTGCCTCAGTGCTTCCCTTACCAATCTTATGGGAGTTCATTAGCTGTGAAGTTGAATCAACTGCCTCTTGGCAAATCAACCAAATTTAAGGCTTGCTTCATATTTGCTTATGATGAGAATTATTTCTTTCCAGATTGGACAGGCACATATGTCTGTTGTACCATCACGTCCAGAGGGAATGCTTTCATTACTTGTAATAAAAGAATAGATCGAGTGTTCCCGGGGAATCTGTTCATATTCAAGATTGAGGTTGAAACAGAGGAGGTCAGATCCACCGAGCTTATTTTTGATTTCGAGCTCCTTCATTCGAGCATTGATTCCACGATATGGAAGATAAAAGAATGCGGGATACTCCCACTCCTGGAGGTCCCTTTATTGAGCCTCAGAGATGTCCATGAAGATCTTGAAGCTTCAGACAATGAGAGCATCGGAGACACCGATGAATGTTATGAAACATCGGAAGAGGAGAGCTTAAGACATAGCTATGAAGATTATGAACCTTCAGACAATGAGAGCAAGTGAGACAAACCTTGAAACACAAGTAAAGGCTGAGATGTATCCGGAGAAAACTTCTTTTGAGTATTTAGTTAATATCAAAATTCTCAACCAAGAATCCATACAGAGCATCAAATGGGAGTAAGAATGGTGGAGCAATACATGCTTATTTGAGTCAACAGTTATGTGTTGGTATGTTCAAAGACCTCTCTCTTTGTTAATATCTTCCTCCTCACTAGATCTGTAAGATACTCATTGTTTAAACTCTAAGATCTTATTTTTCGCTTGTACCTAAAGTAATCTCATGCTCTCTATACCTTTCTTGTCATGAATCTCAAGTCCACTTGAGATTCCAGGGACTGTAAAAGACTCAACGTAAGGAGGTTTTGTTATATGGGCTGGGACAGGGCGGCGAGGAGATACGTTTCCTGGTTTCAGAAGTAAGATATGATCATGATGAACAAGCTAGTAATTCAAAAGATGTAGACCTCTAAGAATCTGTAATAAAAAAAAGGATGAAATAAGGCAAACCGTTGAGATGAAAAATATGGTTGCAGTATAATATTAAGAGTAGTATGGAGCCATGTTATCTTCTGCATATGAGATCGTTCTGAATTGCTTGACTTGCGTCTTAAGTAACACATTTTGTTGCACCTTGTAAATCTTCCCATCAATGGCGCCAAAGCTTGTGAGATACATTTTGTTGCACATATGCATAGAGACAAACTCTAATTTAGCCTAATTAGCTGTTCAAGTTCTTAACAAAGAACAATACTTATCAACTTCTGTACATTCTATTTTATACCTTATACTACAAGAAATTTAAAATACATCTTACAAAGAAATTAAAAAAGCCCTAACAATACATATATATTCTTAAACACACAAACAATTGTTGCTCCTCTTAGGTTAGACCTCTTCAATAAAATCTCCTGAACTCATGGAACCGGTTCGATTCAAGCCTTGTTTCTCTAACCAATACGTTATTAGAGCCTTAACCACTTGCCTGAACCTTCTTCTATACGTCGGAAGCTTAGATATGCTCCGTACCATTCCCATCATTCTACAACACAAAAGGAGTAATATCCAAGTCTCAGAACATAATCAAAGAAACCATAAGGACTCATCTTCTCTATGTAAGAATCATTACCTTCTACTGATTCCTTGAATTTGAGCAGCTCGAAGGTTTTCTTGAGGTAGGTTACCACTATTATCCCAAGCTTCCATCCTTTGTTCATGGTTTACAAAGAGAACTACTTTCTCCAAGTACCTAATTTCACTTTCACCAAGTTTAATCACTCGTATCTGATCTTTCAACACCATTATTGGATTAAAGAACCAGTCCAAGAACTTGTCCTGCGGTCTATTCAAATGTGTCACTTCAGAGCCATCAAGCAGAAGCATACCATGAGCACCAGCTTTAATAGATCTAAGCAATGTATGAAGCAAAGCATAAGAAGGAAGGCCAACATTGATAACCGATGATTCGGTTCCATGTTTTCCTTTTAAAGACTCATATAGATCAGCTGGTGTTATCACTCCTTGGTTTAATAGTTCTTTGCCTTCCATCTCAAACCACCCCATCATATGCTCCCAAATCTGTTAAAAATATGAATGTAACAACTAATGTGCTAGGTTCATAAATCAAGATTGATATGTACCTGAACCATCCTCACTTCTTGTATTGCTTCTCTAACCGATACAGAACGAACCAGGCTTGGTACTAGCATAGCTGGAGGTTCTGCAGAACCAGTACTATTGACTCTGCTTACAGCTGAAGGGTGAACAATGACAGATGCTTCACTTGAAAAGGATCCTTTTGTCATTCTATATCTTGGCCTATGTGTAGTAAAGTTTCTTGGTGTTAGAAGTATGGAGGCAAGAGAAAGTGAATGTAATGAAGTGTTTAAAGGAGACAATACTTTGGGAAGATAGTTCCTTCTCTAAGGTAAAGCCAATCATTAGTGTACTCATCAAACTCTCCAACCACTGCAATCACATAAGACACTCCTCTTCTAAATGACCTCTCCTGAAATACAACTATAGCTCCATACAACCCGACAAAGATGCTGGAGAAGATGGTCGTCAAGACAAATCCAATGACGATAATAGGCCATAACAGTATTGTCAAACCAGCAACTGGGATACAAGCTATCTCAAGGAAAGGTCCTTCTCTGTTAATAGCATCTTGAGTTAGTCTGTACCATCCTTTGAACAGAAGGTAAGGGCTTTTAACAACCGCGATTGCAGTGAAAAGAGGGATGTCTATAACTAGTCCTATGATCCCTACAATGATGCATCCAGGAACATGAATCAACCTGCAAGAGAGAGAGAGAGAGACCACACATCAAACACACAAGAATCAGCAATAACTATATGTTATAATCTTGACCCCCTTTTACCTAAGAGTTTGAAGTTCATTTGAGTCAGGGGATTCTCGCAGTTCCTTTAAGTAAAGTGGATAAGAATGGTAACAAAGATCTGCGAAATCGGTAACCACAGTACAACTTCCTTTGATGGTTCCCCAAGTTCCATCCTAATAGTACATAATAAACAGAGTCAAAGTGATATGATTCACTAAAAAGTACTTAAGTAAAAGTTATTTTAAAGTACCACAAGACAGTGGAAGAACTTGTTGGATTCAGTATCTTGTCTGAATGCTTCAAAAGCAGAGATCCATGGAGTGAAGAATCCATAGCCAACACCAACAAGAACACTAACTGCTATACTTAGACCTAACCATATACCAAACAATGCTGGAAGTGCTACCAAGATTGCTAGTTTCAGAGGGATGTCAAATCTATTTGTCCTGAAATTTAGAAAAATCACAAGACAACCAATTGTTTATGGAGTGATTCTCATTGAGAAACAAACTTTTGGATGAGAAAATGAGAGAAACAGGGTTGAAAATATACTTTGCAACAGCATAAACTGTCCAAGTAACATGTGCAGGGAACAAACCAAGAATCACTCCAACGTTTCCTGCTATTAATGTTAAACCAGCAACTGGACCTACGATCAAACCTGCGTGTGTATAGGAAAGAAATATTCAAACCTGTGTTTTAAAACAAGTGATTTATGAAGAGATCAATCATGGTCCATGGAAGCAGAGAGAAACAGAGCTTAAAGACAGAGCGAGTAAAGACTGAAACCTTTGAGAGCACCGAGAACGAAGGCAGATAAGAAAGCAAATATGACATAAGCAATCTTCAGACAGCTTCCGAGATTAGTGACGACAGCCATATAGTCTCATGGAAAGAAAATCTCAGAGATTTTTAAGGTCAAGTTTTACAAACTTATAGCTCTAGAAAAGATCAGAGATAGAGAATGAAGTGTTGTACAAG
This sequence comes from Moricandia arvensis, assembly GCA_905132765.1. NCBI lineage: Eukaryota > Viridiplantae > Streptophyta > Magnoliopsida > Brassicales > Brassicaceae > Moricandia > Moricandia arvensis. Next base: position 110,235 of record CAJHQP010000253.1, on the reverse strand, counting down.
TCTGACAATAAGATGAAATCAGAAAAATACAAAAGGGGTGAAGACAAGAAGAAGACTCAAACTCAAGAACCCCTTAAGAGAAATAAATGTTCAGAGAGAGTTAAAATTATTTTATTAGGGAAATGATATGAAATATAGAAGTAAATTATTTAGGTGATAGGAGAAAAAGGTGGGCATACGTGTGTAAATACGCCATTGGAACTTGGCAATATATGGTTGCAGGTATTACAACATGGCGTGCCCATCAAACTATACTGATTTTGACATCCATATAAGTATATTTTAGCATATTCTCTAAAGTTCTTCAACTTTTGAGAGTTTTTATAAGACAATGAATTTTTTTTTAATTATTATTTATGAAAGAATATTCATACTCTGTCAAAACATCATTTTTTTCCATTAAAACATTATGTAAACTTGTCAATTTTGATAACAAACACTATATGTAAAGAAATTTTATGTTAGACAATGAACAATATAGACATCATATTTTCTTCTATGTAGATGCCACCACATCTTATAGATTAAATGTAACTTTTTTCTTAGTCTAATTACTGGAATAATATGTGTTATTAGTATTTTTTAAAAAGGATATGTAAGGCTACTGTAATTCCACAAACTCAAGGTCAAAGTCAAAACTAAGGAATGTTCTTCTATATGAGCTCTTAAATTATTGCTATACAATATACAATTATTAAACGTATAAAGTATATGACAAAGTTGCTTTATATTTGAGTTTTGACTTTCAAATAGTAGAAATCTTCGCAAAATTCGAATCCGATAGTCATTATAGTAAAATACTGAATGAAGGATCTAGAAGAGATTCGAACGGAAGCAATTACATATAAATGCTGCAAAACATGTACATATTTTATCTGTAAATAGTTTAAAAACTAATTCAAAAAGTATTTTTACCAAAATATTTTTTTTGAATCCAAGCTATTTCCTTTAATCTAAAATAATATCACTCAGCTGTTTTTCGTATGAGATAGATTTGCCACCAATTAAGGAGAATATATTCATTACTAAAACATAACAGATAAAAAATTTGAAAATTCTTCAAACGGATATACTTGAAGACCAAGTTCTTATAAAAGACATCAACTTTGATTATTATTATTATTATCTTTATGAGAAATTCGTATCAAAATTTCTCCGCGCATGCAATAATTCTACCAAACAAAAGCCGTAGGTCATATGTATGTGGCTTTAACAAAACCCCTTTGTAGAAACTAACACGTATAAAACAAGTCAGACAAGATTATAAGTTTGATGGTTACATAATTAATAATCATGATTCACCTACAATGACAATCACATGTTGGGTACTTAAGTCCACTGGTGATTAGTACATCTTGTATGTTGCTTTTTGCCTTTGTCCAACATGTTCAATTTTTTTGCTTTCTTCCAAGATAAACAAACTGTGAAAACACAGCGTTGTAGACAAAAGTGATCAACTAAAAGTGCAGCAGATAGATCTTTATGTGTCTTAAACACAAACTATCGATTTCTCCAGAGAAGTCATGTAACATTACTTGAAGCTTAAGAGCCATCAAACCCGCTTCGATTGTATCCTTTAGATCGTAGGAGCCATGCGTTGTTACAAGATCTCAGAGATCTGCAAGACGAAACCACATTATAAGCCAATCATCAAAGATATAAAAACAGCAGAAAGTTCATCGAATGAAGCTACAATACATTGATTGGCATCTCTGCGATGATAATGCCGCTGCTCTCTTCAAGGCTTTTGAGGGTCGTCACTTCACCTCCAACAACCATGTTTATAACAATCCCACCTTAAAACAGAAACTTTCAAATGTTAAAAATAGGCTTTGATGATGATTATGATGAAGAAACGAGTTTGTTTTCTAGAGAAAAGAACCTGAAGCTAAGCAAGATGTTAAACGCCTTGAATAAGTTTCCTTCTTAGTAGGAAGCTCGTAGTTGATGAGAACTCGTGAGGAAAGAGAAGACTCTCCAGATGAAAGCACCGGAAGACAAACATCAGTCACAACCACCAAATGAGATTTCTTTTCATCTTCTTCTCCTCCGGTTTCACTCTCTTCCAAACCTTCTTCCATTACTGCAGTATTAAGTTGATGGTTCCACTTGACTGTCGCTTGTCGGAATTTCTCTAAAACCATAGTTCGTTCTCTCTCCCCCAGATCACTGTACTGCACACACAGTAGAAAGTGAACGTGAATATTATCTGGGGGAAGAACAGTGAGAACATAACCTAACGTTAAAATTGAACACTAACAATGATGAAACAAACAAGAAAAGCATTTGGTTTTAAAGTCAAGCACATTAGATCTCCACGGAGAAGAAGATACTGGAAACGTGAAGAAAATCTAGAGAAACACAATGTAACACAATTTAATGTCAAATCGAAGACTGATCATGGTGACAAGCAAATGATGCAACAAAAAGAGTCTTTTTCGTATTAAGAACACTAAAGAATCCGAAATCAAAACGGAAGAAGTCAACTCAATGAAAATTAGCTCCAATCATTTTGGTTTATACAATCGTTCGTTCTCTCTCTCTCTCTATGTCAGATCACTGTGCTGTAAATACATCATAGAGGTTGAATGTGAACATAGTCTAGAGGGAGGGGAGGAGAATGTAACATAATATACTGTTGATACGAAGAACACTGATCATGATTTAACAAGAAGAGTCTTTTCGAAACAAGAACATTAGATTCTCCACGGATACATAACACTAGAGAATCCAAAATCAACTCTGCGTAAGCTAAATGAAACTAAGCCAAGCAATCAAGAAGCTGAGAAGGAGAAGAAGAGAGTACCAGAGAAGCAAAGGAGATGGAAGGAAGAGTGGACAAGGAAGAAGAGACGGCGTCGAGTTCATCGCGAGAGCTGCAACAAACTACAATGGGAAGCCATGGACGACGACCTAGCACTCCTAGTAACTCCACCACTGTCTCCATTTTGAATTGGGGACGATCCACGGCGAGGTAGAAATGCAATTGTTGACTGCCAAATTGAATAAGAAGACCACACAAAAAAAAAAAGAAGAGGGGTTTTTGAGATTCATAAACCTCCGAAAACTAAGTGGAAGGGATAAAGCAGAACCTGGAACGAGAAGCTGGAGATTGAAAAGCTGGAGATGGAGGAACTTCCATCGAATCCATAACTGTTGCGATCACGGCGCTGCTCCGTCACGGCTAAAACAAAGAAGAAGAGAAGCTCTGATTTTTTTGAAAGTCAAAAACCAATATGACGTCATTTCGTCGTCTCATATTGTTTGTTTTTCTTTTCTGGAGATAATTGGCTTATATGCCCTCAATTTAGACCATAATTAGTAAACTACCCCCTTCACTCTTCTTCAAATTACTTCTAATTATACCCCTACGTGAGACAGCTTAGGCTTCGACGTTCCAGAGCTCGTGTGGGATTCGATTCAGTCAATTCGAATTTTAAGACTCGGATCTATGCTCATAAGTTTCATTAGTGTTTTACTAATTTTCGGATCAGATTCGGTTCAGTAGACTAAAATTTTCAGATTTTCTAGATTATGCTCTTAAATCTCATACGGTTTATTTACTCTGTTTCTTTTCTTAACTCTTCACCTTTCACATCTAATGTGCTCCCACTCAGCTTCGAATTTAGCTTTCTCCACTTTCAATATTCTTATCTGCTTCAGCCAGCAGCAGTTCAAGCTTTTGAACCATCTAACTCCTCTTGAGGTTCATCTCCAGAATCGATAATTTGCTTGTCTCATTCTTCAAGGCTTCAAGTTTTTCCTTTGCAAAAAAGATCCTCGTCAACCTAGATTCAAAGTGAGATAAATAGGTCACAATTATACCTCTGAGAGAGATCAACTAAGCTCTCTAAGTTCAAAGAAACCTCTGAGTGAAGCCATGTGATACTCTCCAAGTATAGGCCTGAATAGATCTCACACTAATGTTTGTCTACAATGGTGAGTAGTGCCATTTGCCAACATCACAAGCATCCTACTTCATCGACTTATGCTCATTCCAAGTCATCTTCATTTGCATTCAAACTCAGTCTTTTGGTTTTCACCGACGCTAAGTTTGCGGGAGAGTATTAGAGAAGCCCAAGAGAAACATTCAAGCCCATGTTAATTAGGTTTCTTACAAGTAGTTTGTTATATTAATTTCTTGGAACATCTTGTAAGGTAACTTTGGCTGCCTTGAGTGCAGCCTCTCTTATCTCTATATGAAATATTAATCTTGGTTTCTATATTCTTGGTGACAATCTAAAGTCTTCTCCTTTTTTATTTCATTGCACAATAAAGCTCATTGAGCTATCTCTAGTTTATGTTTCAATAAAGTTTTTTAGACACAAATCTATCTTGCTTTGGATTGTCTACATCCTTTTGGTGTAGCCATTTTGACTTGCAGATATTATTGTAACGCCCCAACCGCCCCTACCGGTGAGTCACCCATCCCTCTATCGGGCTCGTGGGCCCCACCTCTGTCCGACGGTCGGTGCGTTAATTTTTCCAAGGCTTGAAATCATTGTTTACTGACCCTGCAATCACCACCCGACCTTTCCCCGTGTTTTGGCCTCACTCGCACGGTATCGCGAATCACTTCCCGATAGGTCACCCATCCTTTCACTACTCCAGCGTAAGCACGCTTAACCCTGGAGTTCTAAACGGAGGTGTGACGGAAAAGGTAAGTCAACTTTGGTGACATAGGTAGTTAAATAAATTCTCTTAAGCCTTTCTACATATCACAACTCGTGATGTTACAATTATGTTCCCTTAACAAGTGTTTGGGATGATACGGATCCTCTCCGATGAGAAACTTAGCCATCCTTATATTCATTGCCAAAAATGCGATAACTCACACACTGATCTTTCAAATCACTCTCGCTCACTCGCTCTCTTCCCTTGAGGAATTAACACAAATCTTTTGTCTAGATTTCGTTTCGAAAATGTCTGTCAACGGGGAATATTCTGGCGATAACTAGTTCTAAACAAACTATAGAACTAAACAATGAAAACTAGCAAAACAAATGTAGAAAAATAATACATCAATATGGATCCAAAATAAACTAACACACATCTATTTTGCGTGCGTATGGATGGCTAAAGATTTTTCATATAAAACTCTATATTTACTTTTAGAATAGTTGAATCTCAAAAGAGATAATCTTCGTATTAATCCAGAAACACCACACTTCAAACTGAATTGAGAATAATTGTCACTCTCTTTCTAATACTCCAGAAGGAGCCACCAAGACAAAACAACTCTTTATATTGTTCTATTGATAATAAAAGAGTCAAAAGAGATTATTGTTTCATAAAATTTCATGTTGCCTTTCGAAGTAACCATATTTTGCAGCAAAAACTCAATCACCGTCAAATGAAGAAACATCAACGATTGAAACCGGTAAGACCCGTCACCACCATCTATAGACCTTTTCTAAACTGTTCAATTGAACCGAAGTTTTTGTATTTCCAAATCCATTGAAAGAAACATACAAAAGAACAATTAAAAACTTTGCCTGATTTGAAATAAATTGGCAATCAAAAAAAACAAGTGACCGGAAATAAGACAAATCAAAGAAAAAAAAGCAAAACGAATTAAGCAAGCCAATGTAGGAGCTATAAAAGTTTCTGATCATCAGCTTGAAACTATAAAAAATCTTGGGTGTTATGCTCTTTAGCTACCTTTTTTCTTGTGGGAAAGAAACTTTTCATTTTATAATGGCATTCATCGTGAGAAACATATTATTGACATCTTTTCTTTTCCATGTGAAAATGAATGCAAATAGTCAAAAACCGTTGGACGCAAAATGGCATATACGAAGATAGTTACACGTTATTGTTAGGTCACTTGGGATCTATTATTCATACCGCGTTATACTTTTTCTTTTCATATAGTTTACCTCGACGTGGATATTCATTCCTATGCATATTCCACCGATTTATTTTTAGCAACAAAGAATAATCTAACATGTTAGGAAACGTCAACGATGACCCGCTCTAAATTTCGGGTACTACATGACATTTATATATGCATAAACAAATCCACTTGGGGTGATAAATAAATAATTGAGAACAATAAGTAAACGATCAACAGTTCCGTGTTTGTATATACACAAAGTCTATTTGTTCGTTAATTCTCCGTGATGCTAAAAAAACTCTGTAATCTTGATCCTCTATTCATCATACTAATGGATTTTTATTTTTCACTTACCAATGTTGTCGCTGCTGCAATATGCTTCTTGGCGCTTTTGGGTACAATATTTTTCTACAGAAAATCAAGATCCCATCAAGAAAACAAAACAACGGCTTCTTCTTCTTCTTTAACTCTTTTGGCTCCTACCTCTTCTTCTTTGCGTCGCAATTGGAAATATCATGTTTTCCCAAGCTTCCACGGAGAAGATGTCCGCAAAACCATTCTCAGCCACATTGTCAAGGAGTTCCGGAGCAAAGGAATCGATGTATTTATTGACAATAATATAGAGAGAAGTAAGTCGATCGGTCCTGAGCTCGTAGAAGCTATCAGAGCATCGAGAATTGCAATTGTCATGCTTTCGAAGAACTATGCCTCGTCTACATGGTGCTTGAACGAGTTGGTGGAGATCATGAAGTGCAGAGAAGAAATGGGTCAAACAGTGATGTCCATTTTCTATGATGTGGATCCAACTGACGTAAAGAAGCAGACTGGTGATTTTGGGAAGGCCTTTATGAAAAACTGTAAAGGAAAAAAAAAGCAGGAGATCAGAAGATGGAAACATGCTTTGATGGAAGTAGCCCAGATCGCAGGTTACCATTCAACAAACTGGTTGGTCCTCTTGATTTGCTCTTAATCTTTCTAACTTAATCAACCTCCTCTATATCGTGGTAGGACTTAAAATCATCCTTCCTAAAAGTTCACATTTTATATTAAATTGCGTAACAAAAAAAGTTTGATTATTAAAAAGCTTAATAAAATTTGATTGAGTATTGTTATGGAATTCGTACTTTAAAAAGTATGTATGTGTTAAAGTATGTAGATCGAACACGTGTCGCTTTCTTTCCTTGGCCTACAGTTAGTACTCATACACGTATGTACAATTTTTTTTATGACTTTCAGGGAGACTGATGCAGAGATGATTGAAGATATTGCCACTGATGTTTCGAACAAGTTGAACAATTCCGCACCATCAAATGATTTCGACGAATTAGTTGGGATGAAATCACATATGACAGAGATGGCACCATTGTTACGACTAGATTCGAAAGAAGTGAGAAAAATAGGGATCTTGGGTCCGCCGGGGATTGGTAAGACCACCATTGCTAGATCTCTATTCAACCAACTCTCACAACATTTCCAACATAGTGTCTTCATAGATAATATCAAAACAAAGTATGCGATACCAACTTCTTCTGATGACTACAGTGTGAAGTTGGATTTACAGAAGAAGTTTATGTCTCAACTAACCAGTGAGACGGATATCAAGGTTCCACATTTGGGAGTCGCCAAAGACAGGTTAAAAGACAAGAAAGTTCTTGTCGTCCTTGATGATGTAGATCGGTTAGTACAACTAGAAGCCATGGCGAAAGAAACTTGTTGGTTTGGTCCTGGGAGTCGGATTATCGTCACAACACAAGACGAAAAAGTTTTAAAAGCAAGTGGGATCAACCATATACACAAGGTAAAATTACCATCAGATGATGAGGCTCTTCAAATGTTTTGCATGTATGCTTTCGGTCAAAAAGACCCTAAGGATGGTTTCAAGAAGCTTGCTTGTGAAGTTAGAGATCTTGTAGGTGGACTTCCGTTGGGGCTGAGGGTTATGGGGTCCTATTTTAGGGGAATGTCCGAGCAAGATTGGACAGAGGCACTGTCAAGGTTAAGGATCCACCTTGACCGAGATGGAGAAATTGAGAGCATTTTAAAGTTTAGTTATGATGCTTTAAATGATGAAGATAAAAGATTATTTCTTCATATAGCCTGCTTTTTTAGTGGTGAACCAGTTGATATGGTGGAAAGATGTCTAGAAAAATGTTTTCAGGATGTGAGACAAGGGCTTCGAGTCTTATCTGAAAAATCTCTCATATATAGACAATCAGGATTGATAAGGATGTCTACGTTGCTATTCCAACTAGGAAGACAAATTGTGCGAAAAGAATCTATTAGTGAACCTGGAAAACGCCAATTTTTGAATGATGCAATTGATATTGGTGAAGTACTGAGTGATGATAAAGCAGTAAGTTTTGAGATTGGTATTTTTATTGCAGTGCTCTATAAAATGTGAGATTATTTAATAAGTAACCATCCTCTATTTATGTTTTATTGGGTTGTTTTACAGGGTAATAGCAGTGTCATAGGAATAGATTTTGAATGGAATAAGGACATAACATGGACAAGTGAAAGAGCCTTTGAAAGATTGTCTAATCTTCAATTCATAAGAATCCTTGGCAGAGGCGTTAATCCGCTAAGTCTGAACTACATATCTCGAAAACTTAAAGCACTAATTTGGCCGATGTTCCCCATGTCATGTTTTCCGTCAAGTTTTAATCCAGAGTTCCTTGTCAACCTATACGCACGGAATAGCAATCTTGAGAAATTGTGGGAAGAAAATAAAGTAAGTAATATTTATTTTTGAAAATAAAATGCTCAAGTTAGATTATCTTCCTTATGTGTTTAATACTAATTGTGTCAACGTGTTGTTATTGTGTGCTTCTGTTATTTGTCATTACAGCCGCTCAGGAATCTGAAGTGGATAGATTTGGCTCTTTCAAGAAGTTTTAAGGAGCTTCCTGATCTCTCAACTGCCACTAATCTATATTACCTGGATGTCAGCTATTGCTCAAGTCTAGTGAAGCTCCCTTCCTCTATTGGAAATGCAACTAATCTTGAAAAATTGAGTCTCAGCTATTGCTCAAGTTTGGTGGAGCTCCCTTCCTCTATTGGGAATGCATTTCATCTGAAAACATTGAGTCTCAAAGGTTGCTCAAGTCTGGTGAAACTCCCTTCCTCTATTTGGAATATAGTTAATCTTGAAGAATTGAATCTCGAAAATTGCTCGAGTCTGGTGGAGTTCCCTAACTTGTTGAAATGCTCAAAGTCAGATTGCTCGAGAGGTAGTGGAAAGATCATCAACCATCGACTTGATCTGTGGATAGGGAGAAGACTTTGTCTACGTCGACTTGTACTAAGCGGAATGAGGAAGCTGGTATCACTCCCACAGCTACCGGATTCGTTATTGGAACTAGATGCAGAAAATTGTGAGTCCCTAGAGAGTCTACATTGTGCATTTCCCAATCCAGATATTCGTCTCAACTTTGCAAATTGCTTCAAACTAAATCAAGAAGCAAGAGATCTCATCATCCAGACGCCAAGTAATAACTATGCAGTGTTTCCCGCTGAAGAAGTGCCTATATGCTTCAGATACCGATCTTTTGGGGGTTCCTTAACTGTGAAGTTGAAGCAATTGCCCGTTGGTAAAACAACCAAATTTAAGGCTTGCTTCTTATGTGCTTATGATGAGGATAATAACTTTCTACTTTGGGAAAGTGCATTTGTTTGTTGTACCATCACATCCGGAGGGAATGTTTCCATTGCTTGTAACAAAAGAGTAGAACGAGTTTTGCCAGGGAATCTCTGCACATTTGAGGTTGAGGTTGAAACAGAGGAGGTCACTTCCACAGACCTTGTTTTTGATTTCGGGCTACTCAATTCGGATTCCAAAACATGGAAGATAAATGGATGCGGGATACTCCAACTCGTGAACGTCCCTTTTGAACCTTCAGATATTGAGCTTGTTCGTGAAGATGATGGTGTCAAGAGACTACCTCTTTTGTGATTATGTCTCATTATTGATTCCTTAATAAATATTTACTTCTACGTCCTTCAGTTTCTTGTATTGTAGTATATTTAGGGTACTTCTTGTGTATGTAACAAACAGCAAAGTTCCAACTAGCCAATCACGACAGAAAGATATCATTTATATCACAGTAGAAAAAAAAAAACTTAAACAAATCCTAAACTAGAACACAAAGCGTCAAGATGTTGCCACTTCTGGAATTGGTCGATATGGATCACAAAGAGAAGATTAAGCAATTTCATCAAATTATTGGTTTTTCAACTTCATTATCTCCCTTTTCGAGAAACCATTGCAGTTAGTGAACATGCCATGAAGCAGCCTAACTTCACCGCAGTTGACTTTTACAATGTGTTCTTTGTAAAATAGCCTGGAAGTTGAACTTTCAATCTCTTGCTCTCAAGACCGGATCCGAGAATTTAGGGGCCATAAACATTTTATTGGAGTTCGGTCTACACTGGTCTAACCAACGTACTTTGGTCTGGTTTAGTAACATTGTATCTAGGGAATTATTCTTCTTCTGTTATTCTCTTGTTACGATATTTGTGTCGTTGTAACAGAGTTGTTTGGGATCTTCCTAAATAATCTCACAGAGATGTGTATATGTACTTCGCATAGCTCATTGTCAATACATAAGATTTTCCACAGTCACTGTTTCTCTTTATGGTATCAGAGCCTGAAAAATTCTTTTTCGAAAAAGTTTAAAATCGAACATGGCAAACCAGACGAACACAGCGAACCCGACTACCGCTGCAGGAGTAGCAGGAACGACGGAGGTGAGAAGGACCATCTCGCCTTATGACTTGACCTCGGCCGACAACCCTGGCGCCGTGATCTCACACCCACTTTTGAGAGGGACCAACTACGACGAGTGGGCTTGCGGGATGAAGACAGCATTGACGTCTAGGAAGAAATTCGGTTTTCTCGATGGGACGATTGCGAAACCAGACGAAGGGTCTGCTGATCTGGAGGATTGGTGGACGATTCAGGCACTGCTTGTGTCTTGGATCAAGATGACGATTGATCCGACTCTCCGTTCCAACATTTCGCATAGAGATGTTGCAAAGGATCTATGGGATCACTTGAAAAAACGTTTTTCAGTGATGAATGGGCCTCGGATCCAGCAGATCAAGGCGGAACTGGCGTGTTGTAAGCAGCGTGGATTGGCGATTGAGTCGTATTTTGGAAAGCTGTATTTTGGAAAGCTCAATCGAATTTGGGACAGCTTGGCGATGTATCGACCTTTGCGGACCTGCAAGTGTGGTAAGTGTGTCTGTGACCTAGGAACTGCTCAAGAAGCAGATCGAGAGGAAGACAAAGTGCATCAATTCCTCTTCGGTCTCGACGATCAGTTTCGTGCAGTACGATCCAGTCTGATTGCAAGGTCACCTGTTCAACCTCTTGAAGAAATTTACAACATAATTCGGCAGGAGGAAGACTTGCGAGCTGGAGGAGAGGAAAGAACATAAGCAAGTGCCTTTGCGGTGCAAACAAAACCGCGTTTTCGAAACGATGGAGCAGCAGTGTGTAAACACTGTAACCGAAGCGGACATGCCTCAGAGAATTGCTATGCGGTGATCGGTTATCCCGAATGGTGGGGTGAGAGACCACGGAGCAGAACATTGCAAGGGAGAGGTCGTGGTGGCTCTTCTGCCTCTGGTGGTTCGAATGGAGGAAAAGGGCGTGGGCAACACACATATGCTAATTGTGTGAATGTCCCGAACATGGAACAAAAAGGTAGTGAGCAAGCGAATTTTGTGTTGACTGATCAGGATCGTGATGGTGTGAGTGGCTTGACCGAGCAGCAGTGGCGTTCAATTAAAAGCATCATCAACGGAGGCACAGGAAAGGAGAAGGCGGTAGAAAAATTGTCTGGTACGTGTTCTGTCCCTTGGATTTTGGATACAGGAGCCTCTCATCATCTTACTGGGAGATTCGATGTCTTGACAAATGTTAGAGATATTTCTCCGGTCTTGATAGTAATGGCTGATGGTAGAGAACAAGTATCTCTAAAAGAAGGAACCATACGGCTGGGTGCAAATCTGGTTTTGGAATCTGTTTACTATGTTGAGGAACTGAGATCAGATTTGATTTCACTTGGACAGTTGATGGATGAAAACAAATGTGTTATTCAGATGGCTGATAACTTTCTTGTTGTTCAGGACCGCATTTCGAGGATGGTGATTGGAGCGGGTAGAAGAGTGGGAGGAACATTTCATTTTCGCAGTGTGGATATTGCAGCATCAGTCACAAAGAAGGAGGAGAGATCGTATGAGCTGTGGCACAATCGGATGGGTCATCCTTCTGCGAAAGTGGTTCAGTTGCTTCCTTGTTTTTCAGAATCTGTTTCTTTTTCAAATTTGAATAAAGATGCGTGTGAAGTCTGTCTCCGCGCCAAGCAAACAAGAGATTGTTTTCCTATGAGTATCAATAAAACATCTGCAGTTTTTGATTTGATACATGTTGATCTCTGGGGTCCATACAGAACTCCTTCTCATTCTGGAGCACGTTACTTTCTAACAATTGTTGATGATTACTCAAGAGGAGTGTGGTTGTTTCTATTAAACGATAAGAGTGAGACAACGAAGCATTTGAAAAATTTCTTTTCACTCACAGAAAGGCAGTTCAACGTGAAAGTTAAGAGGATTAGAAGTGACAACGGCTCGGAGTTCCTCTGCATGGGCGATTATTTTTTGAACAATGGGATTGTTCATGAAACTTCCTGTGTGGGAACACCACAGCAAAACGGAAGAGTAGAAAGGAAACATAGACATGTGCTCAACGTCGCAAGAGCTCTAAGATTCCAAGCTAACTTGCCCATTGAGTTTTGGGGAGAGTGCATCTTGACGGCGGGTTATCTGATCAATCGCACGCCTAACTCGGTTCTGAACAATCAAACACCTTTTGAACGCCTGTACAAGAAGAAACCTGCGTACGAGCATCTTAGGGTATTTGGGAGCCTATGTTATGCTCACATACAAAACCGTGGAGGAGATAAATTTTCGGAACGAAGTCGTCGCTGTGTTTTCGTAGGCTATCCATACGGCAAAAAGGCATGGCGTTTGTTTGATCTGGAGACACACGAATTCTTTGCTTCCAGAGATGTTGTTTTCTCTGAAACAACGTTTCCGTATCACTCTCAGTCCTTGCCTAACGAAGAATAAGATGTTCTAAATTCGTTGTGGGCTCCCATTTCGACTGGGCCTATTTTACAAGATGATATGGCCCAACAACATAGAGTATTGGATCATGCTGGGCCTTCTTCTGCAATTGGGCCTCCCCCGAATACTGACCTCCATCGGTCTTCAGCCTCGACTTCAGATCCGATCACAACATCTCAAAACACTATGACAGACACACCACAACGGACAAACACGACAGATGACATCGCAACTCAGGCACCACAATTGGGAAGGGGTCAACGGAGTAAGAAACCTCCAGTTACTTTAAAGAATTTTGTGGTCAATTCGGCGGAGATAAAGCCTTTGGAATCCCCTAAAAAGAAGGTCGCTTACTCTGTCTCCGAACAAGACAGTACTCATAGATTCTCAACTACTCACATCGCCTATATGACAGCAGTTCTTACAACAAAAGAGCCAAAGTCGTTCAAAGAGGCAATGAAAGATGAGCGATGGAGAATCTCGGTGGTTAATGAAAAGGAGGCGTTGGAAGAAAACTTCACGTGGACTATTGAAGATCTACCTCCTGGGAAGAAGGCGATCGGATGCCAATGGGTTTTCAAAATCAAATTCAATGCCGCGAGAGATTCAAGTCTCGGTTAGTAGCATTGGGAAACAAACAAATTGCGGGAGAGGACTACAACGAGACATATGCGCCAGTAGCTAAGATGGGAACAGTGAGAATGTTTCTTGACGTAGCAGCTAAGAGAGGATGGGATGTACATCAAATGGATGTACATAACGCGTTTTTACACGGCGATTTGGAGGAGGAGGTTTATATGACCTTGCCGCCTGGGTTTCAATCTTCAGACAAGAATAAGGTTTGTCGTCTCCGCAAATCTCTGTATGGACTGAAACAGGCACCAAGGTGCTGGTTCGCCAAGCTATCTACGGCTTTGAAGGAATACGACTTTGAACAATCGAGGTCAGATTACTCTTTGTTCACATTTGAGAAAGACGAGGTACGTATACATATTTTGATATATGTAGACGACTTGATTATAACGGGAAGCAATGCTGCTGCAACACAGAGTTTCAAAAATTATCTCTCTGACTGTTTTCATATGAAGGACTTAGGCTCCTTGAAATATTTTTTGGGAATAGAGGTCGCACGCAATGATACTGGGATTTATCTATGTCAACGTAAATACGTTTTGGATGTGATAGAAGAAGTTGGTCTTATGGCAGCAAAGCCGGCAAATTTTCCTCTCGAGCAAAGTCATAATCTTGCTCGCTCAGAGTCTAACAAAATGGCTGATCCAAGACCTTTCAGAAGACTACTCGGCCGGCTAATATACTTGGTAGTCACGCGCCCTGATCTAGCTTTTTCAGTCCACACTCTGTCACAGTTTATGAAGGAGCCAAGACATGATCATTGGCAAGCTGCACTACGAGTAATCAGGTACTTGAAATCGGATCCTGGTCAAGGTATTTTGTTGAGATCAGATGGGGAATTTCAAATTACAGGATGGTGTGATGCTGATTGGGCAAGTTGCCCGTTGACACGACGGTCTGTAACAGGTTATTTCGTACAACTTGGAGGGTCACCTATTTCCTGGAAAACTAGGAAACAACCTACTGTCAGTAGATCTTCGGCTGAAGCAGAATACCGATCCTTAGCAATGCTTACACAAGAGTTGATTTGGCTGCGACGTCTACTGCTCAACTTGGGAGTTAAAACTACGAAACCAATGGATGTGTTTTGTGACAGCAAATCTGCTATATATATAGCAACCAATCCGGTTTTCCACGAGCGCACCAAACACATAGAGCTTGATCTACACTTTGTAAGGGATGAGGTACTCTGTCGAAACATCAAGCTTCATCATGTCGACACACACAACCAGGTAGCAGATATACTTACAAAACCTATTGGCAGAGAAGGTTTTACGTCGTTCAAATTCAAGTTAGGCCTACATAATCTGTATGCTCCAACTTGAGGGGGGGTATTGGAGTTCGGTCTACACTGGTCTAACCAACGTACTTTGGTCTGGTTTAGTAACATTGTATCTAGGGAATTATTCTTCTTCTGTTATTCTCTTGTTACGATATTTGTGTCGTTGTAACAGAGTTGTTTGGGATCTTCCTAAATAATCTCACAGAGATGTGTATATGTACTTCGCATAGCTCATTGTCAATACATAAGATTTTCCACAGTCACTGTTTCTCTTTACATTTCTAATAACTTTACAAAAGAAAAAAAAATCAATAATTTGAAGATCTATGTTTAAGTAAAAAACTTACAAAAATATTGAAGCCAAAGACCCATGAATCCCAAATCCGACCATGCTTGTTCTTTTTACTCGCAGAGAAGTGCCAGTGGAGGAGGTGCTGGTGAAGCAAACGGTTGTCTCACATCTTGTCAAATTCAAAGCCTTTGGAAGAAAAAAAACCTGGCCCATTATTTGTAATCTAAATGTGGTATTTTTGGTTAGTTTTTTTCTTTTTTTTTATTAACCGGGTGTTGAGCTTACGCCCCACCACCTAGACCCGGCGCCAGCCTTTATCTGTACCTTACGGTCTTGGACACGCCTCCCCGAACCCTATTTTTGGTTAGTTTAGTAATGATTCATCGTGGTCTTTACCGAAATACTTCGCATATATCGATGTATCCCTCTTTCAAGAAGATACTATAAACAAGTTTTTTTGGTGGATTCGCCGTTTTTTTTTTGGTGTCTCTAACCGTTTATGTTCACTGAAACATCACACTTCTTTTTGCACAAAATTCTAGTTGATACAAACTTGGTGAAGGCTGGTGCATCTGATCATGGTAAACGGTCGATTTTAAAATAAAAAGGGATGGAAGTCGCCATGCAATTGCTCTCGTTTAATCATGTGCCAGATATTTGTCGGCCACATGTTTCACGTGGAAATTGAATTTGCAGTCGACATGACAAGAGTTATGCTCTATACTTATGGTTATGGAAACATCATGAGACTGTAAGACAGACCAATTTATACAACAAACATGCCTTAACTGGAATACCACGGCCCACGGACAACAAATTATATATGAAATTTAGAAAATTAAAAACATTTCGAAGTCGTGGTCTTATTATTACACTATGAATCTTTATATACCTCTGATTGTAACAGGGTGAATAATGATACAATAATCAATATTACAAGAATTTTAGCAGGCCTGCATATTAGGTAAAGGAGAAGAACGGTTGATAATATGAAAATGTAATAAGAACACGGAAATGTAATAATTCAATCTTTCGCTATGAAAATGGGTTGGGAGGATGTTCTATCGACCGAACCGAACTAAGGTTAGATAACTTGCATGCATATATGTGTAATGGGCTTGTTCTATGGCAATGTGTTGGGCCTTTACTGGCATACAAATTTGGCGTGGACCTCTGTTTCCGCAAAGCTAAGTTTCATAGATTTAAGTCAACGGGATCAAACGGTTCCGTGTTGGTGGTATATACAAGTCAAAAAGTCGTCTCTTTGCCTGTTAAGTTTTCCTCTGCGATCAAGATCCTCTCTTAAAACGTTTTTCAACAGGACATCCCAGATCCCATCAAGAAGACAAAAACAATGGCTTCTTCTTCTTTAACTATTGTGGATCCTCCTCCGTCTTCTTTGCCTCACAATTGGATACATCATGTCTTCCCAAGCTTCCACGGTTCAGATGTCCGCACAAACTTTCTCAGCCACGTTCTCAAGGAGTTCAAGAGAAAAGGAATCGATGTATTCATTGACAATTATATAGAGAGAAGTAAGTCAATCAGTCCTGAGCTCATAATAGCTATTAATGGATCTAGGATTGCGATTGTCTTGCTCTCAGAGAACTACGCTACGTCGACATGGTGCTTGAACGAGCTGGTTGAGATCATCAAGTGCAGAGAAGAGTTTGGTCAAACAGTGATGCCCCTTTTCTATCAAGTGAATCCAACTGATGTAAAGAAGCAGAAGGGCTATTTTGGGAAGGTTTTCAGAAAGACTTGTAAAGGAAAGACAAAGGAGGAGATCCAAAGATGGAAACATGCTTTGAAGGAAGTGGCTCAAATCGCAGGTTACCATTCAACAAACTGGTTCGTCCTCTTCTTCATTCCCACTTTCTCTTAAATCTTTATACCACACCACATAAACAACCTTTATATATATGTATTGCTTTCAATTAGTATATGATGTGAGATTTTTCCATGACTATATTGATCAACCCCCCCCCCTTGTTCAGGTAAACGGAAGCAGAGATGATTGAAGATATTGCCACTGATGTTTCAAACAAGTTGAACCTTTCAGCACCATGCAGTGATTTCGACGGCTTAGTTGGGATGGAATCCCATATGACAGAGATGGCACCATTGTTACGACTAGATTCGAAAGAAGTGAGAAAAATAGGAATTTGCGGTCCACCTGGGATTGGTAAGACCACCATTGCTAGATCTGTATTCAACGAATACTCCCGAGATTTTCAAATGAGTGTCTTTATAGATAATATCAAACGAAAGCATGCAATACCAGCTTGTTCTGATGACTACAGTGTGAAGTTGGAATTACAGAAGCAGCTTATGTCTCAACTAACCAACGACACAGGTGTCAGTATTTCACATTTGGGAGTCGTCAGAGATAGGTTGAAAGACAAGAAAGTTCTTGTTGTTCTTGATGATGTTGATCATTTAGTTCAACTGGATGCCATGGCAAAAGAAACTTATTGGTTTGGTCCTGGGAGTCGGATTATCATCACAACACAAGATCAAAGGGTTTTAAAAGCAAGTGGGATCGAGCATATCCACATGGTGAATTTACCATCAGATGGCGAGGCTCTCCATATCTTCTGCATGTATGCTTTTGGTCAAAAAGACCCTAAGGCTGGTTTTGAAGAGCTTGCTTGTGAAGTTATGAGTAACATAGGTAGTCTTCCATTGGGGCTAAAGGTTATAGGATCCTATTTTCGAGGAATGTCCAAGCAAGATTGGACAGAGGCAGTACCAAGGTTAAGGACTCACCTTGACAGAGATGAAGAAATTACAAGCATTTTAAAGTTCAGTTATGATGCTTTAAATGATGAAGATAAAAGATTATTTCTTCATATAGCCTGCTTTTTCGGTGATGAACAAGTTGATATGGTGGAAAGATGTCTAGAAAAATGTTTTTTGGATGTGAGACAAGGGCTTCGCGTCTTATCTGAAAAATCTCTCATATCCATTGACTATGGAAGGATACATATAGCTAAATTATTAATCCAACTAGGAAGACAAATTGTGAGAAAAGAATTTGTCAATGAACCTGGAAAACGCCAGTTTTTGAATAATGCAATCGATATTGGTGAAGTACTTTGTGATGATAAAGCCGTAAGTTTTGAGATTGGTATTTTCATTGCAGTGTTCTCTACAAATTTGAGATTCTTTAATAACTAACCATCCTCTATTTTATGTTTTATTGGGTTGTTTTACAGGGTAGTAGCAGTGTTATAGGAATAACTCTTGAACGAAATGAAGAAATTACATGGACAAGTGAAAGAGCCTTTGAAAGATTGTCTAATCTTCAGTTCTTAAGAATCTTTGGCAAAGGCATTAATCCGGGAAGTATGAACTACATATCGCAAAAACTTAAAGTACTAATTTGGCAGGATTTCGACATGTCACGTTTTCCTTCAAGTTTTAATACAGAGTTCCTAGTCAAGCTAGACATGTCGTACAGCACGCTTGAGAAACTGTGGGAAGAAAATAAAGTAAGTAGTAGTATTTTATTTTTTAAATTTTAAAAACATCTATTAAAAAGTTAAGAAACTCTATTAAGAAATCTCCGATAAACATGTCCTAATCAATTGTTTTTTATATTTAGTATTTAACTGTATCAACTTGATATTCTTACATGGTTCCTTTATTTGTCATTAATCATTGTAGCCGCTAAGGAATCTCAAGTGGATGGATTTGAGTCATTCGGAATGTTTGGAAGAGCTTCCTGATCTCTCAACTGCCACTAACTTATATGAGTTGAATCTCAACGATTGCTGAAGCCTTGTGGAGCTCCCTTCCTCTATTGGGAATGCAATTAATCTCAATATATTGAATCTGGAAGGTTGCTCAGGTCTGGTGAAAATACCTTCCTCTATTTGGAATATAGGTAATCTTGAAGAATTGAAACTCGAATATTGCTGGAGACTGGTGGAGCTCCCTAGCTTTTCGAAATTAGAAATAGAGAAATGCTCGAAGTCAGATTGCTCGAGAGGTGTTGGAAGTATCATCAAACGTCTCCCTCTTATAGCAGACTTACTTTCCAACTGGATATTCCAAGAAGAGAATAACACCATTAAGTATCCTGAGAGTTCCACATACATTCAAGAACTTGATCCATGGATAGGGAGAACATCTCGTCTACGT
Source organism: Moricandia arvensis (assembly GCA_905132765.1). NCBI lineage: Eukaryota > Viridiplantae > Streptophyta > Magnoliopsida > Brassicales > Brassicaceae > Moricandia > Moricandia arvensis. The sequence continues at coordinate 90,915 of CAJHQP010000253.1, read as the reverse complement.
AGTCTTGTAATAAGCCGATCCGGTCTGGTATCACTCCCTCAGCTTCCTGATTCGCTAGTGGAACTAGATGCAGAAGATTCCGTGTCCCTGGAGAGATTAGATTGCTCCTTTCGCAATCCAGATATTTGTCTCAACTTCAAAAACTGCTTTAAACTAAATCAAGAAGCAAGAGATCTCATCGTCCACACGCGGACTAATCACTATGCCATCTTTCCCGCTGAAGAAGTGCCTATATGCTTCAGATACCGATCTTTTGGGAGTTCCTTAACTGTGAAGTTGAATCACTTGCCTGTTGGTAAATCAACCAAATTTAAGGCTTGCATCTTATGTTCTGATGAAGACGTGAAATTTAGCTATATGGGATCTGTGTGTTGTACCATCACGTCAGGAGGGAATGCTTTCATTGCTTTTAATAGAGGAATAGCACACCTTCTGCAGGGGCATCTGTTCACATTCGAGGTTGAGATTGAAACAGAGGAGGTCACTTCCATGGAGCTTCTTTTTGATTTCGAGTATGTTTTGGATGGCAAAACATTGACGATAAAAGAATGTGGGATACTCCAACTCCTGGAGGTCCCTTTATTGAGCTTGGAAGATGACGATGAAGATTATGTTTTGGTAAACCTTCCGACATTGAGATATCTGAGTCAAAACTTGAAAGACACAAGCTTCTTGAGAATGACAGCTCAACACCCACCGGAACATGTTCGTGAAAGATGATGGTGACAAGAGACTACTTCCTTTGTGATTACCTCTCATATTTGATTCCCAAATCAAAATTCAAGTAGAATATGTTGCATATAATTTACAAATGTGTCTCTTACTACACTGCCGATATTTGCGAACATGATGTTGGAAATTTACATCCCACCTTAAAGATACATATAAACCTACCAATTACTTTGTAATAAAACTTCAGTTTTTTCTTTTTAAATAGCTAATAAGATTCATAGACTAGTCTCTAGAGTTAGTTAACAACAATTATTAAGAAAATAGAAACCTAAATCCGTTTTCATTGTCAGGCAGCTTTGTTGCTTGCCTCCTAAGTAACAAGTACTCATAGAACCCAGAGTTGTTTGAGATATTTCTGTTCAAGCAAGTCGATCTTTTATGTCCTGTTGTTGCCCATTAAACGCAGCTTGTCCCCCTGAAAAAAAACATAGTAACAGTTTAACATTGTCACCAATACCTTAAAATCATGGAGAAAAGTTTTACCTAAGTTTGTGTTGGTATGACCAATGTTCAACCTTGGATGAGTTAATCCTCCTTCACCACTCATCTTCTTGTAAGAGACAAAAATAATTCAAGCAAACAAACTAGCTTCTGCAAATAATCTAAAGTGAAAACTGTGTTACTGAACTACTTACCGGAGGTGAAGTAAGGAGAGGGAAAGGTCCAAAGTGACTGCGAATGGAAGGTTCCAACGCGTATGAAGAAGCCCCAATGTTGATCATTGCCGGTGCATTAGAAGTGGAAGCAAATTGGTTAGTGTGATCAAGCATAGAATCACTGGTTGCTTCTTGAGGAAGCCCAGGTCGGAGCTGAGAGAGTTGCAATGGGTGTGATGTAGTTCCAGGTAAGCACAGAGGATGTAAGTTCATCCCATTCCTCATTGTCAACATCTACAAAGATCCAAAAACAATAAACAAAAACAGATTATTATAATATTCAACCCACAGAGAATAGACTAATGAAAAATGGTGACCTGAACTTGGAGCTGAAGCTGTTTCAGATACTCTATGGCTTCATCAAGCATTGAAGCTTTATCCGTCTTCCCACAAATATTATATATCAGATACAACAAGAATGGACAAAACAATTCATGTGAATGTGTGTTTTATAGTTATCACCTTATTTGAATTAGGGATGAGACTTTGTAAAGCTTTCATTTTTTCATTGATTCTACTTCTTCTTCTCTGTCAGAACAAAGATAACATATGTCTCTCAAGTAAAGAGTATTGTATAAAACTAACCAAAAAAAGACAGATAAAAACAAAACCTTTTCAGACAAATTATGAACATCAGCAGCTCTGCATCTCTTAGATGAGGAGGTACGAGACTTGGAAGGAAGTTCATCATCAACCACTGCTTCTACTCCTTCCTGCTTTTTGATTCATTCAAATTAACAAACTTTCATTACAATCCACACACAGACAAAATACAAATCAGTTAGAGAGAATCACTGTTGAACATTATATCTGAAAACAGACAAAGTTGAAAACTTTTCGAACATGCAGAGAGGGAGAGAGAGAGAGAGAGAGAGAGAGAGAGAGAGAGAGAGAGAGGTTTCAAAGCACCTCGCTTTCACAGTCATACTCGTCGGTCTCATTCCCGCTAGCTCCAACGGAAGAAGACGTAACACGAGTACCTGAGCTGTTTCCTTGAACAATGTTATTATTACCACCACCAGAGAAACCATAGCATGCGGCGGCGGAGCTTGATCCTCCAACGCCGGAGCCTACTAAAACCTCAGAGAACTCAGCTGAGCGCTTCGACGTTTGAGGAGAAACGAAACATCTCTGGTTTTCTGCATGTGGTTCGCCGTGAACCGCCGTAGAAGCCGTCGTAGTCACCGCCGGAGAATAGTAAGAAGGTAAAGGAGAAGAACGGTTGATAATATGCCGGAGAAACAGAGAAATCTCGTCGGAAGAAGACGGTGGATGATGATTACTATTATTACTACGAGTATCGTAAATTGATGTAGCAAAAGAAGAAGAAGATGATGAAATCAATTTCTTATCAGCCATTACTCTCTTCTTCGCTTCTCTCTCTCTTCTCTCTGTTTATGGCAAGTAAGAAAGAAAAAAAAAAACAGAGTTTTTGATTTTATGGGCAAAGGAGAGAGAAGAGAAGGGAGTTATTGTCACGCGCCAGGTGGAGACAGAGGTTAAAATGATTGGACTGTCATAGAGTAAAAAGTGAATCTAGCTGTTACTGTAACAAAAGCGATGAGCTTGTGTCAGCTCACGGTAAGTTAAGTAAAAAAGTTTCCTCGTCGCACGTGAGACACACTACTAAACTACTTGTAGTTAATTTATTTTTACTTGTCTTCTTTTTATTTATGTTTTTTTTTTTTTGGTAACAAATGATACAACCTATTATATGTTCTCTGATCGTCCATTATGAAATATGGAAATCTGTTAAAGAAGCATATGTATGTTCTTCTTGATATGGATGAAACACAATAGAAATGAATATTCATTTAATTTAGAAAAAATAAAAGAATTAATTAGATTTGATGGGGAGATTTTGAACAATGCCATTAGTTTATAGAAAACGAAGTTATACGTCTTTGGTTGTTTGACAAAAACATTATCCACTTTTAGTAATTTGAACGACAATTCCAACTCTTACTTGCTAGGAATACAAAAGGAATTAGCATTCAAAACATGTGTGTTTATTGTGTAATATGAATATTATTTATTTTCAAAAACTATAACTCGTGACGTGATGAAAATCATTTACATTAGTTGCTGCATGCTTGTATTGTTGGTATTCTATTCTATTGACTTTAAGCCCATGACAATGACTTTAAAATCAGTTCTTGTATTGCAGGCAGGAATCATTAATACTGAAATAATATTGAATTTATGGTGTCTTTTCTTTTGAACTTTACATTTTGTGGTCTCGTATACGCCTTTAAATTTGAGCGTAGCAACTGCTAAATCAACTATCTAATTTGTATATCTGGTATAATGATATTACGAAAGATATATCGTGATAATTAAAAAGAATGTGACCAAAGAAACTAAATCTCTCGGATCCTAAATAAATCCGTGAAAAAATAAATAATTATTTGACCAAAGATGAAAAAAAAATATGTAAACAATTCTGTAATATTTTAATTTTTTCTCAAAAAATACTATTGTGATAATAAATATACGAGAAATATACAAATCCACAAAAAATTGGCCACGTTTACCACATTCACGTTGCGGCAAAACAAAGTGAACGCGCCTTCTAGCCTGATAAATTGCACACCAAATTAGACACCTTTTTTTATTAAAAATAAATAAATGAATATTTTTTGAATGAATGTAAAATTATATTCAATCAAGAATGTGTTAGATTAGGTACTTCTTTATTGTGAAAGTGTTCCGTTGTGAATAAAGAATAAAATCAGCGATGGTATTCTAGTGGTTGTCTTGAAGGAGTGTTAGTAGCCTCCAATATAGGCACTCTGGATTCGATTTCCACTGGCCACAACGGATTTAATATCCTTTCCGTTAGAGTTCATGACCCCTTTAGGAGATAGTCGGAACTCTAAATAAGTTTCGGACACATGAGTTATAAAAAAAAAAAATCAATGAAAATTATTATCCTAACTGCTTATTCTTGATCCAAACCAGACCATGCGGCCTTGGACATTAGCTCTGTCTCAATGTAAATGGATACTAGATAATCTGCTCCTTATTGTTTTATCAAGGAGTCTCTACAGTCTAATCGATGGAGAAGGCTCAATAAATAAATATCTAAGTGTATCAGTTTGTTAATATGTAAATATTACTAAGAAAAACAATCCTTTAATCGTACGTATTACACATCCAATAGCAGCATATAAAACAAACTGAATGCGTTCTGGCCATAAAGTTTTATTCAAGTTATCTAGTAACTTGTACTATTAAAATTAACCATTTGATATAGTTTACTACTCCATATAGTTTTTTTCCTGCACTGAAAACACCACTCGTACTTAGACCTACTCGTACTTGTTCCATTGATGAATGCGCCCTAACTGCATCATTTGTTTCACTGCAACATTCAACATTTATCCTCGTATTTACAATTTCTGACCCAAAAGAAAAAGCAAATGGGAGGCAATTACTGAAAGCCTGCAGCATTTTTTCATCATCCGCTTTTCAATTATTTTATCAGGGTCCTTTTGTTATTCCTTTTTAAAAATATGGAAGTAATCAGAGTGGCATGCTAGAGTCTGATTAAGTGATTCTAATTTTATATGTAAGTGAAAACATACATAACAAATGCAACATAAAGATAATAGTGGTTTGGCTTTAAACGGATACTATAGAAATGGAATATTAAAACTATTTTGTTTTATGGTAAAACTTAAAACCTGGAACAACTAAATCACATTTGTTTTCAACTTCAATAAACAAATTATCGGGACGAAGCCTCCCTGAACAAAAAATGTTACAAAAAATGAAATCACGTTCAGATGACTTGAATGAGACTGGTGGTTAATTTTCTGTGGATGGTTTTTCTGTTTTACTATATTTTAATTCAGGTTATACGCTTTTAAAATTCCAAATAGACATTCATATCTCAACTAATAATTGAAGTATCTTATTAAAATTCAAAATGCATGCATATGATACTGATAGATATGAGAAAGACAAGATTTACACGGCTTCTATAATTTCCAAAAGATGTCATGAAGGGATGGCTGAGATCTTCAATAGTTTTTTCAAAATCAACATAATGCACTTTTATATTTTGTCTAGATTCTAACAAGATAGTTGAATGTTTTCTCTTGTCTTTTTGGGGTGGTTTGATGGAATTTAAAGCTAGTCTCGGTATGGTAAAAGACCCATACCTCGTTGTCTTGTCTGATTTGAAAGTCAGTAAACAAAACAAAGTTCAAAAAAAAAGTGTGATCCTAAACATCCTTTTATCCACGTTCCTCTCTTTTTTCTTATATTGATTATATCCATGCAGCATATCAAATAACAGAGCATGATTAATTCTAAAATCTTATTTGGAGTTTTTATTTTTTTTGTTTGATTAAAGAAAAAAAAAATTGCGAACTATCACATATCAATGAAACTTGCAAACAGTGCAAAAACAAGAAAAAGTCAATTCTTAATTAAGAGATTTTGGAAACGATTTTTGTGGTGTTGATGTCCCCCTTAAAAAACCCTCTATTTACCTAGTTAATCATACTCTAATACCTATGATACATGATACGTAGTTCAAACTCACTCTACATGAGTGATTATGTTTATCATCTTAAGAAGTTACTTACCATTGAGTCTTCGATAAATTATATATACAATCAGCCATTGCAAAATTGTATCGATTATTTTGGTTTGTATCCTACAGCCTTTTAGTGTTTCAGAAAAGAAAAATAATCCTACAGCCTTTTAAACGAATGCCACCGCCTATGCATATGTTAAGCTTCTGATTTTCACTAAAAAGCTTCATTTTGCTGATTTATTGATTACTTCTAAACATAAAATGATGGTTATATATCCCTGCGAGAGGGACCACGAGTTTCTTAGAGCATCCACATCAATGAACCCCTCTTTGGGGTTCATTTTTTAATTTTTTTATTATTAATTTTTTTTTCTTTTTGATTTTCTTTTTTTTAAAAAAAACAAAAAAAAAATTTTGGACTACTCGCGGGCCGCCACGTGTCGTGTGGCCCGCGCTACAGTGATGAACCGGGTTCATCCCAGAGAACCTGCAAGAAAGAGATGTTCATCACTGTAGCATTATTATATTAATTTTTTTTTTGGACTGCGTGTGAACCTTCCCATTGAACCATCAATGGGGATGCTCTTAAATAAATTCATCATCACACGTCAAATGAGATCCCCGAGACAACTCCCGACTTGGAACCTAATTATTCTTTTGTTGAAGGCTGGTTGTACATTTTGAAAAGGGGCTTTACAGTAAGATATGGTTTCAACTTTGGTAATGTGTGTACTAAAGTAAGTACTGGGAAATTAGAGTCGCTGCTATAGTCTGATAGTACCAAACAACACAATCATCCATGGAACGTAAGCTGATATTATTACTAAGGCAGTACGTGAGGCCTTTTAAAGCCTAGTTTATTAATAATGACAATCATATACTCTCTTTGTTTCATTTTAGTACTGTTTTAGATTTATACATACAAATTAATTATTTAATTTTACATATTTTAAAATAAAAACGTAATTATCTATACATTAACCATATTTCAACCAATAAAAATAGAATAGCATATAAAGTTAATAAATATTATATTAAAATTATAAGATGATATTTATTTTGAAACGAATATTTTTTTCTATGATAAATAAATTGAAACGGAGAGAATATATTGTTAACAACTTAACATTAAATAGTGATAAAAAGTGTTCAGCCCTAGTCAAATTAAATATAAATTGACTCCAGGTAATTTGATCTACATTAAATTTAGATAAACGAGATAAACGAAGTTAAACCAATTAAGAAACTGAAATGATTACATTAGTAAGATAATCTCATCCACACGCTAATATATGGATGGATCTTAAAGATGACATAGTTCTTCAATTTGAAGATTTTTCCACAAAATAAAAGATTGGACGGTTGGATAAAAGCAAGTGGATTGAGGGAGCCTAGAGATGCGCAAAAACTCAACTAATTAGTAAGTATTTCACAAAACGTAGCATGATCTGACGGTGGGGGTTTCACGAGAGAAGGTGGTGGAAGGTGCTGAGAATCTGGTGTGAGTGACACCGTCCTTTTAAAGGTGTTCCCAAGATGAATATAAAGTAGACGTGTCGTAGTTTCATTGGCAAATAAGTACAAGATCGTAGTAGGATTGGACTTTCGTTATGTACTTCGTTGATACGTACTCTAAAAGTCTAAAACTTCTTACAACAAATCCAATCACTTTGACTCTCGGTTCCACGCATGAATATTTGCGCGTTAACCACACGTAGAGGCAGTCCGAGAATAATAGTTGTCAGAAGAATCTTGTTAAAAGATTTGAATAACGAACCCTTAAAAGTGTAAAACTGAAACAAGTATATATATATACGTTAAAATTAACCATGTATATAAAGTATAAACAAACAAGTTAATACGAATAACGAGCCCTCGCACCAATAAAATCATTGTAACGTTTCGTTTCCATAACATATTCATAGATACAATAATCCACATTTCGTATGCAGGTCATGGTCACGTAAGAGAAATATCTATGATAGTCATAAAATTTTTTTGTCAAAAAAATAGTTTATAAACAAAAAAAATTATTAAATTTTTTTTATTAAAAATATAACTATACATTTATGTTTCTATGATTAACTAGTATATTTTTAGAGTTTAGAGTTATGGTGGAGTTTTGGAATGATTTTAAAAATAAAAAATAAGTATTAAATTTTTTAAAATAAAATACTATTTTGACTATTTTCTTTTCAAAAAAATATTTTAATGATAAAAAATTTTAAAATAATTATTTGAGAGAATTACCAGTCACATAAATTAGGTTTATTTGTACTCTCGAAAATAATTATAATTTTGATGTTGTATAAAATCAGTGAACCTTGTCTCTAACCAGAAAAAAAAGTTATATGTCAAATATCCGAGAATTTGTAAATATTTTTTTAAGTAAAAAGGAGGTTATTTGTCATAGCACCTATAAATTCATTAATTATGGAATATCATTTTAGTTCATCCCTTATCTCCCTCTCTTGTTGTTTTAGTATGGATTTTACTGTTTTAATAAGCTATCAAGGTAAAATTATTTATCAAAAGACTAATATTACAATGGCAAACCTATTATGGGCCAAGTCCATTACATTGGTCTCCTTCTATATCAGATTTACTCCCGTGAATATTAACAAAAACAATAGGTGTTTAAATCCAATATCCTCATCATCTTTTTTCGTAACGGCCCATCAAATAAACTTGATCAATCATTTAATTTTCCAAATTTGTGTGCATTCCTCAATAATCATTTTTACGTATATATATATATGGAAAGAAACATAACACATTATATTATGTACTCTGTATGTTAAAACATACTATATGTTTTGGCTGTTTTATATATATTAAAAATAATTAAATGTTGATTAATTATAATTAAATACATCTGATTATCTATATCATAGGGGGCAGCTGTCCCCTTTCTCTCCATCTCCTTCCGCCACTGTATATTAAAATCCTTGATCAGAGAATGCCTAATACTTGAGATTAGAGTTGTGATGTGGTTCTCTTGATGGGGTTGCGATCTTTGTGGATGATAGATTGATAGTAATATGCATAGTATGAAGTTCTTTGATGAGATTCAGATCGTGAAGTGGTTATGTGCTATCTCTGTTGGAATCTTGTTACCAGTGTTTATATTTCAATAAATTGATTGGTGGGCATGTCTTTAATACGTTGCCGTATGCGGGGAAGAGTACGGTTTATAAAGCAACCGGTGCAAATAACAACACAAGTTTCTTCTTTATCTATGTATAAGCATCATCAAGAAAGAAACTGATAAAGAATAGAGATCACAAGAAGAACATCCTTCTACCCTTATTATTCATTTGTAGCCAAAGTTTATAGAGAAATCACAGAGATCATCTTCTCCTCCTGATACCGCAAAGATTATGTTGGACCTCGCAAAGAATGGTATACGGTCATTCGTTTTTTCATCTTGAGTCTTACAGAAAAACTTACCTTTACTAGTTACAAACATTGTGTGTTTCAATGTTCTTGAGGTTATAAAAAGTGCAGAAACAAAACTTTGTGTTGTGTAGTTTTTTTTTTTCTGTAAGCATATTTGATATTTCTCAATTTATTTTGTTTTCTCACCAATGAATCATCAGAAATCATCTTATGGACCCAAAACTTCAAAGCCTCATTTTTACTTGTGGATTATGTAAATCAGTTACTCTTACAAGTTCACTTCTTAATTAGAAATCAAACATAGAAATTTATTTGTTTTTTATTTAAAATAGGAAGTCATCTTTTAAAATAGAAACTCAATTGTTTCAAAACATGTATGAATTGAAATGGTTTGGTCATAGATTATGTCACATCAATTTATCCGCAAGTTGGTTTGTAAAAGAAAAAACTGATAACCGCATGACTTGTTCACGTAGAATTGAATGATTCTAGAAGCTACATGTGACGTTAATTATATGTATAAAATATAGTATTGGAGATGAAGACATTGGAAAAGATACCTTCATGAGAAGGTGTTGTGAAGAAAGTAAATACAAAACAGAATCAATTTTCGTTGAAGTAAGAGAATATTAAAAGGAGACAAAGACTGCAAACAGACTCATAACTCAAATAATGGAGGATGAGGATTGGGCGGTTTTGTCAGATTATCACATGACTTCTTTAACCACGCCAAAATAAAATAAAAACGTAACTCCAAATTGTCTGTATTTTCATCTAAAATATAAGCATTCTATTTTAAAATAAAGGTGTTTTAACTTCAGTATGTTTCACTATCACATGGAAGTGAAACTCATATATATTTTAGAATTTTCTTTATTAAATGATTGTAAGTTCGTTATATATACATGAGACTGCTAACGGTAGATGTCGATTATGGACATAAACTAAAGTTAAATAACAAACAATTAGTTGAACTTTGTCTTCCCTATTTAATCGAACTTTTCCACTTAGTATCTATGCATTTTTAACATTATTTGGTAGGCGGTTTTTTTTTTGGAAAATTTTAAGCGAAAAGCAAAACGGTCAGTGAAACTTCCATGCTTCATAGGCAAGAGCTGCCATACAAAATGATATCAAAACTGAACAGAACATTAAAAACAGAAACGGGCACATTCAGTTGTCACATGGTAGAAGCACGAGCGAGACATTTTTGTTTCTTAGACCTTATCAAAAGCCACCCATTTCGGTTTGAAACTTGGTTAAAGACAAATCTTTGCCTCCCATTTCCTCCAATCACCATTTTTCCTCTTCGATAAAATTTACTTCATATTATAAAAAAATCAACAGTCAGGATGGGTCGCCGCCTCGTGACAAGAGAATCTGCCGTGAAATGGGACCGTGACATCCACCCCATTCATTCAAGACTCTTCGTTGGATCTTCAATTTTCCTTGATATACTGTATTAAATATATAGAACTTTATAGATATATATTTAGAAAAAAGATAGCACACTTGCTTGCCAAGGAAAAGAAAAAAGAAAAGAAAGACCACACTTGATCGTCTAGACATCAAAACTATAGAAACATACCACACCTTTGAACCATCATGTATAATTGTATATAGATTGATAATGGTCTCTGTTTCAAAAAAAAAAAAAAAAAATAGGTGATGGTCTTCCTCATATAATATTATTTCCATTTTATAATATATCCTCTGGTGGTCTAATATTTTGATATATTTTCATTCTAAGAGATGATACAGTTGTTATTATTTCTACATTATTTTCACGACTCTTCTTCATATTCATCGTTTTCTAGCTTTCGTCCGTCTCATATAGATTCATGGAAATTGATGTAACGTAAATTCAGAAGTTCACAGACATCCATATACCTAACTATACGGTTCTCAAAACATCTACTGTCAATATGCATGTCTGTGGATTAAAGTTTATAACTTAATAGTATCTAATAACTCCACATCGTATCCTCTCTATTTACACACAAAAACATATAATATTATACAAATTTTAGTTAATTTGACGTAAGGAAATCAACCACACGAAAAAAATGTAATTGTCTGGTTTGGTAAAGATTTCCTCCTGCGGTAACATCGTTCTGTTTCGTATTACTGGCAGTATGAATGGTCTTCCAGTCCCATGTCCGGAACTGGAAAGCTCACTATTTGTGACTAATGATAGGTGCTCGGTTGCCAAAAAACAGGAATCGTTTGTCTCTCTTATAATGACGTTTAAAGTAAAAATAAACGGCTCACAAGATTGTTACAACCGCTTGAAAAATACATGCATGTATACATATTCGCTTATTGTTCAGCACTCCTATTAACTGGATTCAAAATATCTGAGTGAAAAACAGGAATCGTTTGTCTCTCTTATAATGACGTTTAAAGTAAATATTCGCTTATTGTCTTTTTTTTTTTTTTGCCATCTGAGTTTATTAAGATTAAAGAAGAGGGATACAACACCAACGGATGAAGATACAATCCGTGGTAAACTAGGCCGGCGGACAACAAACTATCCCCGGAGACGAAATCCCACACTGGGGAAGCATTAGCCCAAACAAGGGAAACATTATCCCACACAAGGGAAGCATTAGCCCAAACGAAAACAAACCAGGGCACTTACAACCACAAACTTAAACTAAGCAACGAACTTCCAAACCATCAATCATAATCTACACTTACAGACACGTCTAATTTCTAGAGAATCCATGAAACTGTTTAACGGGAATGCCCTCGGCCAGACCACCGATAAACCACTTCCTCCTAGAACATTGAGGAAACACCTCCAGAACCAAATAACAAGAACTTCATAAACCGGCAAGAGAAACCTTTAGTTTCTACCAAACACTCCCGATAGCGGCTGAGTCGAATGGACGCCTAGGTATGAAGCCAAAAAGGACACAAATCACCACGGGATTTGAAACGAGCAACTAAGAGCGAAGTCCACCCAAACATACAAAGGAACGCAGGCCAAGAACAGCAAAAAGATGGGATAGGCGGAGTCCAAAGCAAACTCTAACCAAAAAGACAACATCTGCAAGAGAAAACCACACCAATAGCCAAGGAAAAACACAAAATCAACAGAACTAAACAGATCTAAAACGAGATTCGGATATAAAAAGCTTTTGTAGCTAGGCTACACCGTAGATCAATAGATCCGGAACTTTTATGATGAGAATTCACACTAGATCTGAGAGTATAAGTCGATTTAGTGACAGCATATCTCCTTCCCAAAGTGGAAGCACAATCACACACCGAAACTCCAAGAAGCAAAGAAGAAGCAAACCAAGGGCTTAGGACCGACGCTAGTGCTGAAGAAGCCACCACGCGCCGGTCCTCCATTAAAAACCAGAAAACTTGAAGAGAGAAGGAGGAGAAGATAAACAGTGGAAAGGAGAGAGAGAGTGCGGGAATATTTTTATATTCGCTTATTGTCATGACAGACTTTTTTTTTGAAATGTACATATATGTGAACACCGATCTCGAGAAAAAAAAGAGAAACTATGTGCTTTAACAAGTTTTTTCTTCCACTATTATTGACTTCGACAAGTTAGCAAGCATACTTAATCAAATTGGGTCAACAAGGCAAAATTAAACGGCATTACCATGACCATCAAACCATTTTAAAAGAAAATGAATTAATCATGCAAAAGTGTAGAGTAGATACCCAAAAGGAAAAAAATACATCACCATGAATATTGTTATGCAAAAGTTAATATGAGTGTCAATTTTAGTAAAGTACGTATACATATATGTATAAAATCAATTATAAAGACGTACTTTGAAGCAAAATCACATCTGTAATACAGTTTTCTAATAAAGGAAAATATAAAATTCGGGTCTGTATAAAGAAAAGGTACTTATACAAAATTGCAAACTCAATATTAACATATGTATATCTTATAATATGAATCTCTTCTACAATATAATAGATCAACGATGTTAAAAATATACCCATATATCTCATGAACGATATATGGTGATGTAAACAATAAATTTAAAGACAACAAATAATATATAAAAAAGATGTTAAGCAAAGAAAAAAAAAAGAAATATATAAAATGGTGTTATTGCTGAATTTGAGACGAGAGAAGATTACAATCTACGAGATACTTCCATCAGAAAGTTAGAAAAGAATAGTAAACTATTTGAATTACAGACGAAGAATTTGACACCACAGATCTTTGAAGTTTGAATTTTTGGTGAAATACATATGTCGCAAGGGAAGGAGAATTGTGTTCCCGAGTTCTTTGTTTGGTCGGCTGTACCACAACTTTCTGCTTTCTTTACGAATTCTAATTTATTTTGTATTTTCATATATATAGAAATGGTTGGTATTTAATCCTTTTTGTGTAAAAACTCATAATATGTGTGTGAAATAACCCTACATACATGAATAAGACGGTGAATTAAATCATTTAATAGTTTTATATTTTAATTCTAAGAGTTTATGTTGAATAAAATAGTTACATAAATTCTAACATTTAGAATATCCAATCCAGAAATTTTAAACAAAAATATTTTTGAATAAGTTTTCTGTAAAAGTAAGAACTTCCAATGCTAAATACAATCTAGTAAGCTACTTACCTGTATAATACTAATACGACTACTACCGGCTTCCCCAAGCAAACGATCATGCAATATAGAAACTGTTACATTCGACGAAACACAAGTTTAACTAGAACGGTCAACTTGATCGAACTGGTTACAGTGAAAAAGAGAAAGAAGCAATCCTAATAAATATTATGAGATCTATTAGATTAACTTAAATTCAGCAATCAAGATTAAATATATCCAAAAAATACTTGATATAAATCAATATTTTGGAATATAAAATGTAGCATTATCTATAATATTATTATTATATATAATATATTATTTCTATATATATTATTTAGTATAATATGTTTGTTTATTTATAATAAATAATTTTATACATATTATAATATATCCTTCATAAAATCAATCCAGTTTCTAAACTCCCATCAATCTATCAATAACAAGCAGCCGAATACTTACCTTTATAAAACTTTTTTGACAACCTTTTAAAACAAAATTCTATACTGACATAGTTAAAATTAAGTACATTATAATGTTGTATAGGAGCCGGGAAAAAAGGAATAAAGATCATATTATAGATCAGCAACCCGTATTTATTGTTATACAGTATATAAACAAATAAAATTTCTGAAAATATTTAAATACATAAATATCTCCCCCGCCTATTATTACCACACAACGTTCTTATGTGGGAAAATTGAAGATATTTAAGGTGTAAAATTAATTTCATACATTTTTTTCTTGGAATACAAGATTAATTTCATGCATATATCCGGCAATATCCATTTGAACCGTCCACCATCTTGCATGCCCATTACTACATTTTATTATGATGAAAGGTTCAACATCTTCAAAGACAACCTAAGATTTATCGATCTACACAACGAGAACAACAAGAACGCTACTTACAAGCTTGGTCTCACCATATTTGCTGATCTCACTAACGATGAGTACCGGAGGTTATACCTTGGGGCAAGAACCGAGCCTGTTCGCCGCATCACTAAGGCCAAGAACGTTAACATGAAATACTTAGCCGCAGTGAACGATGTGGAGGTTCCGGAGACGGTTGATTGGAGACAGAAAGGAGCCGTTAATGCCATTAAAAACCAAGGATCTTGCGGTAATTAATATTATGCCATGTTTCTTTTTAATCTAAATGATATTTAAACTATAAGTATTTAACGTCAATTTACACATGCTTCACATAATCCGTATTATAATTAACACGGTTTATCTTCATTCTAAGTATTTTATAAAAGTATAGTTGTATGCAGAGTAGGTTTGTATCTAAATTTTGACCAAGGCTCATAAATTTTTTGAGCATGTATTTACATACTAGATAGTATATTTATATAAAAAATAATAAACTTTGTTTTTTTTGGTTTAGTAGATGTCACTTTTTTTTCTACGAGTAAGCTTCCATGTCAACAACATATAATTTTTTTTTTTTTTGTCAACAACATATAATTATCAACTTTGTTTTTAAAAATGTTATTGTTTCATCTAAACCTGACACACTAATTTAGCATGTAACACATGAAATAGTGTATCGTGTACTGATCTTACTATGTGTTGATCGGCAACAGGAA
Organism: Moricandia arvensis; assembly: GCA_905132765.1. NCBI lineage: Eukaryota > Viridiplantae > Streptophyta > Magnoliopsida > Brassicales > Brassicaceae > Moricandia > Moricandia arvensis. Next base: position 75,415 of record CAJHQP010000253.1, on the reverse strand, counting down.
GTTGTTGGGCGTTTTCGACAGCTGCAGTAGTAGAAGGCATAAACAAGATCGTAACAGGAGAACTCATATCTCTGTCCGAACAAGAACTTGTCGACTGCGACAGATCATACAACCAAGGCTGCAACGGCGGTTTAATGGACTACGCTTTTGAGTTCATTATGAAGAACGGCGGCTTAAACACCGAGCAAGATTATCCTTACCGTGGTTCCGACGGAAAATGCAATTCTTTACTGGTAAGGGAAATAAAAACAGAGTATCTATATTTTCCTTTATATGCATTTTAAAGAACTGCAAAATTGAAAAAAAAATAATCTGATTCTTCGTGTTTGTAGAAGAATGCAAAAGTTGTAACCATTGATGGATACGAAGATGTTCCTACTGAAGATGAAACCGCGTTGAAGAGAGCAGTTTCATACCAGCCCGTGAGTGTTGCTATTGAAGCTGGTGGAAGAGTTTTCCAACATTACCAATCGGTAAGCGAACCAACCTTAAACCGGAATTAATTGTTTTGTATATAAATTTAAGTAATACAACCGGTTTCTTTTTGGATATTTAATTAACCGGTTTGGTTATGTTGGCAGGGGATCTTCACTGGAAAGTGTGGGACAGATCTAGACCATGCAGTGGTGGCTGTTGGTTATGGTTCAGAGAACGGTGTTGACTATTGGCTTGTACGTAACTCGTGGGGTACACGTTGGGGAGAGGATGGTTACATTAGGATGGAGAGAAACTTGGCTGAGTCTAACTCCGGCAAGTGTGGGATTGCAGTTGAAGCCTCGTACCCGGTTAAGTACAGTCCAAACCCGGTTCGTGAAACCAGCAGTGTTTGAAGTTATTAAAGTAAAACTCAGTAATCAATTGGGAGTTTTATAACACTATGATTTAATCTCATATTATTGTTTGTATGTATTGTATATCTAAAAAAAAGGAAGTATTTGATCCACCATTAGGATTTAATCTGTATGAATCCTTGTGTCGATCAATATCATTTCATTTAAAGAAAGATTGCTTTGCTTGTTTATGTATTAAGAGAAGTATAATAAAATGATATATTTCTCTTAACAGCATTGGTTTCGTTGGTTAATCTTAATTTATCAAAGTAGGGACTGAACAGAATCATAAACATACATGTTCAAAACATACACATGCACAGAGACAGAGTAATTGGTAAAGTAGTATTTAAGAGGAGAGCAATGTTGTAAGCTTGGACTCAACTGAATAAACGTTTGGAGGGAAGGCCCAATCGTTCGTTTTAGTTAAAGAAAACTTGAGGAATGTGGTGGCAACACCTCAAGCTAAGTTGAAACATCATAATCAAACCATCAATAATCTATTATCTATTAGAAAAAAGAAAAAAGAAAAAAGAAAAAAGAAAAAAGAGAAAGGTTGATGTACTTGAAAGGACACGATGAAAGCCCAACGCAAAACTGCCCGTAATATTGAGCTTTTAAAACTTTTCTTAACACATACTCTTTCCGTTCCAAAATATAATATGTTTAGAAAAAAATTTATGTTCTAAAATATAAAATATTTTCATATTTTTAAATAATTTTAATTTTATCGAAAATTATATAATCAATCTAATTTAATAGTTCTATTATGTAATTGAATAATTAGTTTTTTCATTTATTATTTTAGTAATATATTTTAAATATTTTTAATAACCGTGTTTTATCTAAAACATCGTGTAGATTTTTTAAGCTAAAATTTTTTTGTAGGGCCGTTCCTTTTGTGATTAATTAATTTTTATTCTAAGCACTGCAAAAGTTCCTAATTTCGGAGCACTACAAAAGTTTCCGGTTTTATTTCTGAACGTAAGTTATTTGTTTACGAATGAGTGTTAGCTTTGGCTAAAGACGACATTCAACATACTCATTGTCAACTTTATTCTCAGATTTTCTGTAATTTATTGAAGTCCCACTCGATGGAGGTTTTGAAAATTGTTTAACCTTAAAACCCTTTTTTATAAAATATCAATGATAAGGTGATACCACAAAAATATAACTAGGTTATATATGATTAAGCTGATTTGTATATAAAGGAGAATAAAAAAACAGCTAACTTTTAGATATTTAATAAATCTATTGTATTTACTGTTTTACTATTTACTAGTAATAGAAAGACTCAAAACCTGTAGTCAAGTATTTGAAACGCGATTTGGAGTCACTAAACGAAGTCCATACTTGTGGCGACAGGCTATTATTAGTGACGCACTAACATGCGGTTGACTATATATATAAAATCATGTATACTAGTAAATTGGTGTTTTGTGAAACTAGAATGATGCAGTTGATATGGTAACGATAGTCCACTATCTGTATATGACACAAAACAATAGACAATGGATCAGTAGTCTTGTTTTATCGAGTGAATATAAAAGGGTTATTTATGAACTACTTCGGCCCGAAGCATTCTTTGTTTCATTTTTGTAGAAAAGAGCCAAAAGGGCAAAAACCAAATAAGCTAAACTAAATAAAGGAGACGATAGTACGATTCTTTTTGAACAACTAAAGTACGACTCATACGGCATAAGAAAAAAAAATATTATATCACTATAGTATATATACTCTAGCCTTATCATAAACGATATCAACATTTCAGTATAAAGCAATATCATACTAGTATATTACAAATAAGTGTTATCCGTTTACATAGCATCTTTAATTTCACCCAATAAAATGTATAGTCTAAATTTTAGAATATATAGGTACATTTTAAAGATTCTAATGAATTGCGAAGGCATGCTTATCTTGAAAGTTTGAAACTAGTGAAAGGAAGCAGTCATCTTGTGATATTTTATGCCAACAATATAACAATTTGTTTGATTCCTTCAGCGAATCCTTTTCTTGCCATGACTGAATCATGAGGAATCGTGAACAGTATAATCGTTACGCAGAGGTTTGACAAGTATCAAAGGATGACGGACCAATAATATGGGCATGTGTTCCACGTGCCTTTTTGCAAACTGAGCAATAATTCAGAACAAACACTCTGATCTGACTTTGGAAAAAAAAAATAGTGGCCGGTATGGGTGAATTCTGTCTGTTTCTTTGACTAATCCGATGCGTTAGGTTAAATATTATTCTCAAATTTTTAAAATACGTTACCTTTTATACAAACTAAAATTATTTAGAATATTCCCTCTCCCTCTGTTCTAAAAGATAAATGTTCTAGAATTAAAGTTTATATAAAAATGCATATTTTAAGTTTTAAATGCTGAAAAAAAGTTTTAAATGCAATTTTTATTAATAAATTGTAAACTTCAAAATTTTTTTTGTAGAAACTAGAATTATGAGAAATTGATAAGTACGAAAAATAATACATTTTATTATCAAAATTTTATTATGTTTTTTTAATACAGTATATGTGAAAACATTGCATCTTTTAGGAATAAATGAAGTACCAAATAAATGTTAATTTAATAAACGTAATTGCTTTGGTTTGGATAATAAATCAAATTTTCTTTTTAAAAATCCCCATAAATATGTGAAACCATGTACTATTAAATAAACAACAAATAAAGTTTTGTGAAATAAATTAATAAATGTATTTAGTTTAACTAGAAAACGGAAAACTACAAAGATAACAAATAAAACAGTCTTTTGTAGTGTTTAATTTTAAGGTTTGTTTCTACAATATGTGGTCGACCAGACCATATGGTGGTCAAAGTAAAAGTTCATCCACGCATAACTATGTATCAATCGACTGTCAAATATAACAGCAGCAATGTTCAAGAAGGCTAATTTAGTTTACAAGTAGTAGTTTCTTACGTTTTGAAACTCTGAGCAATAGACATCATGTCGATGTTGGTATCTCGCTAAAACCACTAACTTTTGTTACAATGATTTTTACTTTTCAAACCAATATTTCTTAAATATCCTTCTCCATTTAACATGAAATGTGAGGGAATTTGTACATATTAATCTCTTGACGTGAATATGATGTTCAATTAAATGGATGAATGTAGAGATTAGAGAATAAAAACGAAAATGTGGGTGGCCATAAAAGTTTTCACGTGTGTCGTATCAATAAACCCAACAACTATATCAAAGGGAAGATCTCTTTTAGTTCACAGTTCCAACGTTTCACAACCGAAAAATTACATTTATATCCTTCCGTACCACGCCAATGTATACGACTTTCGTATGGTCATATTTGTCCGCTTAAATATTTAATTATACTATTCTAGTTATATCTTTAGTATACTTCTTGTTGGAGAGGTAGGAAGCAAGTCGCATGTGTGTCTGCTTAAACCGCGTTGCCACCGTCACGTGATAAATCGTTTCTCGTTCTTCTGAGGTTGAAAGAGTTAGTTAACAAAAGTTACCATGTTTTGGAAAATAATCTGCTAGCAAAAAAAATTGAAACATGGTAGTATTGAAGTAACTGTTAGTTCTATACATGATGTGTGTGCGTTTAACATTGCGTATACACAATAAACATCCATCATATGCTGTACCTTTGATTCTTGAAGGCTTGTCCACGTATATATCCTATTGTTCAATGGTGATCGGTGAAAATCATAAAATATTTTTGCTCATCTTTTAATAACAAGAAGTTTCTTAAACAAATATAAGCGGCGACCTAAAGATTCCTTTTTCTTAAAAGAACTCGTGGATCAGTATTGGTTAGGTCCTAACTACGAGATATTCCAGACAATATCGTTTCAAACAAATCTCTGATTTTGGATTACTAGTTCTCGTATAAAAAATGATGGAACTAATAATACATCAATGAAAATTAATTTGATTGTCACAAAACATGCACTGAACCTGGAATATTGTTATAGTTATAGTACTCCATAACATTAATTATAAGCTGTTTTGGGAAACCACATTCGTAGTGAGCGTATATTTTAGTATGTTTATAGTAGGTACGATGTACTTAACCTAAACCGGAAAATCTCTTACCGTATCTCCACTAATGACACTGCTTTGTCCATTTGTCTCACTTGGTTCACTCAATTAATCTTTTTCATAATACACAATTTTGGATTCACTAAGTAAACAATTAACTCTGACCGAATCCTATCTATTTTCCTTCTTCAATAATACTTTGGAATACTTAAATCATAAATACAATTATTTTAGTTGCGTGACAAAAGTAGGAAGCTCGCAAGAAACTTCACTTAGCATCTGAGCATGTGCCTCGAGTTCTACAGTGCACGGCTGTATTAACAGTGTTGTGCACTTGACAGATCCCAATTTTAATCACTTAGAGTATTTGGATTCGATTCGTGTAATCACCGCGGTTCAAACGTAACTGGTGCGTTACTGTGATCAATTTGCTAGAGTCAATGTGATTGCAAATATACAAACATGATAGTATAAAATTACGTCGTATGTGATAGTGACGTTATCACTAACGTAATGAAACATGTTACGTCCATATTTTCATAAATCACTAGGTTAGAGATAAAACATGGTTTAGCCGTTTAGCAATCAGCCTAACAGAGTTTAACTATGTTCTCGATTAATCCATATACCAGCTGATTGATACACAATTAGCCTAAACTTCGTTTTTTACAGCAATATATATAACCTTTAAACCGAGTTTCTTGATTAATCATTAAACCAATGTGATTTTATTTCCAACACGGCTTTTAAAGGAATGCTATTTAACTTATTAGTAAACTAATTAGTGGAAGTATTATACTACGTACTATAATAACATAAGTACATAACATAAGAAAGAAGGTGGGTGGGTGACCGGCAGGTGAGGGAGTGGCCGTTAAAGGAAGGCAGAGGTTTCCAGCCTGTTTGTTTGTTTTTCTTTCTTCAAAACTTTCAAATCATAAAATCATAAAACCATAAAAGATGAAAAAAAAACCCCATAAAATATCATAAAAAATTAAAGTGGTAACGATCATCCCGCGATCTATCTTGTCGTTTTGCACCACATCGGCAAATTGCATATATTTTTGCGTTTTCATTTTTATTTATTTATTTTTAAGATCGAGAAAATATTCAAAAATAACAAAAAATAATAATGGCATACAGGCTGGTTTCTCAGTCAAAAAGTCACCGAATCGAACTAAAGCCACATACCTAACCCTAAACTTCATCCTTATCTTCATTTTCTCTTCTCTCTATCATTATTAATTATGTCAACATTCTTTAATAATTTTTGGCTTCATAATGTCATCTATGTTTACTGCATACTATCACTTCGATAGGTTTTTATGTTTTTTTCCTGCCAGTTGCACTTTTGTGAAGAAAAAAGTTGATACATACTGAAAACTTTGCTTGACTGTATATCACATACGCGCATTATAACTTAAGTAAGCAATTGTAAAACTGTTATATTTACTCGTTGAATGTAGCAAGAACTTGGTGTCTAGTGTGCCATTGTTTATCTTTTGTTCAACACAATGTACAAGTTTAGCAAAATTTGGATACTGGACCAACGGTCCAACTTGCATTATTATAACCACACATATCATATCAACACACACAAGACAGTGACATTGCAACGAACAGTGTAAAAGATTGTAAACACATCACTTCACTTTAATTTGAAAGCAAAACATAGCAAATCTTCCACTATATATATAGTCTCTTTTGTTTTGTTTAGCAAAAGCAATATGCGTTTGCCAACTATTATATTCTCATTTACTATTTTCAAGTTTTTACCATTTTTTCAAGCTGATATACACACTGAAAATTCAGAGTTTAAAATAAAATGCCATTATTTTCAAAATTTTGTAAATTTAATTTACTCATTCATCAAAGTTCACAAACTAAAAACATGAAAAAGGAGAATCGACGGTGGTTCTGGAAAAAGGGCGAGACTGCGGTGTGGCTGATGCAGGGGAAGTCGGCTTTTTGGACTAGAAAAAACGTCAGATCTAGTTTTCAATTTTTAGATCTAGGGTGTTTCTTCTATGACAAAAGCGCGTGACCCAGTGAGGACCCTTCTACGCTTTGGATCTACTTCCCTGAGCGGCGGTCAGACGAACGGAGGAGAGCGTGAAAAGTGGTGGAAGATGGTTTGTTACTCTGGTTCTCAGAGGCAACGAGTGGCATGGTTTGCAACACCGGAATAGTCAACCGGAGGAGTAAGCTTTGCGGAGGCACACGGTGGGATCCTACTTCCCAGCAATACGGTCATGTCCGATGGTAAGGTCCCACGCCATCTGAAGCTAAAATATGTTGTTTCCAGTCGCGTTTTGTTGTTTGTCAAGTCCGCTTTAATCAGTACGGTTATATGCCGTCTTCTGACTATGGAGTGAGGCAATAGGGCCGGTGATGCTGGAACTTGTCGGGAGATGCACCGTTTGGTGGTGATGTTTTGGTCCAAGTACTGCAAGCTTATCATGTGGTGACCAATGGTTGGGTCTTAAAGACTACTTTTGACTAGGTCTTAATTAAGCATCCGTCCTATGTTTTCACTATTGTGGTTGATTTGTAGGGGTATAAGAGACAGTTATTTTGGAGTCTTAGAAAGGACTTGTTCTCAATGGGTAGAATTACAACAAAGTAACGATTGGATAGCCTAGGATCCATCTATGTGTGTCCTAAGTGATACTAGATCACTTTGTTTGTAAATGTGGTTAAATTTCTTTGTGGTTCGAAATCATCTGCTACTTTTTGGATAATGAAACGTTTGAAGTTGAGCCAAAAAAAGAAAAAAAAAACGAAAAACGTAAAAACGTAAAAGTTAACGAATTTGTGAGTTTCACAACTTTACATAAAACGAAATGATTGGGTGAAACATTCCACCTGTAAAACGGAGAGTGGAAGAGACGCTCCAGTACGAGCGTACTCTTTATAAAAACTAATCTCTGAAGTTCTGAATACAAAGCAAATCTCAAACTCAAAGTACATATATTTACTTGACACGTGTTAATACACAGCTGTATCCCAAGTCCCCAACCGTTTTTCCTGCAAGATTCTCTGCTCTCTCAAAGCTCGATGTTTACCTCACAGAGACGCTGTTCAGACAAACGCACTTTTTAATCGCGGACGTTTGAAAAAATAATAACTGTTACAATTCTACAAAAGGCAATGTTCAAATTTTTATTTTTCTATTTTCAATTTCAAAATTTGAATGATGAAACTGATTATTATACATCGAGTAACTTGCCTAGTAAAGTGACTAATCAAGCGTTAAATTAGTTAATTTCATGAATTGTTTTGACTGAATTAGTCAAGACGTAACGAGTAGGTTAGTAACGATCATATTTATCCCTTTAACACTGCTATAGTTTCTTTATTTATAGACAAAACGGTTTTCTTTGTTTTCTACAAATAAATGACTATAAAATTAGATATTCTGTGCAGTTAAAAATGTATTCAAAACATTACAAACTACATAATTTTTGTTATGAAATAACTTACAAATTTATAGTATCTCGAAATTTGAATAGGGGCAAAATTTTATACCCGTAAGGAGGAGATAACTCTTATATAAGAAGAACTATTACAGAGAAAAGAGGAGAAGGGATGATTACAAATGAATCGAAACGATCGTTTATATAGAAGTGAAAAAGTAGAAGTTACTGTGTAAATAGTGACAGTGGGACCCACTTCCTTTTAAATTTTCAACAAAAGTTGGCCGACTACTGTGCATATTACGGCCGACACTGTGCACATTGCGGCTACTTTAACACTCCCCCTTGGGGACCGGTGTCACTATTATTTCTTGCTTGACGTATTTGTTGCCTCGTTAAAAACCTTTCTAGAAAAACCTTGTAGGAAAAACCATAGTAAGGTAAAAAGAGTACAACCACGTAAGCTCCCCCTCGAATGAGCAGTCATAGATCCTTCTGATGACGCATTCCAATGTTATGGACATGTTTCCTGAAAACCGAGGTTGGAAGTGATTTTGTGAAGAGGTCAGCTGCATTGTCGCATGATCGAACGTATCTAACTTCAATCTCTTTATTCTTCTCCAGTTCTTGAGTGTATGAGAAGAACTTCGGAGGTATGTGTTTGGTTCTATCGCTTTTGATATATCCTTCCTTCGTTTGAGCAACACATGCTGCATTGTCTTCATATAAAATAGTTGGGGTCGTGTCATTGTTAATTCCACTACTCGATCGGATATGTTGGCTTATGGATCTCAACCATACGCACTCTTTACTTGCTTCATGGAGTGCAATGATCTCAGCGTGATTTGAAGAAGTAGCTACAAGTGTTTGCTTCTGAGAACGCCAAGATATGGCAGTGCCTCCAATTGTAAAGACGTATCCTGTCTGTGATCGAGCTTTGTGTGGATCTGACAAATAACCTGCATCTGCAAAACCAATCATTTGACCCTTTGAGTGTTTAGGGTAAAATAGACCTAAATCAATAGTCCCTTGAAGATAACGAAAGACATGTTTAATTCCATTCCAGTGTCTTCGTGTAGGGGATGAACTGAATCTTGCTAAAAGATTGACAGAAAAAGATATATCAGGCCGAGTACAATTTGCAAGATACATAAGAGCTCCAATTGCACTTAAGTATGGAACTTCAGGACCAAGTATTTCTTCATTCTCTTCAGATGGTCGAAACGGATCAGTTTCAATATTAAGTGATCTAACAACCATCGGAGTGCTAAGCGGAGTTGCTTTATCCATGTTAAAACGTTTTAGCACTCTTTTTGTATATGTAGACTGATGTACAAATATACCCTTTTGAGAATGCTCAATTTGTAAACCAAGACAAAATTTTGTCTGCCCTAGATCTTTCATCTCAAATTCTCCTTTTAAATAATTTGATGCCTTTTGTATTTCTTCTTGAGTTCCTATAATGTTAAGATCATCAACATACACCGCGATTATTACAAATCCGGATGTTGTTTTCTTGATGAAAACACATGGGCATAGAGGATCATTCACATATCCTTCTTTTGTTAAATGTTCACTGAGACGATTATACCACATACGTCCAGATTGTTTTAACCCATATAACGATCTTTGCAATTTAATTGCACATAACCCTTTAGGTTTGGAACTTAACACTTCCGGCATCTTAAATCCATCTGGGATTCTCATATAGATATCAGTATCTAATGATCCATATAAATATGCCGTAACGACATCCATAAGACGCATTTCTAAATTTTCATTAGCCGCTAGGCTCATCAGGAATTTAAATGTGATTGCGTCCATAACAGGAGAATATGTTTCCTCATAATCAATTCCAGGTCTTTGAGAAAAACCTTGAGCTACCAGGCGAGCTTTGTATCTTGTAATCTCGTTTTTCTCATTTCGTTTCCGAACAAATACCCATTTATATCCAACAGGTTTCACATCTTTGGGTGTGATTACAATTGGTCCGAATACATTTCTTTTGTTAAGTGAATCTAGTTCGACTTGGATTGCATCTTTCCATTTTATCCAGTCATGTCTCTTTTGACATTCATAAACAGATGTTGGTTCTGGATCTTCGTTTTCTTCATCTATTTCCTTTGCTAAAAGGTATGAGAAAACATCATCTACATCATCCATCTCTTTCCGTTCCCATATTTTTCTATTATGGATGTAATTAATAGAAATCTCATGATTTTCTTCAGATTCATGATGCTTTGTATTGTCGTTAGATTCATTATCTTCTCTCTCAAGAACATTTTCTGTTATTCCGGAGGTATCATGCCTTTCAACTTCCTTTCGTTTTCTAGGATTTTTATCCTTTGAACCAAAAGGTCTACCGCGTTTTAAACGTGTTTTTGATTCACGTGTATCAACTGCCATTCCACACTTTTGTGGTATTTCAATGCGAGCAGGAGTATTTGCAGCGGGTATGTGAGATTTAGTTACCATTTTGGTATCGGCAAATGCATCAGGTAGTTGATTTGCTATATTTTGTAAATGCATGATACGTCGAACTTCTAGCTCTGACTGTTTCGTAGGAGGATCAAGGTGTAATAAGGATGGCACATTCCATTTGATTTCTTTTCCTACTTTATTGTTATCTCCCCCTAGATTTGGGAATTCTTTTTCATTGAAATGGCAATCAGCGAATCGTGCCGTAAAAACATCACCAGTTTGTGGTTCTAGATATCTTATTATCGATGGAGAATCATAACCAATATATATTCCCAACCGTCTTTGAGGTCCCATCTTTGTACGTTGTGGTGGTGCCACTGGAACATAAACCGCACAACCGAATACTTTTAGATGGGAGATATTTGGTTCTCTACCAGATACTAATTGTAACGGGGAATATCTATGATATGCACTTGGTCTTATCCGAATGAGTGCTTCTGCATGCAAAATTGCATGACCCCATACAGAAGTTGGGAGTTTGGATCTCATAATCAATGGCCTTGCAATCAGCTGCAGTCGTTTAATTAAGGATTCTGCCAATCCGTTTTGCGTATGAACATGAGCAACTGAATGTTCTACTTCAATTCCTGATACCATACAATAATCATTAAATGCTTGGGATGTGAATTCTCCAGCGTTATCTAATCTAACTCTTTTAATTGGATAATCAGAGAACTGAGCTCTTAATTTGATTATCTGAGTTAGAAATCTCGCGAATGCCATATTTCGAGATGATAACAAGCAAACATGTGACCATCTACTGGATGCGTCGATTAGTACCATAAAATAATAAGATGGTCCACATGGTGGATGTATTGGTCCACAAATATCACCTTGTATTCGTTCTAGGAATCTTGGTGATTCTTTATCAACTTTTGTTGGTGATGGTCTTATGATCAATTTCCCAAGGGCACATGCAGTACATGGCATTTTATTACTCTGATGTATATCTTGGGCTTTTACTGAGTGACCATGTGAACTCTCAATGATTTTACGCATCATTGTAGTGCCTGGATGGCCAAGACGGTCATGCCATAGTATAACATCTTCTGGATTTCTCTTGATAACAAAATGTGATTCTATTACATCAATATAAGTGTGATGTAATCCAGAAGGAAGTTCTGGGAACTTTTCCAAGATTAGATTTTTGCCTGATCTTTCGGAAATTATATATATATACTTCTTGCCATTTTCAGTTGCAGACTGAGTATCATATCCTTGAAGATATATATCTTTGAAACTCAACAAATTTCTTTTAGAATTTGGAGAATATAAGGCATTATCTATGGAAAACTTTGTTCCATTAGGCAACATAAAGTTTGCTTTGCCAATTCCTTCAATCAAGTCTGTAGGACCTGATATTGTGTTTACAGTCATTTTGGCTGACTTTAAGTTAGAGAAAAATCTCTTATCTTTCAGTATAGTGTGCGTTTTGCCACTATCTGGTATGCAAACTTCTTTACCAAGTTGCGTAGTTGTTGTTCCGTTTGTTCTCTTATCCATTTCTGAAATACACAATTAATGTTAATAAAGAAAATAAATTTCATAATAGTCATATTGAAATTATACATTCACACAATAATTATACATTAGATTATAATCATACATTAGTTGTTTTGGAAACAACATTATTCTTGGATCGAAATACATAATTTTATGGCATCACTGGCGTTATTTTAGCTTTATTACAATAAGCTTTTAGTTCTCTTGAGTGGTCTCGTCGTGATCTCCCATAAAGTCAGGGGACTCGAGATATGTTGAAGTTGTACCCTCAAAGTGTTCATTGAGATTCACTTCCTTTGCCTTACCCTTGAGGGTTTCTTGGTACAACTTACATAAATGCTGAGGAGTTCGGCATACTTGAGACCAATGTCCCTTCGATCCACATCTGTAACAGACGTTATCGTTTTTTCGAGTAGGATTTTCTTGAGTTACGATCTCTTTTGCCCGGTCAGATCGATTCCATGTATTGGATCCCCTTCCTCTTGGGTTGTAGCTTTTTTCGTGACCTCGATTAAATTGATGACCACGACCGCGACCATAACCATGGTCACGACCACGACCATAACCATGGTCACGACCACGACCATAACCACGGCCACGACCATGACCACGACCACGACCACGATAGGGATGGTTTCTCTCCGGATTTTTAACATCCGTTGCATTCACCTCAGGAAATGCTTTGGTCCCGGTGGGTCGACTATTGTGGTTTTTAATGAGAAGTTCATTATTCTTCTCCGCTATCATAAGCGCCACAGCGAGTTCAGAGAACCTCGTATACCCACGGTTTCAGTATTGTTCTTGTAGAACAAGATGATTTTTGTGGAACGTTTGATAGGTTTTTTCAAGCATTTCTGCTTCCGTCACGGGCTTACCGCAATATTCTAATTGCGCCGCTATCCTTAGTATAGCGGAATTGTACGTTTCTACCTTTTCAAAATCTTGAAACCGTAGGTTTGACCACTCGTCGAGTGCATGGGGAAGAGTTACTTTCTTCTGGTTATCAAACCTCTCTTTTAGAGCTTTCCAAAGAGCCAGAGGGTCTTTTGTCCTTGCATAGTCATGCGTAAGGTTTTCATCTAGGTGTCTTCTCAGGAATATTACGGCTTTGGCCTTTTGATGGGAAGTTGATTGGTTCCCTTCCTTTATGGTATCTAGTATTTCTTCTGAGTCTAGATGGAGCTCCATATTTGTAACCCATGCCGTGTAGTTTGCACCAGTAACTTGGAGGGCCGGAAACTGAAGTTTCTCGATATTTGCCATTTGGATTTCTAAAACATAAAATAATAATTTTATTAGAATTTCATAATTTAGAAACCATACACATTAATCCTACATGCGATTACAAGGAGAAATGATGCATAAAAACATAAATAGATATTAATGCCAAAATTTTCAGCATTAACTCCTCCAAGATAAATCAAATACATGGAAGTAAAAATAAAAATCGCACATAAAATCAAAAATAGCCGAATCATCATTCTTGCAAAGAAAATCGGATGAGAGCGATTTGGAAATATTTGGGAGGAGATGAAATGTTTTGGATGAGTTGAATGAATGAAGGATGAGTGTATTTATAGGTGAAAAAACACTGTTCATGACCGTTGGAAAAGGGGGGATTTTTAAAAAAATTCTTTGTGACCGTTGGGGGTTAAAATGTTTGAACCAAAAATCAGTCTGAAAATATCGTAATAAGGAGTCAACCAGAATCAATAAATTTCAAAATATTTTATCTAAGCGACCAAATATTTATATAATATTCATATGCAAATATCAATATTTATTCTAGTGATAAAATTATTTATGTCAAAACATTAAACAAATAATGCGGCGGCAGAGCCAGACCAATATTATGCAATAAATAAATTATGCGGCGGCGGAGCCAAGCCAATAGTCATAGCATATTTATCAATTAAGGTTTATTAACGAGGCGACATACCGCCTACATTAATATAGATAAATAATATAAATTATATGGCGGCAAAGCCAAGCCTATATTATATTTATAGTATATTTAATAATCTTAACGGGGCGACATACCGCCCACATTAATATATATAATTAATATAAATTAAAACAATTACTATAAAATAATAAATAGTAATAAAGGCGGTATACCGGCCATTATAGCAGGGTAAATATGATACATATAAACTTTACCGAATCGCAGAGTGATCGTGCTGATAACGTGTTATGAAATAACTTACAAATTTATAGTATCTCGAAATTTGAATAGGGGCAAAATTTTATACCCGTAAGGAGGAGATAACTCTTATATAAGAAGAACTATTACAGAGAAAAGAGGAGAAGGGATGATTACAAATGAATCGAAACGATCGTTTATATAGAAGTGAAAAAGTAGAAGTTACTGTGTAAATAGTGACAGTGGGACCCACTTCCTTTTAAATTTTCAACAAAAGTTGGCCGACTACTGTGCATATTACGGCCGACACTGTGCACATTGCGGCTACTTTAACAATTTTAACTACTTGAGTATATTTTCTTTCTGTCAATAATAGATAAGAAACAATACCTGTTGAAGCGGTAACCTTTCGCCACTCCCTTCTCGTATAAATACTCTCTCCTTCTTGCTCTTATCCTCTTGAAACCTTTTCTTCTCCCAACAAAAAAAAACTCCTATAACGACCGAAAAAAAACAGAACACAACAAAAGATCCAACGATGTCAAGTTCGGTCCGAAAGAACACGGAACGGATCAAAGGTCCATGGAGTCCAGAAGAAGACGATCTGTTACAGAGTCTGGTGCAGAAGCACGGTCCAAGAAGCTGGTCTTTGATCAGCAAATCTATCCCTGGACGCTCCGGCAAATCTTGCCGTCTCCGGTGGTGTAACCAGCTATCTCCGGAGGTCGAGCACCGTGCCTTTTCGCCGGAAGAAGACGAGACGATTATTAGAGCGCACGCTAGGTTTGGTAATAAGTGGGCAACGATCTCTCGTCTCCTCAGTGGAAGAACCGACAACGCTATCAAGAATCATTGGAACTCAACGCTCAAGCGTAAATGCAGCGCCGTTACGTCTGATGGGTATGATGGTAATATAGGAGAAGAGCAACCGTTGAAGCGCACGGCGAGTGGCGGTGGTGGTGTGTCTACTGGGTTGTATATGATCCCTGGAAGTCCATCGGGTTCTGACGTCAGCGAGGAATCTGGTGGTGGTACACACGTGGTTAGATCTGGTGCTGTGAAAGAGATGACGGCGTCATCGTCCGGTGAAGATCCACCAACGTATCTAAGTTTGTCTCTCCCTTGGAATAGTAGTTGCGAGACAGAGACGGTTAGAGTCAACGAGTCAACTCAACTAGACGTGGATACGGTTATTGATAATGGTTACACGGTGGAGCTGTTTCCGGTTAGGAAGGAAGAGGTAGAGGAAGAGAAAGGGATGTCAGGGTTTGGTGGTGAGTTCATGACGGTGGTGCAGGAGATGATTAGGACGGAGGTGAGGAGTTACATGGCGGATTTACAGCGAGGGAATGTCGGTGGTGGTGGTTCGTGTATGCCGCAAAGTGTAAACAACCGTCGTGTCGGGTTTAGAGAGTTTATAGTGAATCAAATCGGTATTGGGAAGATCGAGTAGAGTGATGACTGATAAGTGAGTCTTCAAGCTTTTCATGTATAGAGCCAGCAATGGTTAGAAAGACAGAAGCAAATAAAAAATGTTTTGTAATCATATGATCTTTCGTTTCCAAAAATTAAAAAGGAAGCAACAACATAAAGCATACAAAAGAGAAGCGAAACATATATATATATATATGCTTCGGCAATAGTGCAGGCTCGACAGAGCTTAATACTAGTGGATTCTCGTGAGCTTAGAGTTAAAATTTATGCCTGAAAGTTAACGTTAAACTTCATTCAAAAGAGGCTTCTAAAATCTTTCATATTCAGCTACAACAAATCTCAGAAAGATATAACCTCACAATCATCAACTCATCAGAAAAATTAAAGGAATGCTAAAATTACAACTGGCGATTGATTAATACCGACAAATCTTATTCGTCTTTGCCTTTGCCTTTGCCTTTACCATCTGAAACCTTGTCAGAATCATATGCTGTATGACTGCAAGAAACTGCTCTGAATGAACCTGTAAAAAGGTTTAAGAGTAATTGTAAATTTAGTCGTGAAACCTAAATGGTAGAGAAGGGAGAGGAGACTAGATTAGATACTTGAGGACGTCTATTAATATTTGTTGCATGCTAATAATATTTGTCTTGTACATACCTGTTAGGAACACATTAGATGGCTGATGTATTGCGATGCATGCATATACAAACAGGGTCAGTACAAGACACTGGTAATTTTAATCAATGGGAGCCAAAGCAAGAAAACTAGAGAAGTGTACTAAAATGAATAAATACGATGAGAATCAAGTACATGTCTAAGTTTTTTAAGAGACTGACCTCATTGCCTGACTCGGTCTTTCGCAGCTGCAACATACAATATAATCATCCATAAACCAGCTTAACTCAGATAAATTTAAGCTGCATCTAATCTTAACTTTGTTCCAAAAATTTCACAAATTAATTTAGAGGAAGCTGTGAGGAGAACTTTGACTTCCAAAGTGAGCGAAATAACATGTTGCTTACCATTGTTTTTTGGTGTCATCTTTCTCAACCTTTATGTCTCCAAGATCAGAAAACATGTTTGACAAAAGAACAAAAGCTTCTTAGCATAGATGACCATACATGTATTGTATGTTCTCAAAAGGAAATTTATGGGGGAGCAAATAATCAACTCAGTGTACTATGAACAAGCTAATATCTAGGCTATATTGATCAGGGTTTTTCTACTAGCATAAAAAAAAGTCAAGGCCAGCAGAACAGCTTAAAACTCACCTGCAAGGCTTCTAGTTTTTGTCTGAGCAGAACACCCAGACTTGGCACCCTTCTCAACTCCGTAGACGCGAGGACCATGGTAGGCGAGAACACGCTCGCCCTCGGAGAAGAGTCTGCCTAAGGCGATGCGTCACCACTGGCTGTGTCTCCGTCACTGACCGTCTCTTCCTTGGACGAGCTTCCCATTGCCTCCGAGAGCGACATGCAAAGATCTCACGTCGCAATCACGAGCGAGGCCGTACACGTCTTAGAGTGAGTGAATCTGTAAGAGATGTGATATTGATATCATATCAATCACCATTCAATACTCAATATCCCTTGTACTCTGTTTTAGGAAGTTCTCTATGTATATATGAACCAATGTAACGTACAGAACAAATGTACAAAAACATAACCCATACTGGTTCACTCACTTTACCCTCTAGCTCAAGAAATATATCTTTACAGATTGTTTTGTGTGTGCAAAATATTCAGAAAAAACCCATATCGGTTTATCGCCTATACAACACTAATAAAGTCTCCGTCGAATTCTCTCCTGCTTACTTTCACGTAAAGGATCTCAGCTCGGGGGTCCCGTTAATCCAAGGCAAGACCAAGGATGATCTGTACGAGTGGCCAGCCCAAACCTCAACCCTTCAATCCTTCTTTGCTTCCACCGCACCCAAAATAACCATGACTGATTGGCATTGTCGCCTAGGTCACCCACGCACCAACTTTTATCGTACCAGGCTCAGAAGCTTCTGCTCCAGCTCCACCACCTTCGCACGAACCTAAACCTGCAAATCACCATCCCATGCTGACTCGAAGGAAAAACTTGATTGTCAAGCCGAATCCGCGCTATAACTACTCCGCTGCTCTATCAAGAATAATCCCAGCTAAACCAAACACCATAACCCAAGCTCTCAAGGACAAGAAATGGCGAGGTGCGATGTCGGGGGAGATTGATGCTTTTGCTCGGAATCATACGTATGACCTGGTTCCACGACAACCTCATCTCAACGTGGTAGGCTGCAGGTGGATCTAGAAAAACAAATTTTATCCTAATGGTTCTCATCGATGCTGCAAAGCCCGCCTTGTTGCAAAGGGTTATAACAAGCAATTTGGTCAAGACTACACATATACTTTCAGTCCGGTTATCAAGTCCACCACTCTGCGCCTCGTCCTATATATCGCTGTAAGCAATTCCTGGCCTATACAACAACTAGACGTTAACAATGCATTCCTACAGGGCACTCTCACTGAGGACGTGTATATGGAGAAACCCCAGGGTTCATTGATTCTGACAAACCCAACCATGTTTGCAAGTTACGGAAAGCAGTCTACGGCCTCAAACAAGCACCACAGGCGTGGTACACTGAACTCAGAACCTTTCTACTCAGTCTTGGTTTTGTTAACTCGCTGGCTGATACCTCTCTCTTCGTCCTCAAACGTGCGAAGGATCTTTTGTACCTACTCATCTACGTCGACGATATACTGGTCACGGGTAACACAAAACACAACATCTCTCGCATTCTTCAACTACTGGCAAACCGCTTCTCTGTCAAAGACGCTGAAGATCTCAATTACTTTCAGGGTATTGAAGCTCATCGCACATCGTATGGCTTTCACCTATCCCAGAGGAAATACATTCTCGACTTGCTCCACCGATATGACATGATGAATGCAAAACCAGTCATGACACCAATGGCGTCCTCACCAAAGTTGACACTCAAGTCAGGTACACCTCTGTCCAATCCAATAGAATTTCAAAAGTTAATTGGGAGCTTGCAATACCTTCAGTTCACAAGATTAGACATTGCATATGCTGTTAATAGACTCTCGCAGTTCATGCATCATCCCACTGATGATCATTGGCAGGCCGCAAAACGTGTCCTAAGATATCTTGTAGGGACGCCAACACATGGTCTCTATTACTCAGCAAATAACATCCTCAGCCTCCATGCTTTCTCGGATGCGGATTGGACATGCGACTCTGATGACTATCTCTCCACCAACTCCTACATTATTTACCTTGGGAAACATCCTATCTCTTGAACTGCAAAGAAGCAAAAAGGTGTGGCTCGCTCCTCGACAAAACCTGAGTATAGAGCTGTTGTAAACCCAACCTCTGAACTCAGTTGGATATGCAACATCCTTTCTGAACTTGGTATTGCAGTCCCATCCTCTCCTACTATCTACTGTGATAATTTGGGAGCAACCTTTCTCTGCGCGAATCTTGTGTTTCACTCTCGTATGAAACATATTGCGATTGATTATCATTTTGTCCGGGGTCAAGTTCACTGTAGCGCGCTTCGTGTCTCTCATGTCAACACAAAGGATCAACTCGCGGACGCATTGGCAAAACCATTGCCACAAGCACGGTTCATAGAACTTCAAAACAAGATTGGAGTGAAAGAACTCCCTCCATCTTGAAGGAGCATGTAAGAGATATGATATTGGTATCATATCAATCACCATTCAATACTAAATATCCCTTGTACTCTGTTTTAGGAAGTTCTCTATGTATATATGAACCAATGTAATGTACAGAACAAATATACAAAAACATATTCCTTACAGAATCTACTACTCAAACAGCTCAATCCACGTGACTATAACGGTAATGCTGTAATTACATATTTTCAGTTTGAGTCCTTGCATTTTACGGAATGTCTCAATTTAGTCTGTTAATGTTTTTGAAGATCGCTGTCACCCATCTGGAAAGCAATGCCTTAATTTTTCTTTTTAAAAAATAAATAAATGCAAATAAGTACCTTTACTGGAAAGTGAATAATTCATATTTTTATATGATGAAAAATAAATTAGTTTCAAAATTCAATTTATATATAATATAATTTTAAAAAAATTAAAGTGTCAGTCGAAGTTTAAAATGTGATTTCTAGTATTTTAAACAATCTTATCATATTTACTTTGTAATATTTGTTATTAAATTCAAAATCATATTGATCAGAACCAAAGTTGACATTGTACATTATCGAACAGAATTACAAACGTACAAACGTACAAACGATAATCCTATTGATATGAAATTTTTTAAGACATTCTCTTTTTGAGTTTTCCATCTCTTATTCCTATGTATTAAAATGTAATAAAATGAAATAACGGTTTGGACCTAAAGGGTAATGGACTCTTAAACCGGTCTGGTTTGATATAAAGATGAAAAAAATTAGTGACCGGGTCCGCTTGGACTGGGACCGGAGTGCTTTTCAAACCGAAACGTATCTCTTCGGTCCACGAAATTATGACCCTTTCCTGGACTAGGACCTGAGCCTTTGATCGAACCAAGTGATAAACCATCAAAGAAACCAGCCACGAGCTTCTTCTCTTCAGTCTTTGTTAGACCAAGCGGACGAGTCTCAACAAGAACCGAACCCACCAACATGAACAACATAACCGAACCTAGAACACCTTTGTTCATCATCATATTTGAAGACAACTTAACTTACTTCTTTTCTCTCTCTGTTTATCAGATAAAGAAACGTGTTGTGAGTTTTTGTGGATATAGTATTTACTTATATAGTAGTGTTAGATGAGATGCAAAGTTTGAATAAAGTTTTGAATTCTATAGAACGTGATAATTGAATATAGGCTGCTTCCTAGGAACTCCCTAACTGGTTATTTGAGCATTCACTTGTATGTGTATGCTTTGTAAGAAAATATAAAAACATCAATGAGGAAAAATAAGAGTAAGACTATAGACCGAACATAATGTTTGATTGTTTGGAGCAGACGGCAGCTATTTTTCTGTCATAGACCAAACATAGTTTAAATTTCAAACTTGGGAAAGTATGTCAAGTCAAACATATTGGTAGCCGGTTTGGTCGTTGGTATTAGTAAATTTGCCAATCGTATAAAGTTTAGTTCAATATTTTCCCGGTTTGTTTGACTTTTCAATTTTGTTTTTGAATTATTACTTTTTTGGTTTGGTTAAACCAGCTGATTTGGACACTAAGGGATGACATACGCTAATTTGACTACTAAATCGTATATTTGTTTAATTGTTGTTTTATTATATTGTTAGATACACCTAATTATCAAGCCTTCTAAAGTTCAAACACTTTGCTGGTTTTTTTTTCTTGCACGACTTCTTCTCACGTGGTTTTTTCTTTCACAAGGATTGAACAACCACATTTTACTCAAATTTCAACATCTCAATTTATGATTTTTTGTTAGGTAGAAATCTATCCTATGAAAACACAAAAGCATTGGCCTTTCTGTCAACACTTGCTGCTACATGGTGATGTATTTTCTTCATTTCAAGTTCAACACTGATACCTGATAAGAGAAAATATTTGTCAAAAGAGAGTTGGTTTAGTTTTTGAGAATATATTATTGATGGCAGGAAAATTATTTTCTTTGAGCCATTTAAATAAAATGCTTATTCATCTCAAATTGTCCCTTTTTATAAAATTTTGGTTCCTTTGTTTCCGCAGTTATAGTAAGACAAATAAACCAATTTACTTAGAATCAGGAACTTTTTTCATATTAAAATGAGCCGAAATCACTATCATTCAAATTATTAAATAAATTTATAAGCAAATTACTTAGAATCCGGTCCACTGTTTTCTCTCTTGGAATAAGGTGAAAGAAATTAATCAATATTGGTCTGGCCAAAAAAATATAGTTTATTAGTGGCGTAAAACCACACCAGAATATAATAGGGAGGAGAAAATGTTAACTATATATAGTTCGGACATGGTAGTCCATTAATATTGGAATCAAATTCTTCATTTGATAAATTCATATTTAGATTCTATTGGGTCCAATTACACTAAATAAATATAATTTCAACTTAAATCCATTCAAAAAGCAATAATGAGTCTTTCAAAGGTCACTATGCAAGTATGCATATCTAAAAATACATGCATATAGTATTAAATAGCAACACACGAGTATCTTATTTTGATAAATATATAAATATACCATAAAATATTATTTTTACTATTAGTTACTCGATCCTTCATATTTAATTAAGCGAACTACATAAACAAATCCTAACGTCTATTTTAAACCATGCCGCCATGACGTACGTTGTAAATTGTCTACATGCTTAAAACTAAGAATATATTTCAAAGGCACGATGGCTACTTGATAAAACTATTTATTAAAATTAGTAGCATCTCTGAGATGTGTCTTCGTAATATATTTGGATTTACACATGTAGTAAGACATTCACATAGTGACTACTGACGATAACTTTCGAAGTTAAATTAATATAGAGTTTTATGAAAACCTGGTTATAAAAAGAAATGAAACAGATTCAAAGATGCAAGATTGATAGTGAAATAAAATTGAAGGTACATATGGGGAAGTGACGTTTTGAAAACAAAAAGGAAAAGAGAAAGAAGAAAGGTAGATGCTTAGTTATTTTCATGACAACTATGAAGCAACGTTACAGTCTGTCCATGCAAGTATTTTGTGTGTGTACCACCGAATTTGTCTGTCTATGTTATCGCCCTTCTTTACTCATACCCACGAGCCACGATGAAATTTTTGTTTTGTTCCTTTTCATTTTTATTATTTATATTTTTGTACATTTAAATATAAATTTTGGATGCAAAGTTTTTTTTTATTAACTTGAAGTTATCCAACACTTTGGGTTTAGACTAATTTTTAATGAGATGTACATGCTCTTTTCAGATTTCAAATGAACCGAGATTCATTTTATGTATGGGAACAAGGTGAGTGTAGTGGGAAGCATTCGGATCTGGGTTGCTTAGCTTTCCAAAATTCGTTTATCATTACATCACCAGGTTTATATGCAAAATTTAGATATGGTATTAAGATTCATCAGAAAATAAAACATAATTGAAAGGAAAAGAAAAATATTTGCAGTGCCATTGAAATTTCGAAATAATATTAGTCGTCTTTTCTCTGCTTTTGAATCTTGATTCAAAAAATAATTGAATATGAATTCTAGTAAGTACTCTGAAATGAGAATACGATTCATTTAACTCTAACCGTTAAGACATGATTAGTATTTACTTGCAAAACAAAAAAAAATATTAAAAACTGATTTGGGTCTATATATCTATACATGGGAAACGTTCTTCTATGCATCACAAGCCTCGAGGATTCGTATGGTCAAATATATTCCGATCAAATTATTTTCGAAAGTGTTAGAGCACCATTATCCCAAGTATTTTAGGGGCTTCTTATTTGCTTTTTTAGTGTAGGATCCATCATCAAACCAAAAAAAGCTTGCTTAATGTTGCCAAATAATAACATGTTGCTTGCACTGTTTATTTATTTATTTATTTTTTTTAAAAAAAAACAAAAAAGAAAAACAATTTTCTTTTTTAAAAAAATAAGAACCCACAAGAGGGGTTGTGGGATAAAGATGTCCTTAGATAGAATATGTACTTTATCTTCCTTAGAACATCTCCAATGGTGATATCCATCATTAAAGTCTTTAAGTTTTTTTATTTTAATTATTTTTTTTCAAATTAAAAAAAAAAATATCAACTAATCGCAGGCTACCACGTATTGCGTGGATCCGTAAACAGTGTAAAAAGTTTCTAAGGATTAGTTCTTATTTAAAAATTTTAAGGAACAAATACTTAACTTTTGGTGAAATCCACTGATTATTTAGTTATTTTTTCCTAATAATTCCCTTTAAAACCCTCCCTTTGGAAATACTCTTACCTCCTACGTCACATCGACGCATTCGTGCCCTACTTTCATAAGTACGGTTACAATTTCTGAAGTTCGAAACTGAGTCGATGATCCACGACCGTAGATTTAAATGATCGACTAAACCATGCACTATTAAGTGATTCCTTCGCTCATACTATTTTCATGTACAATGTTCTGCTCAAAATAAATTAAACAAATGATATGAAATGAAATCGAACAGTTGCATAAGTCTGGTATTTTCATTTGGTTCACTTTATAATCATTTAGCTATTGCTATATACATGGTGAATTGGTGATTTTACTAACCTCCTTGTCGGTATAACTTGTTTAGATCATGAAACCAGGATATCCAAAATAATGATATATTTTTCTTGCCTAACTCCACTGACAAAAAGCTAACAATAATATAATTACCAACTACTACTTGAATTTTGATTCATTGGTATCTTGCGTATACTATTCAATAAAAAAATCAGATGTTATTTGTTATTATTGACATCGAAACAAATCCCAAAAGTTAATATTCTGACATAATTTCATTTTCACATCTTAAGTTAAAGAAAAAAAAACTATAAAACTGTAATAGTTTCAGAGCTAATAATTTACTAAGTTGTATAATTAGCTGGTCAATAAAACAATTGGCACTTTTTTAAAGGTCCACTTTCAAGGAAGCTAGAGACCGTCCTTTATAATTAATTCGCCTGCACCATCCCCTTATATCGAGGGTCTAATTCTACATCTTATTCCTTCTTATATTCCATAATATTATTTTATTTTTAATTGGAGCTCCTATCTTCCTTACCCTCCATTCTTTTTCATCTACCTTTGAATCTTTTCATACTTGTATATAAACCTTTACTTCCTCCTCTGCTACTCCTTTTCTATTAATCATCAAAACACATTCATTGTATTAAACCCTAAACCCCAAGAACCTGAAAATATCACAAATGAGACCTTTTGGCTTGATCTTTACGGTCATGTTCTTGGTCTCAGCCTTTTCGGAATCAAGAACCGTCGTTTGCAGAGTTCTTCTTGGTGGCTCATCGGAGGAAATAGGTCAGTCTAAGAATCATGGGGTCGATATCCGAAGTAAAGAATTGTTAGGGGTCATGATGCGTGGTTATAAAAGGTTACGGTCGCTCTCTTCAGCTGGGGAGAGGATGCACACAATGGCTTCAGGACCGAGCAGGAAAGGTTCTGGTCACTAAAAGACTATTGATCCACTTACATTATTTTCTTACATCAATATTTGCGTAGCTTAGGTTATAGGAAAGGATTTTCATTTGTTAGCGAGTATTGTATTTATTCAGTCATGAAAAGAATCAATGTAAATTTTACAAGGGAGAATTTTTTTGATCATATAATATCGAGTTCCGTCTCAATAACACTCCTATATACTATATAGTACGCGCCAATAAATTGATAGTTTTCAATCCATGTTAACCATGTAAATTCTACATGAATCAATTATTTAGTTTCAGGAGATGTTATTGGCCATGATGGTGCAATACAAGTTACAACCACAAGATCATCTTATAAATCATACAATGATTACTTCATGTTTTACTACATATTAGCTGGAAATGAGATTAAAATTGCTCGCAATTTATGATTCGAATATTGATGACATGCAAACAATGTTTTTGTACGGCTTCTCGAAATGGAGTTGATTTTAGTCGCAATTCCGTGATTCGAATTTTTATGAGATGCAAACAATATTGTTTGTTTGTCTGGAGTGTTGGCGTTTGGGGTATTAAAAGGGACACTTTGTTTATTGTCCTTCATGGGACCCGGAAATGAAAAGCTTCAAGCTTCATACACACACTATGTTCTGAATAGGGTTCGACGATTATTAAATTGCCATCCAACTTTCAAAATTCGTATTCCCTAAAAAGACTGGTAATTACAGAATTACTATTACAAAGTTGATCGAATAATTCCAGACGAATTTATTATATTTTCTTGGGGGTAAAACTGAAAATTAGCAAAATAAGTTTCTGGCTTTGTTTGTTGTAAATGCAACCTGTGCATTCGTGTTGGATTGCGTGTTGCAGTATTTTTGCGACTAATTGTGTATCACATGCAATTCTTTTTGGGCAAATCTCTCATTTTTATAGTTTTTGATATAAAATAGATTCAAGCAAAAAAAATCAAAATAAACATTTTTATTTTGAAATTTTAATATATTTTTTTAGTTTTAAATTTGAGGAATAACTTAAGATAGATTTAAAAATGTTTTTATCATCCGAATAACCTTTAAAAAAAATAATCAAAATAATATTTATTAAATTAAATGATGTAAATATACATTGATATCATTGGTTTAACTAATATAAACTTAGGATTTAGAAGTATGAGATGGGTTTTTGAAGATGAGATTTGAAATTGAAAAAAAAAATATTAATTTTTTTAAAAATTAAAAAGGATTACTTTGGTCATTTTTTTCTTTGAGTTTTATTTTTGTGACAAAAACTTCAATAAAGTCTATTTGAGATATTTTCCCTTTAAATTTCACCGATAATTCTTAACCCTAATTTTATATTAATTAACCCAAAAAGTATAAATATATATTTACACTCTTTAAAAAAATTATTTTGATCATTTTTATTCTTGAAAGCTATTTCGGTGACAATTTTTTTATGTCTATCTGTTACATCTACATATATACTTGTATAGTTACTCACTATTAGATGTATATGTACATCTAATACTATCTTAGAATATTCTTCATTTTTTTTTTAAATTGCTAAAACTTGTAGCCATATATAGTATAATGATTTGATGGAAATTAATGCAATAAACCGTGTGACAATAAAATGCAATTTACCACTCAATCGTATATTGCAGCAACAATTAAACAAACATGGTCTAAATTTCAAATATCGATGATGAGAACAACTTTCCGTGGAGGCGTGGACTTACATATAGCCCGCTAAATATTTTCTCGTGTTCCACAAACCAACTTTTTATTGAAAAACCATTTACTCAGTTACAAAAGAAAACATCTACAAAGAGTTCTCAATCGCCGCAAGAACTTCACCGGCGAGAACCCGTGCTCTGCACATGGCTCGCAATGGCTCTTTTTTGGGCATCGTGACACCTTTTCCTTCCCTCATATCAATTTGTTCGACACCAACTCTCTCCCACTCGAAACATTGCACCAACGACCCAAGAGTCAAGCCCATTAACCGATGAGCAAGCCCAGATCCAGGACAAGCCCGTCTTCCAAGCCCAAACGGCATAATCTTTTGTGCTTCCCCTTCTTTATCAAACCTTTCCGGGTTGAACCGTTCTGGCTCTTCCCATATCTCCGGATCTCTGTGAATGGCCCATGCATTCATCACTAACATTGTACCACTTTTCATGTCGTAACCTCCCACTTGGCAATCTTGTGATGATAAGTGAGGGAGTAGTAATGGAGCAGCAGGATACAAACGGAGTGTTTCTAATATTATGTTTTGGAGATAAGGAAGATTCATAATATCCGGTTCATCTACTAACCGGTCCAAACCGATCTTATCATCAATCTCAATTCTTGCTTTCTTTAGTATCTCTGGATGGTTTAACAAATTAGCCAAGGCCCATTCTAACGTTATAGATACCGTATCCGTCCCCGCAACTATCAAATCCTGCTCATTAAACAACCTCAGATATACACATAAAACTAAATTAAGTCAAATCCTATAGATAGCACCAAAAAAATATCACAAAATAGCATACATGGGAAACTTCCAAAATTACTAATATTAAATTTCAAAATTTTAATCACTTAACTAATCTAAACCCAAATATAAAATATATTTTTTATTATATACTTTATTTTTATATACTTTTATCTTTATATATTTAATTAAGTATATACATATAATAAGTGATATATTTATCATTTTATCTTTCAATGAATGCTATTTTTTTGAAAATTTTCTTCTTGTGTTTTATTTTTGAAACAAAAACATGTTTTATTTTTGAAACAAAAACATGTTTTATTTTTGAAACAAAAACATGTTTTATTACTATTGAGGATATATATTTTTTTTGAAACTTTACTATTGAGGATATTTCTCTATATATATATTGCAGTGTAGCTGTTTGGTACTTACAAGGATGAGTCCTTTGATGATAACATCTGTGTAGCAATCAGGTTGGGTTTCTTGGAGAGAAAGCAAGTGATTAATCATGGTCTCACTTTTTTCTTTCTCCTCACGTTTCTCATCGACTAGTTTCTGTAAGAATGCGTCGAAACGATGAGCCACGTCTTTGATCCGTGATTCACTATCTGTGAACCAACGCAAGAAAGAAAGATAATCAGCTGGGTTTCTTCCACTATCTCCGGCCATGGCCTCAGACACCAAGTGCCTCGCCAACTTGGCCTCGTCTCCGTCCTCTGCATCATCCCCGTAGTATCGCTTCCCAGCTATAGTTCTGATGATGTTGTTGAATGCCAAGTCTGTAAAGAGTGATTTCATCTCCACCTCCACAAATCCCTGATGGTACATGTAATGATCCATTTGCTTAAAATGTGTTCTCAGTTTTATAATGAAAACATCATGATTAGTATCTAATGTTAGAAAATACTCCATCAGTTCTTATAGTTAAAATTATTACAGTTATTAGACATTAAAATATAACAATTGAATCTATTATCTATTTATACTATCAAATTTTCAAAAACTATCAATTTATACTATTAAATCAACTCAACTATTCTTAATCATATTTTAAAAGTTTGTAACTTATCATTATATTAATTAATAAAAAATACTTTTAAAATCTAGAAAACTTTTTTTTTGTAAAACAAGAAAAATCTGAAAAAATATTTTCATGAACAGAGGGATTTACTTGTTTTTAAAAGATAAAATAGTAAAGTTAAACCATGTAATTAACCGAATTTATTTGATAATAATACATATACCTAGTTTTAGTTAAGCCTTTACGATGGTTATTTATTTGGAAAAATAGAAACCTGTAAAGATAATAGAAATGAAAACTTCAACTTATATAATTAATCCTTTGACAAAAAGGCCCTTATATAATTAACTACTTAGGATCATGATTAATATTAGCAGATGGTTCTAAGAAGTTGCGCGTACATGTAATGAGTCTCGGGAGAGACGTAATAAAAGCCTTCGGATCTCGTCTTTACGTATATACAAGAACATAGAGAGCCTCATGGACGAAAATATCTCAGACGCGGTGATTCGACGTAAGCTTCGCCAATGCTCGCCGTAAGATGCTCCCACCATATGTGTTGCATTATACCCTAGATGCTTATTTATCATCAACACAGGTCGATTCGCGAAAACGATGTCATTTTTGGTGAAACATTCCTCGGCAATGGCACGTGACGAGACCACGTACGTTTGACGTTGCCCTAACCGGAGGTTGATAATTGGAGCGTTTCCTAGCGATCTTGAGAAGGAGAGTAGTTTCCGATGAAAGGGTCGCTTCATCAGGTGGAGGTGGCCGATCACCGGCAATGAGTTTCCTAGAGAAGGTGGCAAGTTTGGTTTAGGCTTTGATTTTGTGAACAAGAACATGGTAGAGATAAAGAGAAAGACTGAGAGCAGCAGTATTTGAAGATACTCCATTTTTGTTGTTGTTGTTGACTGCTTGCTTTTGGTTACTTGTATGGTATCTCTTATATATAACAAGTATGTAGAGACTAGCTAGAGAGAGTGTGGGAGATGTCACATGGTGTCCAGATCTAATATAGTTTCATGAAGGTTTGCTTGAAATTATGTTCAGTTACTTTATACGCATCCAGTTGTATACAACATGGTAATAACTTCAAGATCAAAACATTTGATTTGTTTTTCTCCTAATTCTAATGAAGAAAATGCATGGTCACATGATTAATTTTTTTAATGGTGGATTATGATAACGTACAACTTAAAATCTACGTTAAAAACATGTGCATACTTCTTACTTCTTATACTTATACTTATTTGTCTATACTGCTTGAATAGAAAGAGATTATAGAACTTGGCCCGTGGCTCGGGCTTAATCAAACAAAAAGTGTGTTTTTCTCTTTTGGGATTTTCTTTTATAAAAAAAAGATGTACAAAAATAACATCTTAAAACCTAAGGTAAAACTATGATGGCATCACATAGAGACTATTACACTGAAGGGTTTTTTTGAAGTTCTAATTACATTAAGACACACAATTTTTAAAGTCTGAACCATATTTTTCATGATTATAAAGTTTCATTCATCTTTCTCCACAAATATAAAGATTGGAATCGAAAGATCTATGAAATCGATTTATGTTGGTTTACTATTTTTAAGCAAACCAAGATTTTCAGGTTTTTATTGAAATTGATGTGAGACTTTTGTTCTTTGGATTTTTTTAAATTTTGGAATTTCTGTTGGATTTTTATTTTGCTCTAGATTTATTTTTGGTCGGATATTATTTTGTATTTGTTTAGTTTGGTTTATTTTACGAGATTTGAGAGTTTAAATTCGACTAAGTTTGGTGGAAAAATAAGTTTTACTTTATTTGTGGAGATAAATAGCAGTAGATTATACTTTGGAGACTTTTATGCTATACGATATTACTCGTGAGGAAATAACTCTTCGAACCATTGCTTACAAAAATACGAATAAACAAAAAGTATGGTTGTATGCCATGATTTACCTTTTATTTAGGATTTACTATATTACTTAAAACTGGCTAAAATAAATGTTATAAAATGTTGTACCTTAAATTTGAACACTATACATACATCATGGTTGAGTAGGACTACTGAATTAAAAACCTAAGTAAGAACTAACCAACCATGACCAATATAATATTGAAAAGCCTGAATCAAATAAAATGGAATAAAGTCTTAGTAGACTTTCGATTATAATAGAAGTACGAATAATAACTTAAAAACCGAAAATTTTAACTGGTCTGAGTGATGGTTGATTTCTAATTTTATGCCAAGCTTTTCCTTACTGTTTTTAATAGTAAATGTATGAAAATAAAAATTAGATAGGTAACGTAGCACTAATAATTATAATAATAAAAATATAAATAACTCATATTTAACTTAATTCTACACTGCATCTAGAGATGGGCGTTCGGGTACCCATTCTGGTTCGGTTCAGAATTATTCGGGTTTCAAGTCAAAGATTTTAGCCCTATTCGGGTATTTCTAAATTTTGGTTCGGATCTTTGCGGATTCGGTTGGATTCGGATATCCCATTTAAATTATATTCAAAATTTTAAAATTAATTATGTATTTTAAATTTCTCAAAATCTAAAAATAAAACAATATATTGCATATAAATTTGAATAACATATGTCAAATACCTAAACTTAACATAAAAATTAGTTTGGTTTTAATATTTGGATAGAGAATCAATAGATATTTCAAGTATTTTTGGTGTTTTGAGTGTACTTTAGCTATATAAACATTTACCTTTTACTATTTGTATATATTTTCAAGTATTTAGACAACTTAATATTTTGGATAATTTTTTAATATACATTAAATCTATAAATAATTTATATATTTAAGTATATAAATCTATTTCAGATACATTCGGGTACCCAAATTACTTCGGTTCGGATTCAATTCTTTAGATATTTAATCAATTTTGGTTCGAATTTAGTACTACTTTTTTTGATCGGGTTCGGTTCTTTAGATTCGATTTTTTTGTTCAGGCCTAACTGCATCATAGGTCACTTGTTCTCGGTTCAACCGACGAATCTAACTTTTAAAATCAACGATTTTGAAAGTAATCTGCAAAAATATATAAATGTGTTTTATAATTTAAATAACCAAATTATTTTTAAAAAAGTTATACATATATCAGCATATTCTAGCATTAAAATCACAGTAGGTAATCGAGGTTTATATTATTGGTATATTGTTTGGAGTTATGGGACTAGGGTCGCTTGTATCATCTCATTGATTATTTTGTAAACATCTTTTCAAAATATAGTCTATCATATAACAGAAAAAATGAGGATATCGCATCAAAAAAACTAAAATAAATTTGTGAAAAATACATCTAAATCATTAAAAATATGATCTAACATATACAATTTTAAGAAATCAATGATATAATCCACATTATAATTAGATTGGATATTGCCAATACATTGTTATCATAATGATTTTGTTTCACGCTTTTTAATAATCGAAGTATTTTTCCGCATTATAACGGGTTGAAGTCACGTTCATTGTCTACACAATAAAAAGATAACTAAGAAATCAGCAAACGATAAAAGATGTGTTTAGATAAGCAGCAAACATTCTTAATTGCTATTTGAAACCAGCTAAAGGTTGGATAAGAACTCTCTGTCGACGACCATTTTATCTTTAAAGAGTTTAAAGAAAAGTAAGTCGAGCACAAATGCTTTCGTGGAGCATAAATGAAAAAGCAACCCGACAAACGAATAAATTTTCTTTTGATTATGACAAGGCAGCGAAACAACACTAACAAGATTATTTTTAGCCAATGAATATGTTCAATTTCTTGTTTGTAGTGTAAAGATATATTAGACGATTGTGAGTGTTTGTATAAGAAATTATACACAAGAATATAAAAAAGGGCTTCAAATAAAAGGGTGAGTCACGTATAATTTTTGTCAAATTGTAGGTGAGACATAATAATATGCTACAATATTCTGTGTGGGAATCTTGGCTTAAACCACTCAAACATGGTTGAGTGGTAAGGTAGGATTGGATAGGTGTTAAGCTTTTCAGATTTGAGACGTATCAGATTCAAATTTACTCATTCGTGTGACCATGCGACAATCGGGTCTATCTGGCGTCGGTGGATAGATCTTGAAACATTAGTTGGTTCGGAGTTGGCCGAATATTCCTGGATCAATAAAAAATCTTGTTTTATGTTTCAGTCTAGGTAATCTATATGGTAGTTTGTGTTAGGAAATACAGGTCAAATTTCCTTGCGGAAAAATCAGAATTTGTGGGAGCGGGAAGAAAACACACAAAATTGTTAACGGAGTTCGGCCAATCGTGCCTACGTCTCCCGGACCTGCTACCGATCTTTTTATTATCACCGGGAAATTTTACAAGCTCTCAACTTACACCCGAAAAAAAAAAGTTTTTTTTTTTTTTTTTTCTCTCACAAAGAAGTTTCTTCTTCTTCTCTTCTTCTTCTCTTTTTCTTTTGGATTTCTGGGATGGCTTTCTCTTCACCTTCACCTTGGGTATTTATAGGAGAAGCTTGGGGTTGGTGAAGCTCACGATTGTTGACAAATCACCAAGCCGTTTTCTTTGATTACGGCCACCGTCCACGCCGTCCATGCCGTCCACCATGAGGAACACGTTTTTGTAACTAACAATCTCCCACTTGAAGACTGATTTCAATCTGTCTTCACACCTTGATCAATGTAGCAGGTCTTCTCAGCTTGTTACTCCAACAAGCCAACTGAGGTTGCACATAACCTCAGCTTATCGCGCGGCACGACCTTCGTTAACATGTCTGCCGGATTCTTACTTCCTGGGATCTTCTCAAGCACCAACATTTCATCTTCCAATGCTTGTCTGATGAAATGATATCGACGATGTATGTGCTTCGTCCGAGCATGGTAAACTGGATTCTTTGCCAAGTCGATGGCGCTTTTACTATCGCAGTACAATACACTTTTCCCTTGGTCATGGCCTAACTCCTCTAGAAAAGATTGTAGCCATATCATCTCTTTTGTTGCCTCCGTCACCGCAACATACTCAGCTTCACAGCTTGATAGAGATACAATTTTCTGCAACTTTGAAACCCAACAAATTGCAGTACCGCCAAAAGTGTAGACATATCCAGTTGTGCTCTTTGTGCTGTCAATGTCGCCTCCGTTGTCAGCATCAACATATCCCTGCAATCCCGTCTCAGACTTCGTGAAACATAGCGACAAACTTGGATTCCCTTTTAGATATCTGAGAATCCACTTCACGGCTTCCTAATGTTCCTTTCCTGGATTGCTCATAAACCTGCTAACGACTCCCACTGCATGTGCAATGTCTGGCCTTGTACATATCATTGCGTACATCAGGCTCCCTATAGCAGAATCATATGGAACTTTATCCATATATGCCATCTCGTCTTCCGTCTTTGGAGACTGATCCTTGGATAACCGAAAATGACTTGCCAGCGGAGTATTGACTAGCCTCGCATCATCCATGTTAAATCTCTTGAGGACTTTCTTCACATACTCCTCTTGTGATAGCTTAAGACCCTCCTTGCTTCTATTGATTCTCATCCCTAGAATCTGCCTTGCTTCTCCAAGGTCTTTCATCGCAAACTCTTCCGAGAGTTTCGTCTTCAAGCTATTAATCTCATGCAAGTCCGCTCCCACGATCGACTCATCAACTTGCATAGCCTCCTCATAACATTCAGGCTCGCCTCTATATGTGAGCAGAATGTAGTTAAGCGATGGAGAAAATCTTACAGGCTTTCTGATGATTCTACTCGAGCGTCGTAACTCTGTGATTGGTGTATATGGGACCACTTCAGAATCATCATTCTCATCAGCCTCACCACTCTCTTCTTGAGAGATTTCTTCTTCTGTTGTTGGGGTATCCTGTGGCAACTCCGGTGTCAGAATATCTCGTAGGTCAACAACTTCTGGCTCTTTCCTCTCTGAGCCTTCTTTTAGCTTATCCTTGTACAACGCTTCTTCGTTGAACACAACATTCTTGCTGCGGATGATCTTTTGATTTTCATCATCCCAAAACCGGTAACCAAACTCCTCGTTACCATAACCGATGAAGTAACACTTCTTCGACTTTGAGTCAAGTTTACTTCTTGCAGCATCGTCAACGTGAACATAAGCTAAGCATCCAAATACCTTTAGATAAGAAAGGTTTACTTTCTTGCAGCTCCAAACTTCTTCAGGGATCTTGAATCCCAACGGCACCGATGGTCCTCTGTTTATTAAGAAGGCTGCGGTACTGATTGCATCTGCCCAAAACGTCTTAGGCAATCCATAGTGCAATCTCATGCTCCTTGCACGCTCATTCAAGGTCCGGTTCATCCTTTCTGCTATTCCATTCTGTTGAGGCGTTCCCGGAATAGTCTTCTCCATCTTGATTCCATTATCAGCGCAATATCTCTTGAACTCCTCGCTGATATACTCTCCACCATTATCAGACCTTAAACACTTCAACTTGAGATTCGTCTCAATCTCAACCACGGCTTTCCATCTCTTGAAAACCGAGAACACTTCAGACTTGTTCTTCATGAAGTAAACCCACACCTTTCTTGTGGAGTCATCGATAAAGGTCACATAGTAGCACGAACCACCCAGCGATGCAACAGGAGCGGGTCCCCACACGTCAGTGTGCACCAGCTCTAACTTCTCAGATTTTGGCTCTCTTCCTCCTTTAGAGAAACTAACTCGTTTCTGTTTCCCAAGGATGCAGCTTTCACACATCTGATGATCCACTGTCTTCAGATCCGGAAGAGCGCCATTTTCCACCATGAGTTTCATCCCTTTCTCACTCATGTGCCCCAACCTACAATGCCACAACTTGGTTTGTTTGGCATCCTCGACAACAACAACAGTGTCTTGATAGCTCGTCGTCATATAGAGAGTGCCTCTTTTATGACCTCTAGCAACCACCATGGAACCTTTCTTGACTCTCCAGGCTCCACCACCAAAGTTGACATCGTGCCCCGTGTCATCAAGTTGACCTACCAAGATTAGATTTCTCATCAACTTTGGCACATGTCTGACCTTCGTAATCTTCCACACTCGTCCATCTGACATCTTCAAATTGATATCTCCAATACCAACTATGTCCAAAGGTAATCCATCAGCGAGATATACCTTTCCGTAATTTCCAGCAACATAATTCTCCATAATGTTGTGGTGCGGTGTGGTGTGAAATGACGCTCCTGAGTCAAGCACCCATGAATCTATTGGGCTATCGACATAGGAGATTGACGCTTTGGTGTTATTTCCAGCTGCATCACGAGCTTCACTTTTCCTCGGGGAATCAACAGACACTACCAATGCGTCAGCGATTTCACGTGTCACTGCATTGGCTCCGCCTCTAGTGTTGTCTTCCTTCTTCGGTGGTGCCCGGCAATTCTTCTTAATGTGGCCTGTCTTTCCACAATTCCAGCACTCTGCAGGCTGTCTGAATTTGGACTGACCCCGTCCACTCCTTGACTTCGATCTGCCATAACTCCGGTTACTTCTATTTGGGTTTCTCCCTCTGTTTTCCACGTTGAAAGCAGAGCTCGTTGATGCTTCCCCAGAGTCTATCCTTCGAACTTCCTCGGCAAGGATACGATCTCTAACATCATTGAATTTGAGCTTTTGAGTACCGACAGAATTACTAACCGCTGCCCTCATCGGCTCCCAACTATTTGGCAGAGATGCCAACAGGATCAATGCGCGCACTTCATCATCAAACTCGATTTCAACGGATGAAAGTTGGTTGACAATCGTGTTGAACTCGTTCACATGTGCGGCAACCAGGCCACCTTCTTCCATCTTCAAATGAAAGAGCTTCTTCATGAGAAATACCTTATTATTTGCTGAAGGTTTCTCATACATATCCGAGAGAACTTTCATGAGCCCTTCCGTGGTCTTCTCCTTCGCAACGTTGTGAGCAACGTTCTTCGACAGTGTTAGCCTTATAACACCCAGAACTTGTCTGTCAAGGAGCTCCCACTCAGCCTGATCCATCTTCTCATGCTTCTTGCTCAGTGGTTGATGAAGCTTCCGTCCGTACAGATAATCTTCAATTTGCATTCTCCAAAATACATAGTCTGTACCATCAAATTTCCCGATACCGTGTGCTGAACCGTCTTCGCCTCCCATCGTTTCTGAAACCACCGTGTTTAAAACACCTCCGTCGATGAACCGATGTTACCGACAAAATTCACTATTCACGAAATCACTATTCGCGTGAACAGTAACCCACTATTTACAAAATCACTATTGTGAACAGTAACCCACTATTTTAAATAGTAACCCACTGTAGCTCTGATACCAGTTGTTAGGAAATACAGGTCAAATTTCCTTGCGGAAAAATCAGAATTTGTGGGAGCGGGAAGAAAACACACAAAATTGTTAACGGAGTTCGGCCAATCGTGCCTACGTCTCCCGGACCTGCTACCGATCTTTTTATTATCACCGGGAAATTTTACAAGCTCTCAACTTACACCCGAAAAAAAAAGTTTTTTTTTTTTTTTTTTTTCTCTCACAAAGAAGTTTCTTCTTCTTCTCTTCTTCTTCTCTTTTTCTTTTGGATTTCTGGGATGGCTTTCTCATCACCTTCACCTTGGGTATTTATAGGAGAAGCTTGGGGTTGGTGAAGCTCACGATTGTTGACAAATCACCAAGCCGTTTTCTTTGATTACGGCCACCGTCCACGCCGTCCATGCCGTCCACCATGAGGAACACGTTTTTGTAACTAACAGTTTGGTAATACGCAAGTCGACTATCCTATGATATTGGTCGTAAGACATTCTAAATGTGGATCAAACAGTGTGATAATTGGTTGACACGTCATCTCTGGAAGCAAATTGGAAGAGAGCTTAAAGAAAAAAATCTTGGGAATGTCATAAGATCATCTTCCTACTCATCTGTTAATACTTAAGACGGGTTAGGTTGTGTTATTGTACCAACTTAACTGCGAAGAGAGAGAGAGTTGGTCACATCCTCTTTCTATCTGGCATGTGACTATCACAACCATTTCTTTTATGTTGTTAGTAATGAATGGCCTTAACAATAATTTTGGGAAAACCTTTTTTTTTTGGAACTTTTTGATAGATGAATACAGATCATTTTACAAAGTCGTCGTATCTTGGTCGTGAACAGCAGGCTCCAATAGAAATACGCGCAAGTAGATAATCCAACTCGATCGAATGAATATTCTTGTAATTTCTGTTTTTCTCATGATTTTTTTTTGTAAGTTGCAACTTTATGGTTAAAGTACCGTTGAACACGTATTACACAAGTAACTTTGTAGCGGGCTTTACATCCTATAAAGTTTTTTTTTATATATTTCTATAATAATATTATCATTTTAACACGTTCGATAGTGTGGTGGATAATTAGAGATTTAGAGATCTCTTACGTTAACACGGGATCGTATCTTGCTTTTCTGTATAATAATATTATGCGGTAATCACACTGAAGTTAAAATAAGTAGCCCGAGTTTGATTGATCAAACACAACCAACCACGAGATTCATGAGCCATGGAAAGATATGAAACTTCTCCACTTAAAATTCCTAGCCAGATCAACCTCCAACATTGAAAACAATTATTCTTCTTAACTAATTTGTCGAAGTATCTCTTATGAATGATTTATTAATCAATCATAAGTGATCATCAGAATTTGTAAGAAAAAGATAAGATAACTAAAGCCAAGTGAGTAATGATGAATTATATTATGAGCATATGCGTTTGCACGTCGATGTGATCCGAACTGCGATTTACAATTAAATATTCGACGTAGATCGCAAAAAAAATATCAATTTCAAAATTTAATAAATTTTATCAATATAAAAGTACGATATATAATTATCGCATGAAAGAAAACTAACAATAAACTGCAATCTATTAGTGGTCGTAGAGACATACAATACAAACATCCTTAATTATTCGTAAGAATCACTAATAATCATGGTCTTAAAAAAAAATAGAGAAAAATGAAAAGGTATCTATGGACACGTGTTAGATACGTAGCTGAAACTGACAAAAACCTGAAACCAGTTAATCTGGACTTTTGAAGAGACAAATCCTTAATGTCCAAGAAGACTTATTCTCAAAAAAAAAATGTCCAAGAAGACTGATCAACCTCAGTCAAATAAAATACCAATCAAAGCCACGCTGGCTTAAAACCCATGCATTCATTTGGAAAGAGGAGACATAAAACAAATTCTACGCGTCAGATCAATGACAAATAAACGAGTTTTGATTGTAAAACCCGTCAAGTCTACGCGTGTCAAGGTCCATGTACAGATGTTCGGTCGCCAAGTTTCTTTTCTCTCCTATTTGAGGTATTTTATGGAGTCTATAGTATCAGTATTAACTTTCTTTATAAGAAGACTATGTGCAATGGTTGTATGAATTCAACATCCTAGTTTACACTTTTCCACAATACACATCATTTTTTTTCCTTCCACATACTAGTTCAACATATAAACAAATTCTATTTCTACAATGGTTTGGTTTCAACACCTTAATTTATATTTTTATTTCTACAACTTAATAGCTACATACTAAGTAAAATTAAATGTAACTAAACTAAATAACTAAAAATGATATAGTTTTAATAATTTTATTTTATTTAAATTATTTACTACTTTTCCAAAAGGAAACAAATATACAATGACATAATTAAGTTCATAAAATTAATATTAATAAAAATAGAAATTATAACAACTTTATTTATATCCAAATGAAATGGAACTAGTTTCTATTTATAGATCATTAAAATGATGAATTTATGTATATTTTATTTATTTTTAAATATTTTATTATAAAATAATGAAATTTTAAATATTGGGTGAAAAATAGAACAAACCAATAACATTAGAGTGAGTCCCAATTTCTTTGTTGTATTCGATACTTGTGAATCCACATGTGTTTTTTTTCAATTAAACACCCACCTTACATTGGTTTAAGGTGTTGAATAAATTATTCAACATGTCCATTTACAATCGTCTAAGAGGAGCATTAACAGGAGGGTCTCTTCTTTTTTTTTTAGGTTTTTTTTTTTTTTTTTTATTTTTTCTGACTTTAAAAAAAATTAAAGTAGACCAATTGCGGGCCGCCACGTTTTAGTGGGGCCCGCGAATAGTTCAAGAACCAAGGAAACAACGCTTCATAATTAGGAGAGAGAATGAACGTTTCTACTGTTTTTTTGTGGATCCCCTTGAATAAGAACCGCATATATAGCAGCGATAATGCTGCTCTAAGTAATCACTTTTAAATTTTTATTTTCTGGATTCTACAGTATTCACCTTTTAAATATTTAAATATATGTATATATATGCCAACATATGTATAATACTTTATAGATGTTTAAATTGTTTTATAAATTTTAAAATAAAATTTTAGACGTAGACAAGTTTTTTAAATCAAAATAAGCGGCCTTTTCCAAATAAATGCTATATATGACGAAATTTTAAAGTAAACAAGTTTTTCAATCCAAATAAATGCTCTATATGACTTTTATGGTTTATGTCGTGTTTGTACGAAAATCCTTGAGTTGATGTTATCATAGGATATAGATATATATATGTGTGTGTGTGTTTTGCTAAGATCATATAATAATCTCCTCAACGCCATCACAATCAATACTTCAGAAAAAAAAAAGAATTGCTGTGCAATTATTCTCCCTTTAAAGCTCTTTCTTTTTGACCTCTAGAAACGCAGCTTATTAGTCTACATCTGATTTAACACCTTTTCCAGTTTATATTGAAAAAAGTTGCTATGTAGTGTTCCCATAAGAATAAATAAATATATAGCGTGGAAAACAAAACAACATTAACAATATCCACTCTGATAAAAAATACTTCTATATAAAGTGTACCAGTCTAATTATTTCCACGCCACTATCATCAACAAACTCCTTAGAGGAAAATATAACAAATAATCAAACATGTTTTACTATATGATTATTCTCCCTTTAGCTCTCTTTCTTGTGGCTTACAAACTCATCTTCACATCCAAAAAGCAACGTTCCAACCTTCCTCCTTCTCCGCCTTACGCTCTCCCCCTCCTCGGCCACCACTTCCTCATCAAACCGCCGGTCCACCGTCTCTTCCACCGCCTCTCAAATACCTACGGCCCAATCTTCTCCCTCCGAGTTGGCTACCGCCGCACCGTCGTGATCTCCTCATCCTCACTCGCAACCGAATGCTTCACGGGCCAGAACGACATCATTTTATCAAACCGGCCTTGTTTCCTAACCGCAAAATACGTTGCATACAACTACACAACCGTAGGAACCGCTCCTTACGGTGATCACTGGCGTAACCTCCGCCGCATCTGCTCCCTAGAAATCCTCTCCTCGAACCGTCTCACCAACTTCCTCCATATACGTAAAGACGAGATCCGTCGCATGCTCACGAGACTCTCACGTGAGGTTGTCAACAAAGAGGTCGAGCTAGAGCCTCTCTTGTCTGACCTAACGTTCAACAACATCGTCAGGATGGTCACAGGCAAAAGATACTACGGAGATGAAGTCCATAACGAGGAAGAAGCGAATGTTTTCAAGAAACTCGTCGCCGATGTTAATAACTGTAGCGGCGCGAGGCACCCCGGAGATTACTTGCCTTTCCTCAAGATCTTTGGAAGGAGCTTTGAGAAGAAAGTGAAGGCTGTTGGAGAAGCTATGGATGAGATCTTGCAGCGTTTGCTTGATGAGTGTAGGAGTGAGAAAGACGGTAACACGATGGTTAACCATTTGCTTTCTTTGCAAGAACAAGAGCCACAGTATTACACTGACGTCACTATCAAAGGGTTGATGCTGGTGAGTGCTAACGAATCTCTAGTATACACTCAATACAAGCGCAAGAATATTTTACACTGCTCATGATGTCGCTTATTCTTTGTTTGTTACTACTTGGGGTTTTTCAAATGGTAACGAATCTATTTTCGAACCTAATTTTTACTGTGCAGTATATCCTAAAATTAATAAATTAATAAATAGAATAAAGTAGTACATTCATATTCTGGAATATAAATTTAATATATTAAAACACTATATAGTTGATTCACAGGAAAGAGAAAAAAATTATAATCGCAAAAAAAAGTATTTGTTATTTTCTAATAAAAACAAAATCATTTAGAAGTATATATAAATCTAGAAAATATTTTTTCTTTAAATTAGTAAATATAAAATTTAATAAAATAGCTGAGTTTTAATTTGTTAATTTATAGAATTTTTTACTGTAATTTCAAATGTAGTCTGGCTTAGGTAAACTAAAGTTAAATAAATTGTAATTTGTAATAAATTTTGTTAATTACGTATGAAATAGGGCATGATGATAGCCGGAACAGAAACTTCCGCTGTAACCGTAGAGTGGGCAATGGCGTGTTTACTAAACCATCCAGAATCACTTGAAAAAGCAAAACAAGAGATCGATGAGAAAGTTGGACAAGACCGTTTGATCGACGAACCAGACCTAGCACATCTACCTTACCTTCTAAACATAGTGTCCGAAACATTTCGGCTATACCCTACAGCGCCACTCTTAGTGCCTAGATCACCTACGGAAGATATCAAAGTCGGAGGGTACGACGTTCCACGTGGCACGATGGTGATGGTGAACGCGTGGGCTATACATAGAGATCCAAATCTCTGGAACGAACCGGAGAAGTTCAAACCAGAACGGTTTAATGTTGGAGAAGGAGGAGAAGACGTGCATAAGCTGATGCCGTTTGGTAATGGACGGAGATCGTGTCCTGGAGCGGGATTAGGGCAGAGGATCGTGACGTTGGCGTTAGGTTCGTTGATACAGTGCTTTGACTGGGAAAAAGTCAACGGAGAAGA
This sequence comes from Moricandia arvensis, assembly GCA_905132765.1. Taxonomy (NCBI): domain Eukaryota; kingdom Viridiplantae; phylum Streptophyta; class Magnoliopsida; order Brassicales; family Brassicaceae; genus Moricandia; species Moricandia arvensis. The sequence continues at coordinate 33,202 of CAJHQP010000253.1, read as the reverse complement.
GATTGACATGACGGAGACTCCGGGGATGGCCATGCGTAAGAAAGAGCCTTTACGAGCTTTGTGTTTTCCTCGGCCCATTATGAGTAAAATTCAGGCCCATTAGAAGGTGTGAAAGGTGTCGAATAAATGGGAATTTACATTTTGCTCATTTGTAATGGTTGGTTATAAACGCTTTCTTTTGTTGTGCCAAAATTACTGTACGAAAATTATTGATTGAAAATGTTCTCAGGCCATCATCGCTTTTGGGCTAAGTTTTCCAAAGATTATAAGCCGGTACACTGCGCCCATGTATGAAAGAAACATAACAAGCTGGTTACAAAAGTTCAGTGTATAGCTTTTGTATACTATAGTACGTCCCTTATACATGTGTCAGCAGTCATCGCAAACTAAGTTACTTCCATCCATCAGCAACTTTTGGTGCCTCTTCTCCAATCTTCACCACCCACCACCATGTGACTACTCGAACTCACACAGCATCTGTCTATCGACTCCAATCAAAATGGATTAGATAAATAATATGGTTATTAGACCATGATTAACTCTGTAACTCTTATGAGTTTTAACTAACCGAGTTGGCCTAGAGGTAGTTGAGGGTATCACCCAATACGCTTTCCGCAGGTTCGACTCGTTGGCCAGACAATTGGAGTATCTAATTCCCCATAGTACCAAATGGGTTGTCTCGCGCCGAGGGGTTAGCCCCATGAGGGTTTAAATCCCTCCAGGTTAAACAAAAAAGAAAAAAAAACTCTTATGAGTTTTTAATTTATTTTTGGTCTGATTAATAAACTTTTTTTTAAATACCAATCGCAGGTCACCACGTGTTGGTAGGATCCATGAAAAATGTAAAAAACTTTTAATAATCAATTTTTAATTGATATTTTTAAAAAGTGGTTTTTAGATTTTGGTGGACTCTACCTCTAAAAACTCTCCACACCACAGATAATCATGCTCTTACTCGGTTCAACTCCAACTATTTAGAAGGAAAAAACTCAAACTATTTAGTCAACGGGGCTGTAAAGGTCTTTGTATTTTTTCTTTTCTTCTGAAATTTAATTAGTAAAATCTTTATAATTTCTAAAGGCGAATAAAATCTGACACGTCGCGGCAAACATATGCATGTGACTAATGTGAGTGCGATTGTTTCTCTGATAAAAAGTAGGTAGGTTGATGCATCAGTTTATAGGTAAACTTTTTTAATAAAGATTGTGCTCTACCTCAATTGTATTATTTTTTTATTTGTCAAAGGAATCAATTGTAATTTTGTTTCCCTCATTGTAGATCTCTAATCAAATAAAAGAGCAATCCTGTTTATTAATTTAAAACATTAAACAATTAATTTGATGCATGTGATGCATTTCAATCTGGAATCCTTTCAAGATTTGAGCGTATATAAAACTTATCTGTTTGTGAAAGACGAGATCGTCCTGGAACACAAGGTTTATTAGAATAAGAATCTACTTTATATCGTAGTTATACAATATTAACATATTCTTAGTGACATTAGGTAAATCTCTTTATATATATATATATATATATTATGTGAATTAATACAGTCAAAAAATTTCTAAATATACCATGGTATCAAAGCAAGAAAGATTGTAACCTAATTCTTTTTCTTTGTACCTCTCAACTTCTGTCTCGTTCTTCACCATTGAACGAACAACATGTAGATAGATGGCTCGAGTACTCAGACAAGCTCGTCCAACAAGACTATGTCATCAAGCGTTTTTAGCGGCAGTGACATCTGGTATTAAGCCAACAATTTACTATAAAGCTGTGAATGTAATGCATGATGAATACTCTGCAATAGAAGTTAATTGAGCATGGGATGTTACACATTACCAGCAAGAAGGAAAACGGGAGTAAATAGGTATATAAAAACAATTAACTTTCCAATAGTAAGGTTTCTAGTTGTAAAACTCGCTTGGTTGCTCTTGGAAACAGCCAGAAAGATGGAGTAAATTACATTGATACTTTTACACTAGTTGCAAAACCTAATATGGCGTCATCTTTAATATTATTGCAGCTAAAAATATGAAATACATCAAATGAAAGTACATAATATCTTCTCACGCGGAGATTTAGAAGAAGAGCTTTATATGAAGTTTTTGTCAGGTTTTAAGGATCTTAAACCTACTAAATTATGTCATTTCAAAATATCCCTATGGTCCAAGGTACTAGCTCTTAAAACTTAGTAACGCCTTGATGTCATATGGATTCGTTCAAAGTGGGATAATATTTCTATATACAAGTCAATGATTTTATCATCACTAGTAACGATATCTCTACTCTACATGAGTTCAAAAATTATCTCAGGAGTGTTTCCATATGAAAGACCTCGACAAATTCAAATACTTTTTGGTATCGAAGTTGCTCATAATAAAAATGACATTTTATTATCTCAACGTAAATATTCTCTAGATATTATTTTTTGAAACAAATTTATTGGAGCCAAAAACTTCTTTAGTCCCAATCAAACTAAATCACAATCTCTCACTTGAAGAAGGTCTGTCGTGTACCAATCCAACATCATATCACCTGTTAGTTAAACGTTTGATCTATCTCACGTTCACTCGCCTGGAGCTTTGTTACTAAGTATCATGAAGGCTCCCATGGTTGTTCATTGGAATGATGCACTTCATGTGGTTTATTACCTCAAAAGGATGTCCGGGACATGGAATATTACTTCGCGTCAACAATGACTTGCGTATCATAGCTTATTATTATGCGGACTATCAGTGAGTGCTTATATTGTCTTTTTGGCTTTTCACCTATCTCATGGAAAACTAAGAAACGGGACATGGTGTCCATGTCTTCGGCTGAGGTTGAATATAGGTCTTTGGCATATGCTTGTTTGGATTTCTTGTTGGTGTTCCGATTCAATCTGCTTTATATGTGGTTAATGTTTTGTATATGTTTGTGCCACTTGTTTGGACTTAGTTTCTAGGATTTTCTTGATTTTTCTTAGTTCACAAGGTATAATTGTATTGTTCATCGGTTAAACATATGTATCCTTCTTGATCCTATCAATAAAATCACATGATAAAAAAAGCTAGCAACGCCATGTTTTAACCAGCTTTTCAAACTATTTTTTCTTTGACTCTATGCCCAGTGAAATCATAGCCGTACGATCTTTGTTATTTCCTGCATTATCAATATAGTATTTTCATCGAGAATTCGACCAAAAAAAGCACGAACTTTGCACGAATTGCCAAAATAAACATGAATTTTAGAGCTGACCAAAAAACACTATAAACTTTCATTGACTTTCCAATTAATTCACAATCTTTTCGTTGACTTGCCAATCTAGCACGCCGTCAAAAAACGACGTCGTTTTACGTGAATTGGAATTAAAAACATGAAGTCTCACTGGTTCGAACCCAGGTTGCTTGGAACAAACGGCGAAGTCTTTTGCCACTGGGCTACGGACACTTTCAACGTATTAACTAATACATTTAATTTTATTTAGTACCGATTGAACATAAATTTTTTTCCAAAAACTTAAAAAGAATTTTAAAATTCTAAAAAATTGGAACAATAAAGAAACTTTTTATAAAATTAATTTTAAAATAAAAATTAAAAATAAAAATTTTATTTTTCTTTTAAAAAATCAAAAATCATCCAAAATTCTGATTTTTTTAAACCATTGAATAAAATCATCCAAAATTTAATTATACACCCATTGTTTTTTGCATTTTCTTTGAATTTTTAAATTTTTGGAAATATATCCACATAATTCTCAAAAAATTTCTAAAAACAAAATTCCAAAAAATTTAAAAATTCAAAGAAAATGCAAAAAATAATGGGTGTATAATTAAATTTTGGATGATTTTATTCAATTTTTAGCAATTATTTGAAAAAAATCAGAATGTTGGATGATTTTTTATTTTTAAAAAGAAAAATAAAATTTTAATTTTAATTTTAATTTTAAAATTAATTTTATAAAAAGTTTCTTTATTGTTCTAATTTTTAAGAATTTTAAAATTCTTTTTAAGTTTTTTGGAAATTTTTTTATGTTCAATCGATACTAAATAAAATTAAATGTATTAGTTAATACGTTGAAAGTGCCGGTAGTCCAGTGGTAAAAGACTTCGCCGTTTGATCCAAGCATTCTGGGTTCAAACCCGTGAGACTTCATGTTTTTAATTCTAATTCACGTAAAACGACGTCGTTTCGTCTCATTTAAAAACGACGTCGTTTCACTTAATGTTTTTTGGTCAGCTCTAAAATTCATATTTATTTTGGCAATTCGTACAAATTTAGTGTTTTTTTGGTCGAATTCTCTATTTTCATTAAGAAAGAACTAGCTAATAACACATCGATCGCAGCAAGCAGATAATTTGCGTTTGGTGGCATCTATCCCTTTATTATTAATAGAGAAGCAGTTTAGGAGAGTAACCTTAATTTTGTAAGTTATTTACATTATTACCATTTTGATGATGTGTCACTTTCTCATGCATTCTCAGCAGATTTTTATAAGTACCCTTTAATAACTAGATTAATTACAGTTAGTGCCATTGGTCCAACTTATATTTAAACCATTCATATATATTTATATACTATAAAACAAAGATAAATGATTGGCTGTTATAATAGACATCGTCTGAGCCCGTCTTAGAATTGATAATGATGTTTTGAACAAATTATAACCTCCCAAATAAATTAATATGAACAAATTAATAAGACATTCTATTAAATAAATTGCACACCTTTTCCATTTTCACTAAACGTCTTTGGCAATTAGAAAAATAAATCATATAAACTTTAGTTGATGTAACGACTACTAATGAACTTTTTACGAGCTACACCAAAACATGCTAACATTTATAATATACAAGTTTTAATACATAAAACTGTAACATCCCGAGTTGTGATATGTAAAAAGGCTTAAGAGAATTGATTTGACTACCTATGTCACCGAAGTTGACTTACCTTTTTTGTCACACATCCGTTTAGAACTCCAAGGTTAAGCGTGCTTATGCTGGAGTAGTAAAAGGATGGGTGACCTATCGGGAAGTGATTCGCGATACCGTGTGAGTGAGGCCAAAACACGGGGAAAGGTCGGGTGGTGATTGCAGGATCAGTAAACAATGATTTCGAGTCTTAGAAAAATTAACGCATCGACCGTCGGACAGGGGTGGGGCCCACGAACCCGATAGAGGGATGGATGACTCACCGGTAGAGGCGGTTGGGGCGTTATAAGTGCATATCAATTGGTGACAGCTTGTCCTGTGAGGAGATTGTTAAAGGGTGAGGTTGTCACAAAAACTTTGGTGTGAATTTAAATATAAAAGGTTATTAGTTTGATTATAAGTTGGCGCACCATTATGAATAGTTTGTGATATAAGACAATCGGTGCTATGCATAGTTGTATATACAATTCTTTTGTAATAATCCAGTGAATATAGGTTTAAACGATATTAAATGTTTTTTTTTTTGAAAAAGTGATACTAAACGTTCCGTAAATATGAAATTGTGTATGTATGAATATTTCTTTGATATATGTTAAAAGTGCTATTATTTTGGAAATATTCAAAGATCAAATATGGTAATAGATTAAAAGGAGAGTTATTGGTGTACACGGCAAAATTTCTGCCATAAATCATACAAATTTTACATTTGTGTTACAAATATTTGAAAGCATCAAATTTATTATGTGTGAGACTTGACTAAATTAATTCTTTAATTTAATTATGTAAATATTCAGAATTGTCTATATTTATATATTAATAATATAAATCTTTGATATTAACATAGTAGATGTTTTTAGCCCATCGTATTTGGTAATTGAAAGTCCTAAGTAAAAAACATCTTGCAACAAAAGAATTATGCAGGTCATCTCTTTATATTCATGTTATTTACTATATACTTATAATTGCATATTTTGCAACTTATTTATTAATATATAATGTAGTTATCGTTAAAAAGTCATTCACCCTGCGCAAAGCGCAGGTCTTAACCTAGTTTCTATTAATTAATAACTAGCACGTTTTCCATACAATTTTTTATAACTAATTAAATATTCTAAAATTTCATCTACTATGTGATTCTTATCTTACCCTCCACACACAAAACAAGAAAGATGAAAATATAGTATTAATATAAACTACAAACTATAATCATTTGCCAGACTTGCATTTTTATGGAATGTAAAATACTATTGTACAATCCAGTAGTAAAACAAAATAGTATTGTGCAATCCAGTAGTCAAACATATAATATATGTGATCCAGGCTCCAGAAATCAAAATGTTGCCGGAGATTATTTTTTTCTTGAACACCATGCCTGTTGCGGAGATTAAAAAATACCTTTTAATAGGTTATAAAACTATGTGAATTTTCCTAGATATATGAAAGCTTCACCACCCACGAGAATAAATTCGAAAACGACTCTGTATGCAAATTTTTCTTGCTTTGACTATTACAGAAATTACAAATCTTAATATGCCCCTGACTAACACATGATTTACTATTCTTTATTGATAAAAACACATGATTTACGTCTTGTTAGGTAGGTGATAGCTTAATTTATAGATTTTCGACAATAATTTAAAATCTTGAGACTTGACAAAACTAAGTGCTGAATGGTGGGGGTTAGATGATCATACATATAAAAAATAATACTTGTGTTTTATAAAGAGAAGTCAAAGATGAAATGGTTATAATTTTTTTTTTGAAAAATACTTATTTGGTAATTTGGATGGAGGTTGAGACATCTTTCTTGGTACTGAAAGGTTGAGACAGTGATACATCTTTAATTTTGTGGGATTACTTACTTCCACAGAATGAAAATTTGCGTACATTTTAAACATATGCAGGCTAGTCATCGTTTATATATGAATTGAGTTATAATTTCTCTATATATCTAAGATCATAATTAATTTAGATTTTTAGGGTGCCGTAAGTAGAGCAAGTTTAATCCTAAGAGTCCCTTAGGAGTTCTTAGTTTTTTTTTCTGATTTCTTTATACAAAAAATAACCAATCCTGAGTCACCACATATCTGTGAGTCCCGCGAACAATACAAGAATTCCTTAAGAACTGGTTCTTGCAGAAGACGAAGAAAGGGTGATTCTTAGAAATTTTATAGATTCCACCTCTTAAGAACTCCATAAAAAGTGGAGTTAAACATGTTCTTAGTATTTGGTAAGAACCATTTCTTATTTTTAACTAAAAAAACAAAGAACTTGTTTTTAGCCAAAAAAAATATAAAAAAGAAAAAAAAATTAAATCATAAATTAAAAAATTAAAAATTAAAAATTTAAATTAAAAATTCAGGTTAATCATGCTCTAATCATTCAAATAATATATAAAAAGACAAGACATACTCCATTGTCGTGCACTAGTTGAGTACTCTACTAATGCAGAAGTAACCTAACAAATGTACTTTTAAAAATTTACCTGTTCTCTGAAGTTATGAATACAAAGCAACAAAAATATCGCATATCTATGCTAAAATGCGAAGTAATCATTTTAAAATGAAGCATTGGATAAATATATTTTTTTATATTAAAAATGCTATGAGTATGACCCTTGCAGACTCTTTTCTTTTGCTATAAATAGACTACCAAGATCAGTTGATCAGCGACATCACTAAAAATAACTTTTCTCATAACTTTTCTTGTCTGTGCTTGTCCTTCTTAAACCCTAAAACTCACTTTTCCTACTATATATAGAATACCATATCATTACAGCGTGACAAAGATGTTTTACTATGTGATTCTCGCTTTAGCTCTCTTTGTCATTGCTTACAAACTCATCTTCAGCTTTAAAACTCAACGTTACAACCTCCCTCCCTCTCCACCTCACTCTCTCCCCATTATCGGCCACCACCGCCTCATCAAACCCCCTGTCCACCGTCTCTTCCACGGACTCGCCAAAACACACGGCCCAATCTTCTACCTCCGACTAGGTACCCGCCGTGCCGTCGTCATCTCTTCCTCAGCACTCGCAAGAGAATGCTTCACGGGTCATAACGACGTAGTTGTATCAAACCGCCCTCGTTTCCTAACCTCCAAATACATCGCTTACAACTACACAACCATCGCAACCACACCTTACGGCGACCACTGGCGTAACCTCCGCAAGATATGCTCCCTCGAAATCGTCTCGTCGAAACGCCTCGCCAACTTTCTCCACATCCGTAAAGAGGAAATCCACCGCATGCTCACGAAGCTCTCACGTGACGCACTCATCAGCAAAGAGGTCGAGCTCGAGTCCTTGTTTTATGACCTAACATTCAACAACATTGTGAGGATGGTTACGGGGAAGATCTATTACGGAGAAGATGCTAGTGACAAAGCAGAAGCAGATACGTTCAAGAAACTTATTGCTTATATTACCAGTACTAGTGGCGCGAGGCACCCTGGAGAATACTTGCCATTCTTGAAAATATTCGGAAGGAGTTTTGAGAAGAAAGTGAAAGCTGTTGGAGAAGCCATGGATGCGATCTTGCAGCGTCTGCTTGATGAGTGTAGGGGAAACAAAGACGGTAATACAATGGTTAATCACTTGCTCTCTTTGCAACAACAAGACCCTGAGTATTACAGTGAGGTCATCATCAAAGGCCTAATGCTGGTAAGAATCAAACACAATCCCAAATTTTAGCAAAAAAAAGAAAGAATCAAACACAGTCAATTTGCAACATTAATTTATATATATAACGAAATTTTATATTAGTAATATTTATTTACATATATATAGATACTAAATCAAAAATTATAAATAAATTAAAGTTAAAATATTAACTAATTATTATATTGTTAGGTTAGGAATATTATATCAGGTGCATTATCACAAAATAATCACATACATTATGTTTTTATATTTTAATATATTTTTTATCAACTAATGATTAATTGTGAACTTAAAAAAATGCTAGTTTAAATTTTATTAGTTTAGAATTATGAGAAACAGATGATCATGAAGATAATAAATTTATACTAAAATTTAATATATTTTATAAATAACTGTGAAAAAATACTGTTATTTTGAAAAGAGAATATAACTTTTTCTGAAAGAAAAACATTAATATATATAGCAATGAACTAATAATCGTGTGCATAACAGGGAATTATGTTTGCCGCATCAGAAACATCGGCCGTGACAATAGAATGGGCGACGGCGAGTCTATTGAATCATCCAGAGTTGTTGGAAAAACTGAAACTAGAGATTGATGAGAAAATCGGACAAGACCGTTTAATCGAAGAAACAGACATTCCAAACCTACCTTACCTCCAAAACGTAGTGTCTGAGACACTCAGGCTATACCCAGCGGCACCGCTTCTTGTGCCAAGATTAACTGTAGAGGACATCAAGATCGGAGGATACGACGTGCCACGTGAAACTATGGTCATGGTGAACGCGTGGAGTATACATAGGGACCCAGAGCTTTGGACCGAACCAGAGAGGTTTAATCCAGACCGGTTTGCCGGTGGTGGAGAAGGAGAGAAAGATGATGTACGGATGCTGATAACTTTTGGAAGTGGACGGAGAATGTGTCCTGGTGCAGGATTAGCGAACAAGATTGTGACGTTGGCGTTAGGATCGTTGATTCAGTGTTTTGAATGGGGAAGAGTTGATGGCCAAAAGATTGATATGACCGAGGGTCCGGAGATGGCAATGCGTAAGGTGGTTCCGTTACGTGCCATGTGTCAGCTTCGACCCGTTATGAGTAAGCTTCTCACCGAGTCAAGGGTTTAGTGCTGCTTGCTTTGTGTGCTTTTGTATTTTTCTAATTAAAAAATGTTACACCTTGGTGCGTTTCTGTAACCAAGACTACATGTGTAATGCGAATAAATTGAAAACCCAAGCCTTTTTTTTTTCCTTTTACCCTGTTTCATTTCATTTTCACATATATTATATATGTTACCATGTTTTAAGAGTGATTTCTGAGCTTGGTAACAAATGCCACCAATCGAGATTGATTTTTATAAGAAATTGAAATTGAGTTTAAAATTTGTTGAGTAGTTCCAACTAATTTACAAATCATAATTAGTTATCTTCGTGAAAAACTGTATAATGACGACTGCTATATCTGGCAATTATTATTTTAGCCACCTTGCAATATCTTGTTATAAAAAAAGCATATAATGGATTCGAAATATTTAGTCTATATACAGGCGTGCACATGTTTTGATTAGGTGTGGGTAAGGATTTTTCCTTTTTGGGGGTCATCTGAAAATTTCACTGATTCAAAGAAAGAATACAAAATCAGATCACAAAGGTCGACAGAAAACTAGAAATTCCCAGAACCATGAACCTACGCAAAGGAACCATACAGAGTTACAATTTTAACGGAGTTTTAATAATCAAAACATAATCGCGATTTTGGTTATTCATTTATGCATGCACCGATTTACATGTGAATGTGAGTCCCGAGTGCGATTGTTTTCCTTGATAATATATACATACTGTTACAAAAATCTATCTGTTGTTATTATTTTTCCCGGCCCCTGCTTTTGGTTTATCAATTGTTGTTCTCCTTTGTGCTACGGCAGAACTTGTTTAACAATTTAATAACCTTATTACTTGTTCTATAGAAAAAACAATAGCTCAACCGCAGCAAGCATGTGAAGACTGAAGTGCAGTTGTTAAATGTCGGCCACATAGAACGTTCCTCATGCAGTTTTTAACCTTACTTTCTCTCTCTACAAAGAAGAAAGTTTTCATACAGCTTTTCAAATAATCGTCCAACTAATTAGGTACTAAAATCCATTAATATATTGACGAAAACTGGAATTTGATGTTGTAGCATGGTATGGCGTCTTCATTAATCTACTATATTAAATGGGATAGTAAACCAAATAAAACTAGAATTTTATTAAACTCTAGTTAGTTAGTTAGTTAACTTTTATTATCTAAAAATAAGTTGAATTGAATTAGAGAAAACTGTCCATCAAATTTACCAAGTTTAAATTTAGATTTCTAAAGAATGCAATTTTACTGATTATGGGATGAAAGTTTATTAGACGTTTTAGAGGGTAAATGTTCGTTATAGTCGTGTGTTGTATAGAAAATATGTTCATCGAGAATATCGTACATGTAGCATCGTCCATCAACCCAAATATTATCGGAAAAGTTCATATATAAATTAATTTTGAAACTAATGTCACATATGTTGTATGTAATTGATCATCATTTATAATAGGTATTATATGATGATGTTACTATTGTTTAAAAAAGTTTAATCATTTAGTGATTAATATTTTATGTTTACAGAAAGTGTTCTTTTTACATTAATTAAAATAAATAAACTAAAACATATTTTGTATTTCTTATAACTATATTTATAGTTTTACTTAATTTTTTTAAGAAATATTTTGTTTAACAGTTAGTTGTCTTTGATTATATAAAAATTCTACAATAAAATTAATACTCCCTCTGTTTCATTTTAGTTGTCGTTTTAGGTTTTTCACACAGATTAAGAAAACATTTAATTTTACATATTCTCAAAATAAAAACATCATTACCTATACAACTAACCACATTTCAACCAATAGAAAAATAGAATAATATATAAACTTATTAAATTTTGCATTGAAATTATAAAACGACATTTATTTTGAAACAAAAAATTTACTTTACAACGACAAGTAATTTGAAACGGAGGTAGGAACTTCTGAGTGGAGATTATGAGTGTGATTGGCGGACACGGAGGAGGGAGTGACGGGAGTTCAAGCGGCATGTATCGGGCCTGCTTACATGGTGGATTGGACCAGAGTTTCAAATCCTAAGTGGAGAGATTGATTCATGGACTAGGCTTTAGGCGTATTGAACTGGAAGGGTTGACCCAACATTCTGTGAAGTCGCATACCTAAGATTGAAGAAGTTAATCAAGAAATGGTTTAGATATCCTAAAAACGAGTATAGAATTGTGTGGCAAAGATGGACGATGGTTGTTGTGTTAAATAACATAGTTGTTTGGTGAGAGTTTTATGTAGACACTAGGGTCGGCCCGCCCTACGGGCGGGATATACTTTACTTATGATCAAGATTATTATTTTATATGATTTTGTGATTTGTGTTTTAGGTTTGCATTTTCAAAAGATGTGTATTGTATGTTTTAAAAATTGGTAGATTTTAAAGCGAGTACATTTGGTTGGACCTTATGAAAGTTTTTTTAGTGATTGGATGTATTATCCTAGGTTTGTTAAAAGTGTTGAGCTCAACACTTTTTGTAAGATGTTATTAAATAGGTTTGTAAATCATGTTTGAGGCTTCTTTTATCGTAAAATAAGGTTGTTGTATGTATCTGTAATTTTTTTGGTTCGGGTGATTTGAGTATTTACTTGTTTGTCAAGCAATCTCCAAGTCTTTAATTTCAAATACCATATTTGTGGGACTTTTTTAAAAATCTTAGATATGTTTGTAGTTTTGGTTAATTTGTAGAGATGTTCAATCCAAATTTTGAATTTTAGATATTTTGATTTATAAAAATAGCAACCATAATAAAACCATAGATACTTTGACTTGGTTTGGTATTATATACCACTGGTATTCGATCTATTAAGTTTAATCCCAAAAAAACAATAAATATATTTAGCTTTTGTAATATTTTATATTATAACTTTTAAGTAAAATATGTTTTCTATTCTCTTCTACTATATATAAAGTTGATATTGATAATAAAGTTCATGAATTAAAAATTAATAAATATATTTTTAAATAAAAAAATATTAGCACAAATATTTGTCACCAAAAAAAATGTTTTACTTAGTTTGATAAAAGTGAAAAAAGAATTTCAAACTTAAAACAAAATATAAAATTGCATAAATCAACATTTTAAATACAAAGATCACATCATAAAAATTATATATATTATTAATTATATTATGTAAGTTACATGTTGTTATACTGCTATATTTAATAAATCGAAGTGTTTTAATATTTGGGACACATGTCGCGTTGTCAAGAGATGACTTTTTGACGTAGAATCCCATGTGACAACCTTAAAAGTATTTAAATTTTGTTTTTAGTTTTAAAGGGTCTGGTTCTATTATGCGTTGATCAATATTTTTTTTTCTTGTTTTCTTATCTTTTTCCGTTGAATTGGTTTGTGCTAAAATGGCCAAGTCTTAATTTTGCTCAATTGACTAAGTTTTTAATACGATTATTGTGATTGTTTGAATAAGTTTATGTTCTATTTGTATTATGTTGGTGTACATTTTTCTAATTTGTTTATTTTGTATAAGTCATTTATTTGCACTTCATCACTTCTTTATTTTTTGTCATTTTATTTGATATTGTGTCTGTTGTTGAACTCTTCAGGTATATTTTTTTTTCTTATTAGTATTGAAATTATATTTAAGATTTTTAAGTTAGTAAGTAATGAATTTTATTTTCACAATTATTTAGATATAATAACTTTAGATCTTATGTTCACATAACTTATGATTTATTTATTTATTTATTTTACTTTCAATAATAAGTTACATTAACTTCACTATTTTGTTATCATTTTTTATAATTCATATAATTGTTTAACCATTAACATAATTCACGAAAATGTAAACGTGTTATTTTATATTTGTTCTATTTTGAATTTAATAGTAAGCAAATTTCTTATAATTATAGTTATTGAATTTAACATAGAAATATGGATAATGCATTATACTAAACATATTTTAAATTAGTTATGCAACTTGAAAACCTACTAATTTTATTAGTCAAGAAGATAAATTTTTGTTTGAATTTTGTATATGTTATTATATTTAATGTCCAAGTATACCATGTTATCCAAATAAATAATTATGTTATGCAAAACAAAATGATATTAATTAATTTTTAAAATATGATTTTTGACATTAAATTTATTTAATATAAATGGTTTGTCACATATTAATAAATTACTATATATTATCATTAAATTGAAATATTTTATTGTATTGATTAGTATTCTGATTTTACTTAAAGATATTTACTTATATATAATGTTAAAAGTATTATTAAGTATAAGTTTTGATTAATACTGGCCATTAATTTTTCAATAAAAAATTTAAAGCTTAACACAAATAGATTAATACAACTTAATTTATTAATACTATTTTTAATAATTTATGTTATTTTTCGTTTATGATATCAAATAGTAAATGATTATTCGTATTATTTTTAGTTTATTTAAATTATTTAAATTATAAAATAATTAAAATATTTTAATATTTATTTCAAACCAATATATATTAAAAATAAATATTAAAATAATATAACATATATGACGTATATGATTTTATAATAAACTTATGTTGTTTTCGTTTATGATATCAAATGGTAAATAATATTCGTATTCTTTTCAATTTATTTAAATTATTTAAATATAAAATAATAAACTATTTTAATATTTATTTCAAATCAATATATATTAAAAATAAATATTAAAATAATATAATATATATGACGTATATGATTTTATATATTGTAGATGATTATAGTATTTAATGAAACAATATAAACTCTTGAATACTTATTTAAAAGATTTCTCATGTTTATATGGTCTATGATATCAAATGATAAATGACTATTCATATTCTTTTCGGTTTATTTACTTGTATTTAAATTATAAATTATGTAAATATTTTCATATTTGTTTCAGTTATAAAATATATAATGTAAATGATTATATACTTCTTTAAAGTACTTAAAATATAAATATATTAGTACAAACAAAAGTTTTAATTTATATTTTTAATATTTATACTAAAATATTAATTAAATTTTAAAATTATAATTGGTTAGGTTTAAGTCATCTTTAATCATTAAAATGTTTGTTTAAAATTATATTAAAATAATATTTAAAATATAAAGTTGATAATTGGTTTGTGTTTAATTCATATTTAATCATTAAAATATATGGACTATGTAGTATTGTGTTAATATATTTAGTATAAATAATAAGAGTGTGATAAATATGGATTGTTAAATAAATTTTCAATAATTAAAGTGAGGTGTCAATTTGTGGTGAGTTTATTTGATGATGTGGCAACCTCACATGAGAGAAAACACTACTTTATATATAAAGATTATTGAAACTTTTTGCTTTGGTAAAAATACTGAAACTAAACAACTTCACAATACTAAAGCAAATTAATGTCATAAAACAATTGATGAAAGCCTAAATTCCTTTTTTTAAATGATATCATTCATCCCTTTCTCCCGTGGACTTTCTTTAATCCAAACTAGGCTAATTTATCCTTCTAATTAAAAATTCCAAAAAACTATTTTTCTACTTTATTTCATTTTTGTTTTGTTTTAAGTATAATGTTTCCATCAAACTAACTACTTAAGAATGAAGTTAAACATGGTAAGTGAATTTGACTCTAAAAAATAAGAGTATAGAATTTTCCAACCTTTGTAAATTAGGATAAGGTCAATCAAAAATATGTCTTAATGTTTTTATGCTAGATAATTATGATATTACAAACTATAAAAATGGTACATACGATTCTAAAGCTGACAATACATTTTGCACTATGCTGAATGATAATAATCCTTACATCATACTAAAGATCTCTTTAAGTTTTTTTTTCGACTCGAAATTTAGATTTCTTCGTGTAAAAATATTAATAAACTATTTGTCAAATAGCTAAGCTGAGGGGACTTCCACAAATATGTCTTAATCTGAGCTTTTAGATTTGTGGGAAAAAAAAAACAGTTCAAAAAAGTATGTCTTAGTTTGGGAAGTGGATATCCTAACTTACTCTTATCTTTGGAAAATAAAATGAGATTTTAATTGTGAGTGAAATTAACAAGATTTCTTGACTAAGATATGCTATTTCAACTTAATAAGAAAGAGAATATTCTGACACAAATTAGAAATATATCTTGTATAAAATATTACAAAATTGTATAATGTATTTAGTCAAAAACAAATTGTATAATATGAGATTTTTAATGCGAGCGAAATTAACAAGATTTCTTGTCTAAAATATGCAATTTCAACTTCATTAGAAAGAGAATATTCTGACACAATTTAGGAAAATATCTTGTATAAAAAGATTACAAAATTGTGTAATCTATTTAGTCAAAAAAACAAATTGTATTAATGTATTAGAGAATCTAAGACCATGATTAAAAACAAATCTCATTCGGGTTTTTTAGGGATTTAAAAAAACAAAAACAAAAAAATTAAAAAAAGAACTAATCGCGGACCGCTACGTACGCGCATAGTGTAAGAAATTCTTAAAGATCGATCCTTAATTCATAACTTTTATAACCGATTCTTACACTGTTTACGCTTAAAAAAATCGCTAAAAAATCCGGATAAACATGCTCTAAATGCATTTGTAACACACATAAACATTAATGGTCAAAAGAGAGAAAGATATTCGAAGATAAAGTCATTGACGTTGGAGTGAAGTGGACCCCACTCGTGATTTTGTAAGATAAAAAGCAAAGAAGACTCACGCTCACAAAGTAACATTTCAACCACCGTCTATGGGATCTCCGTCGTCTCTCCGTCGTCTTTCTCACCGCCGGAATTGAGGTTTTCCTCACTGCAGCTCCTTTCACACCCACTGGTGAATCGGTGAAACTCCCGGTAACTCCGATCGGTAATTCTCGTTATACTTTTTAAGGGTTTTGGATTCGGAATTGTTGTCTCGTTGATGATAAAGCTTCGAACTTTCGTTAGGGTTTCGTCTCAATTTTTGTGCTTAAACGTACCCACGATGTCAATTGTCCATTCCGATTGACAATTTGTGAAAATGATGATCTCGGATTTTTTAGGGTTTTTTTTGTGGTATGGAGTTGAAGGAATCGAATGGTGGTTCAGTCAAGGTGGAGATGGAGGCATTACCTAAAGATATTGAGGAGAAGTCTATGCGGTGTACTAGTAATTTCGAGGATCAGAGTTTTTATAATGTAGAGGATCAGAGTGAGGATCATTGTGGTGGTGAAGGTGATGAGATCAAGGACAGAGAGGAAGAGGTTGATGTTGTGGAATGCTCGGGTTTAAACGATAAGAATGGGGTTGTAGTCTCGGAGTGTGATGATGGGAATGGGACTGATGAGTACTCAAGCTCGTTTAGTGGAACAGTTTCTGATCATGAGAGTGATAAAACAGGTGTTAATGATCAAGAAGTTGATTCCATGATGTGTACTGATACTTCTCTACCATTCTTGGTGAGGTAAGCTCCTCCTCTCGCACTTGGGAATGAGTCTTTTAGCTTAATGGGTTCCTCTTTTGTCGCGGTTCATGTATTTGGTAGCTTGTTTACGTTTAATTGAACACCTTCATTTCCATTTATGTGTGTTTGAGAAAGGACCGAGATTTATGAGTTACTTTACTGCTACGTAGTTGCGTTATCTCCTTTTAAGGAACTCAAGATAAGGTTGCTTGTGATTGTTTATTTTATTCCATTTTTGTGGCAGAAAGAGGAAGCTGACTGATCATTGGAGGAAGTTTATACAGCCTATAATGTGGCGATGCAAATGGGTTGAACTCAAAATGAAAGAACTCCAGAACCAAGCACGGGTGTATGATAAAGAAGTCAAAGAAACTTGCCAAGCCAAGCAACTTGAGTTAGAAAATCTCAAATCTGGAGAAGTTGGAGTGAAGGCGTTGCCTCCTCTTCCATGTCATACTCAGAAAACTCAACTCAAGAAGAGGCACAAGAGGAAGCGAGTTGAAGAAGCGTCGGATGCTCCATCCAATGCATTAAACCATAATCTCTTCTCTTATCATGGTATGGTTCAGGTTTTTGGTTACTTGTTTCTTCTGCCATTACTACTCTAATAACTCCTTTTTCACTTTTTTCTTATCTCTTTATAGCATACCGGAAATCGAATGCTGATACTGCTCTCAATGATAACTCCCGCAAGCTAGGTCTGGTGTTCTAAGTCTCAATCTTAGTTTTTGTTATGATCTTAATCCCTTAGAAAACTTTGACTTACGAAACATTTTCTTTTGATCGTGGGTTATGTCATCAGATAAGAAGAATAAGAGCTCTAAGGAGGATGCAGTGTTCTGTGAAGAGATACCTCCTCTCGAGTTTAGAGAAGGTGATGCATTCTTGGAACAGATACTTTTGAAGATTGAAGCAGTAAAGCTGGAAGCTTGTAACTTGAAGAACCGAGTAGACAAAGTGATGAATGAAAATCCAAGTAGGTTCTCTTTGGATGACACAGTGATTATGCTTGGATCTGCTGATGTAGTCACCGGCTCGGAGCAACAAAATCCGGAACTGGTTATCAAAAATGAAGATGAGAACCCGGTCATTTCTGAAGAAGAACCAGCTAAGTCTGCTTCAGTTTCATCTCATCACGACAAAGTACCTGAAGAAGACGACGGGAACACAGATATTTTACTGTCTGAAATGATTGCTTCAAGAAGAAGAGAAGGGAAAGCTATTGTTCCCGATAAGAAAGTGGAGAAGACAGAACAAGCTTCTGTTGAGGAAGGTCCATCAAGACCTGTAAGTTTCTGAGTGGAACTTTACAAAACCCTATTATACCTTTTGGTCTCATGTGCCCTTTATAAACTCAATGCAGGTCAGGAAAAGAACACCACGCAATCTTGACGTGGTGGTAAAGGAAGAGACTAACCCAAAGAAACGTAGAGTTTCAAGAGAGAAACCAAAGTCAAATGTTACTATGGCTTCGAGACTTAAGCTTCCAAACAGGAAGAGAAAGGGAGGGAAACGAAGGGCAGGAGGAGGAGGCTCTGCTGGGTTAAGAAGAAGATCCTAAAACAGCTTGGGGGAAGTTTCAACAAACAAGTCGGAAGTGTGTTCACTTCAGGCATCCTTGACCTTTTAAAGTACAGATATAATACTATGTAAAATTGCTGTGTGTTGATTCTTCTCTGTTAAAAAGCTCATCACCATATCTATTCAAACTCATGATGTTTGTCTATGTATTTATATGACCATAACTAAAATCAACTTTGAAGCTTTGCTTCTACCTTAGATATTTTCCGTGTGCATACATTTTGCAAGCATCTAAATAACTTTTCTATCATTTTGTTCAAGTATTGTAGGTGTTGAGTCGATGTCTAGAACAACAACGTGGAAAACATCTTGTTGTTGATAGCTTGTTTGGTGGAAATTTTTGTAGAGTGAACCCATTACCATATACGTCACCTAGGTCGGTGTATATAACCAAAAGCTTTTATCTTTCCTAGTAAATAAAAGGAAAGTTACTAAAATAGTCTGATATAATTAAATCGTTAGCTATTAGGTCATTATTATTAACTATTAAGAGTTTCCCAACTAAATTAAGTATTTCACAACATATATTTATTTAACTACAAATTCATGTCCTTAGAACATACTAGTGGTTTATATCTCCCGAAGATTATCTTTTTTTTTTTTTGTCGACTTTAACTTTCATTAGCTTAGGCCCAAAGGACAACGAAACAACGAAACCGGTTTACATCAAGGCCTATTGATATTAATTTAAACATTTAAAGCCCAATAAGAAAATATCGATTCAGAATTGAAACGCTATCGATTCAGCGTTTATCTGAAGCCCAACGTGGTACGTAGGCAAGTTGCAGAAGCTTGACACGTGTTGAGATATGTGTTTTTCATGCAATTCTTACCGTCGGAAGTTCTATCAAAAACTCCTCCGCTCCACCGTTCTTCCGTAGTCGATTTTTCCGACGCCTTAAAGCCTTGCATTTTACCTTGTTCTTCACCGATCTTGTTCTTAGCAGTCTCCGATGTCGCCTTTCTCAGTCTTCAATCAACTTCGTCAGCCAAGTATGAATAACACACCGCCGCCTCCGGTAAGTCTTAGCCGGAGATCTTTTATGCGCCCCACTAAGGACTGACGCTAAAGCAAGTGCAAAATTACCCTCATAAACTTGGTGGATTCGTTTGACCAAGAGGAGAAAGGAATGTAAATATTTCACAGAGAACCGCGTTATCTCTGGAGAAGACGACCGGAACACCTATTTCGATTAGAATCGAAATTTATTAATCTCACTCCAGACTCAGAAATGTTTATGAATGGAGTTTAGATCTGAATCCGGTTGAAAAGACACATCAAAAGTCGCCAAAGCGAAGAGAAATTCCGCTAACAGAAAGCAAAAAATCGATCCTTGGATCGAATATATTACAACAAAAAAACAGGAGTTAATCTCGAACCTTCCCTCTGAATGATCTTGAATTGGTAAAAGGGATAGACCGAGAGAGAAATCTCTCTCTAAAACAAATGCAATATAACACAATTTTGTAATTAGATGTTATAACAAAAAAAATTGGACCAGTAAAAAACATATGAAAGAAGAAATGTTAAAAAAAAATTTGTCAAATTTATCGGATGAGAAATATCTCTTACTGTCTCTCATTTTTCTGTTTATTTCTTTGTTTTACTGTTGAGAAACTTATAAAATACCGTCGATAATAATGTTTTATGTTAAAGAATTGCAAAATCTTTTCTTAATGTTGAATGTGAAGAAGTTTCTTTAATAAAAAAAAGAAGTTTGTACGTTTAAGCATATTGTTTTTGATGTGGAGGAACCAAATGTCTTGGCTTGGTGGGTTTAGGTCTTTGCAGAGCCAGTAATCTCGAAATCCCATACACAAGACCTTGATTTAGGTATATGCATTATGCTCCCTAGTAATCATGTTCTCGTCAGTCTATAGGAATCTAACTTTTACATCAACACTATAAATCAGAACAGCGATAGTGAGGTCGAGCAAAGCTGGACACAAAAGACAAAAGACTTTTCGTTAAACAAAGATAAGATCAACAACAACAACATCGATCAACTATAATCCAACAACCAAACGACAACGAGACGATATTCTCAAATCAGACCAGACATATCACATCAGAACATTTAATTTCAGTTTCAATTATTTTCCGTTAATTTAATTAAAAAAATGCACTCCCCCACCAATCAGACAGCGATGTCATTACGAATGTGACGGAGGAGCACCGGAATAACAGAGTCCGGCGAGCTAAGCTGAGGAAGATGACCATCTGAAGGTATAACCTCAACAACAGATTCACATCCAAGATTGGTGTGAAGATACTCGGAGACAGCCACTGGTACGGCTAAGTCCTTAACACTTTGGAGAATGTGACAAGGGACAGCTACAAAAGGTAAGATCTGTCTCATGTCGCTTTGGAAAATGGTCTGAGCCACGGAGAGAGCTATGTCTGGACGCATGTTAAAGAGCGTTCTGCTGAATTCTTGAACCGCGACTGAGTCCAAGTCGCCGCCTACCGCGAGTGGTGCAAAACCTAAACACCATGCTTTGTAGTTGCTTCGCATCGCTTCGAAGAGTTGGTTTAAGTCGTCTTGCTCGAATCCTCCTTGGTAATCAACATCGTTCACGTACCTAAAACACACATAATTTTTTTTTTAGTTTAAAAATAAATCTTAATTTTGAGAATATGATGATTCTGAATTACATAAAAATATATGATAATTCAAACAAGATAAGGAACATCTATGTTCATATAATTTACAAAAATTCAATTTTAAAATTTTGATGATAAATCTTTAAGTTAAATACTTTATTTTAGAAATGTGATAATTCAGACAAGAGAAGGAACATCTATGTTCATACAATTTACACAAAATCATTTTTTAATTTGGGGATAAACCTTTAAACTAAATACTTTATTTGAGAAATATGATAATTCAGACAAGAGAAGGAACTTAGAACACCATTAACCAAAGCATTTTTATGTTTTTTTTTTTTGATTTCTAAAAAAAAAAAAAAATATTAAAAAGTGGTCAATCACGGACCGCCACGTGTCAGTGGGGCCCGCGAATAGTGCAAAAACTAGTGCTTAAACAAGTAATTTAAGATGTGGTGTTTAGGAGATGCTTAGCTTTTTGGTGGACCCCACACGCTAAGCACCCCTTTAAGCACTCCCATTAATTAATGGTGCTCTTATATGTTCATACAGTTTACAAAACTTCAATTTTATTTTATTATTAAGATATATCTTTAAATTAGGTACTTTATTTTTTATAAATGTGATAATTCAGACAAGAGAAGGAACACACATGTACTTTGGTTGGAAAATGAGACATAGAAGCAAAAGATCACGAAACAGAGTCCAAGAATCTGTAATAATCATACCTAGGGGAAGCAGAGATCATGACGATTTTGGAGAAGAGATCAGGACGGTTAAGAGAGGCCAAGAGACCAACCATGGCGGAGACAGAGTGACCAACAAAGATACAAGACTCTATTTGAAGATCCTCCAAGATTGCGATCAAATCAAAGGAGAAACCTTCGAGAGTTGAGTAACGATCGAAGTCGAAGTAGTCAGGGTTAGTCGTACCGGCGCCCATGTTGTCGTAGAGAACGATGCGGTAATCTTCGAGCAGATGTGGAACCAGGTGTTTCCACACTGACTGGTCCGTGCCGAACCCGTGACCTAATACAATCGTTGCTTGAGTTCCTGTACCGATCACTTTTACGTTGTGAGCTTCCTCTACCACACCCATCTCTCTCTCTCTCTAGATAGATACAGAGAACTTTATCTCGTTGCTTCTATTTTAGAGTGCCTCTCTGGTGAGTGGTGCTATGAGCTATCTTATTTTTTCTGTAAAAAAAAAAGATTTTATATGCTAATTTTAACGGACAATAAAGTTACATAAATATTTAGTTTCGGGAATTTAAAATCTCATAATTTTCAGCCACATTTGTAAATCTCAATTTGCATGTACTTAGTTAACGTATTAGAGCATCTCCAAAAAGGAACTTTATTTTGAAGTTTCTCAAACTCTATATTTGAAGTTTTAAAGTGTTCTTCTCTAAAAGTAAAACTTCAAAACTAACTTCAAAATTATTTGTATTTTACACTATGGTCTTTATATTTATTTTAGTTAATGAAAATTTATAAAACTTTTATAAATAACTAACACATATATAAAAAACTTGTTTGAACAGTATTTCGAAGATTCGGGAGCTTCCGGGGCAAATTTACCAGATTATTAGTATTGTTGTAATATCTAAATTTCTATAATAGTTATGTCTTTATGTACCTTTTTAAAAAAGTTTTTAATTTAGTATATTTTATAATATTTTTGTTGTCTAATTCTACTTTTAAAATAATATAAAACTTATAGATTTGAATTTGAATATTTGAATTTGAATATTTAAAACTTATAGATTTAAAACTTATGGGTAAAGTTTAATTTATAGATTTGAATTTGAATATTTGTGAGATAAATTTTTTAAAGATTAAAATGATAAATAAAAAAATACTTAAGAATAATAAATAAGATATGTAAATGTAACGACCAAATTGCAAATAAAAAGATGTTTGAAGTTTCTTTTTGGAGAGCCAAAAACTCTATATTTAAAGTTATAGAATATTTTTTGGAGATGCTGTTAATAGATACAAAGATCTTTGATTTTGAGTTTTGACCAAAAGAAAGAAGATCTTTTTTTTATACGCTTGCTAAGTACCAGATCAATTGGTTAAAAAGGAAGTACAAGTACCACCTACTCAATTTCATAAACATATTCATTATTTTGTTTTCAATACGTGATAAATATAAGTCCCGTGTAATCCAAAAATGACGGTTTTCGATACGTGTGGACACGAATGTGAAAAGAAAAAGCAATGTTCCCATGTAAATTTGGGCAATGTTGAATAGTTGAAACAATATTATGTTATGCTACTTCAAAATAAAATAATCTCACAAGGGGTAATTAACACTTAAGGAAACAGGTGTATGCAGTACTTCTTATCATATATAGTAAAATGACCATTTAAAACGATCAAAATATTGATTATTTATAATGCTAAATAATAATTAGGTTAATTAAGAACCAAAAAATGCATGGTTCGTTTGGTGGAAGGTAATGGTGAGTATGCGACCACGTATCACATCGACCGCCTCATCATTTAAGTGTCGATATCCGTGAGGGACCAGGCCCGTTATTATTTTAAGGCCCATTTAATTTATTTGGGCTCATCTCATTAAGACGCAACCGTTTTTACTGTTGACCGATCAAGTGTGAGTAACATGATGACGTGGCGGGAAAGCTAACCCCCACGTGTCCCAGGCGTGCCGTTATCGTTCCCACATGAGTAGTGTTCTGTCCAAAGGGAAACGAGATGACGACTCTCGCCGGTCTGATACGACGGCGTATTGGCGCATCGATTCCGGTTTACCTGAATTACGGTCGCGAACCGTCGCGTTTTCTCTTAAACCCGAGTCAAGGAAGAACTCGGTTTCTCAGCGGCGAGGCTGAGTCGAATCGGGCCGAGTTTCCGGTGGAGAACGCTTACGATATCTTGAGCGTCTCCGAGACCAGCTCAATCGCAGAGATCAAGGCATCGTTTCGAAGACTAGCCAAGGAGACTCATCCAGACCTGATCAATTCAAAGAAGGATTCATCTACTTCGCTACGTTTTGTTCAGATTCTCGCTGCTTATGAGGTACATGGAAGCTTCGGTGAAATGATACTGAAGTGTATAATGAATGATATGATTGTAAAGGTTCAGGCTTTTGTGATAGTTATAGGTTGAGTGATGTGTTTGATGAATGATATGTTTTTAAAGGTTCATGCTTTGGTGATAGTTATAGCTTGAGTGAAGAGTCTGATGAATGTTATGTTTGTAAAGGTTCATGCTTTTTGTGATTGTTATAGCTTGAGTGAAGGGTTTAATGAATGAATGATTGTAAAGGTTCAGGCTTTTGTGAAGGGTATGATGAAAGATATGATTGCTGGTGATAATGCAGATTCTTTCGGATTCTGAAAGGAGAGCACACTATGATAGGTATCTTCTCTCCCGGAGAATGGTAGTGACGAAACAATCTAGACAAGGGTATATGGTTTACAGGTATAAAGCTCGATTGACACTGAGCGAAGAGATGGAAGTGGTTGAGTGGCTAAAGTGGTATAGAGAAGCAATACATGAGATAGTAATGGAGAAGAGAGTTGCAAATGGTACAGGGTACTTAGATGAACTGGAAGAAGATTTTTATTCAGCTATCCGAGCGGCGTACTTTGGGCCTGACGTGGAGTCTGTGGAGCTTCTTCCTGATTGTTTTGAAGCTGAGGAAAGATCTGTGTACGACACGAGAGAAGTCTTGCACTTGGTGTCGGGACGGGATCTTTTTGGTATGGTCTGCTTGGTGGATAACTTTCTTGAGCTGTCTTCTGACTGCTCCAAGAAACTGGCTTTGTCCTCGTTTATGGATTCAGACATGGGTCAAGCTGTTGAGAAAGGAGACCAAGAGATGATACGTGATGAAATGATTGGTCTTCGGATGTCTCATATACAATCCTCTAGAAAGCAAAACCATGTTTCGGATGCATATAAAGATATTCAGCTGAATGTATCTGGAAGAGTTGTTGCTACAGCCATTAGAGTTCCTCCAAAAGGGTATTTTGAAAAGAAACAAAATGAATGTGGTCACGATCAGATACACGTTTTCCTCAATTCAGATGAAGAATCTAATCATGGCACTGAATCTTCTCCGAGAAATGAAAGTGGAGCAAGACTTCTTGTTGGAACTATAAGTGGTCTTGGGACAAGTCCAGATGAAGGCTCATGTTATGTCTATGATGGGAATGGTGTCAAGACTCATGTGATAATGAAACATAGGACATTTCTGGTTTGTGACTCGTATGATCTAGCTCTTATTTGCATTTTGCATATTACGTGTGGGGGCATTGCTCTGTGATGCATATAGAGATTTACCGGAATAAGCATGCATGTGTCTTAGAATTTTTTTATTCACTCTCTATAGGTGAGACATTTGCACTGGTACAAGATTGGGGAAAAGGTTTCTATTTGCGAGTGTAGATGCAGTAGAGCAAAACTACCACCAAGCAAGTAAGTCAAATAGCTTATTTGCTTTGCTTATGATGGCATAAATAAAAAGTGGTGGTGGTTGTCTAATCTTCAATAGAATGGAAAGGAATGGTTTAAGTTTTGGAACATTGAAATCCAAAGAGTGTTAACTAGTCTTCTTTAGTTGCTTTTTTTATGGAATGGTCTAGGATTCTTGTTGTTGAAGTCATAATGATTGGGATCTCTAACGCAACCTTTGCATTCTTGCGTCAGTGACATGAAACCATAATAGTGTGAATATGGAAACAGGTTTTGGTTGTTTGAGCCTCGTTGTGGGTTGCATGATGTGGGAGGTTGGTATATTGAAACTTATGGAAAAGATAAAAAGGGCCGGACAGTCCTTGCACAAAGATTCTGGGATGGACTTGAAATGGGTGATACACTAGATGGGTAAGGTCATTTCATTTTGTCTCCATGACCTTTAGTAAGATATTATCTACTTGACTTCAGAAGCAAGATGGTGAAGAGGTTTAAGTGTTTGTATGGTAGAAGTAGTTTTTACTTATTCATGATTTTTTCCTTCTCCAGGAGACTGCACCCTGGTATCTACTTGCTTACACTAGCTTATCGAACTCTTGATCTTGAAGATGAAAGGAGAAGGAAACGTTCAATAGTGGAGATCTTCACAGCAAGGTTATCTAAAACGTTGGAGTGGTGTAGTAAATTGGTTAGGAGAAGGTCCGAGTGAAGATCCAAAAATTGATATAGTTCACATGGATACAACAAAGGCCATTAGTTTCTGGCGAACAAATGCTTGTCCAAACGTTGGTTGAGAGACTCCATGGCACTCGCATAATCCTACGCCTAATTTAACTGGAAGATGGGATTCGCTCTCCTGCCAAAAGACCAACAGAGACCAATTATGCGGTGTGCAAGAAATGGGTGGTGGGACTGGCTGAGGCAAGAGGCAACAAGACTTGGGTTTGAAAGAGTTATGTTTTCAAAGTGGCTCATTAGACTTGTACAAAACTTCAAATTTAATGAAGCTAGTAGATTCTTGAGTTTAGTTTGGTTAGTGACATGTCTAAAATCTTTTTTTTTTTTGGCAACTTAATTCCATTTCAGGAAAGCCCAACAGGCAGCTATTTACATGGTAAACTTGAAAATCCAATCTCACCCAACCAAGCCCATGAAAACCGACCCAGTTCATTGATGGGATAAAACGCTTTAATCCAATCATCTTGCATCTTCAGATTTGAAACTTGAGATCAATCAATTGATTCATAAGCAGAATTTTTTTAGGACCGTTCTTAGAACGCTAACTCTACTGCTTCCCTTCTGAATCATCGATCATAATCCAACATCATCCTTGTCCTATCCAATTGGAAAGCTTTACCCATATACCGATTGACTAATGAAAAAAGTAAAAATTCAGAAACATATCTTTTAATGGAGATAAATTGACTTAAGCTAATAGGTATTTCAATAGAAGATTGTGCAAAAGAGGAACACATATAGCAAACACCTTTGCAATCCATACTTGAATCAAACTATAATACAAGCGGAAGCGATTTTTATCTAGATTCAACACAACCAGAGATAGATACAACCAGAGATAGATACGAATAAAATTAAGTTCTGGTTGATTGAAATCTACAATACCAAATTGTCAAACTAAAAGAACATCGCCTAGCAAAAGTAGAAATCGATCAAAGGATGGAAGTAATCACATGCAAAAAACAAAAACAAAAATGATAACCGGCGGCAATGCCATTGGCCACCAATGTTAAGTTTTAATTAAAAAAATTTAGAGAAAGACTGGAGAAAATTTTTCTAGAGAGAAATTTTATTAGACTATATAGTTTTAGGGGTAGCTTTCGACATGTCTAAAATCTAAATGGTATCAAACTAATTTGCCTTTTTTTGCAATTGGCTAATCAATGTGATACATATTTTTGCTAAATATAAAATGATTATTGAAAAAAAGTTAGTTATTGAACTTCTCGAGAACATTGTTGTTCAAGATGCTAATTTAATGACAAGATTATTGTAAATAACTGCGCGTGCTACCATGCTAGGGATCTTACCCTACATCAAGATTTAACAATAATTAATGTTAATCAAGATTTTCCTTATATCTCCAAGGCTCCAACTGTTAACCAAAGGTTTACTAAACATCACCTTTGAAAGAAATGTTTTACCAAACATGGTTACGACATGTATGTAACAGAAAAAGAACAAGCATGTTCACGAGAGAATCGGTATTGATGTTACATGTCTCGTCTGCTTATTCTCACATGCATTCGTAAATGTGCATGGATGATGATAATGATGGTTTATCATGAACATGATAGTGGTGATGGAATGGGCTTTGATTTGACAAGACGAGTGTCACGAAGAGGACGATGATATATAATATTACTTCAATTCTTGTCGTCAGTACTCAGTAGACATCGCTCCATGTCTTTCTCTTTGTCGTCCGTATAGAAAGACTAGTCGGAAGAAGATAGATTATTATTATCATATGGTTCTTGCCATTTGTACGAGTGCCAGTACAAGCATTATTCTTAAAATAATCAGTTTTTGTTTATCTATATGAAATATTAATTTGCATCTATGTCTAAGGATGCCGTAAGGAGAAAATTTTCATATATATCCAAGTATCATTAGTGATTATGAACTATCTAATTATACATCATGTACTGTACAATATATAAAATTCGCTAGTTTTTTGTTAAATAGATAGTAATTACCTAGTTTTGCTTACATCATTTGTAGGTTTTATATTTTTGTTTTTTAATTGTTAGTAGCTGCAGTAGTAGTCTTTAGACTCGATGATGGTTAGCTTTATCCTACAATATGAGTGTAAAGTAATGCCAAGATAAGTATTATTAGACATGTGCAATTTGTAGTACAGTAATATGATTCTGGAATAAGAGAACTAGGGAAGTTCCGAGTTACTGCCAAGAAGCACCGAAACAAGAAACCCTGCAACTGCTAGCAGAAGTCCCATCTTGTTCCTTTGACTATTTTATCTTTCTTCACTCAAATAAGAAAGAAAAAACCTAAGCAAAGTCCAATTATTCACACTTTATTTATACAGATTTTATTTTTTTGTCTATTTGATAAATTCACCTTGGCGCCTACAATTAGTAGCACAATAGTTCCAAATACAAATTTAATCTTCTTGTTGAACAGATTGACAACTCTGGACTAGGAGCCTAGGCCAGTTTAATAAACATTATTTTCAGATAAATAAATTGAATAGATAATAACTAGTACTCTATGTTTCATTTTATTTAATGTTTATGAGTAATGTACATAGATTAAAAAATACAAAATTTTATATAATCTATCTTGGTTACATAAAAGCATCATTAAATAAAATTAATTTGACCAATAAAAATATATATAATTTTTTGTAATCGATTATAATTCTCAAACAACTTTAGATTTTTTCTTGAATAAAGAGAACATAACATTATGAAACAAAATATAAATCTTAAAACACCAAGTAATTTGATACGCAATATTAAAAAAGTTATACAAATAATTTTCTTATATAGCTGACCTCTGATTGTTCCTGCCACAAACATCGTGATTCTGTATGAAACGTCATTTCAAGCACTCCTAATCATCTTTCACCATTCTCTCTATCATAATGCACTCTTACGCATACTCTTTTATTTATACTTATCATATATAATAATATCACAAAATGAAAATTAATACCTAAAAAAATTCTTGGAACATTCGGTCTTATTTATATAAATTATGACCAAATAGCTATAAATAAAACTAACATAATATTATCCTTTGAATTTATTAACCCATGTTCAAAACATAAAGAATTTTCTATCAATCTAATTTAGAAAAACCGTTTATAATCCATAGTACTTACACATAACGAATTAGTTTATTTTCTATTTAATTTTTATATTTGCGCTATAAACTTTGTACACTTCTTGTAAAAAAATTAACAATACACCAGCATGTCAACCAACTGAGTTGGCCTAGAAGTAGTTGAGGGTATCACCCAATACGTTCCCCGCAGGTTCGACTCGTTGGCCAGACAATTGGGATATCTAATTTCCCATAGTACCAAATGGGTTGCTTGGCGCCGAGGGATTAGCCCCATGAAGGTTTAAATCCCTCCAGATTACAAAAAAAATATACACCAGCATGTCCCCATTAGCATCAATATGACTCATAGTATATATATTATGTATATTAGCATATTTTGGTATAAATGCATGAACCTAGACGCATAGAAACGATTCATAATTTTGTTTCAGGATATTGATAATGATAGGCAACATGCAGATAATCTTGGTGATCTCCCCCAGCCTAAGGCCCGTACCTATTATTATAAAAAATATTTCATACACAAACAAAAAAGTAGTTTTAAAATAAGAGAGTTTACGTTAGTGTGAATTAAATGTTTGAATTGACACTTCCTTAGTGTGTGTCTCTGCCCGGCCGCTCTGTGGCCTCTACATTTACAGCTGGTATTATTGTCATTTTACTCTATCCGACATAAGTCGGTGAAAACAACAAACCTTTGGTCTGACTACTGTAGGCTTTGACTGGTCTTAAACTCTCAAGTCCCAAGTCAGTCTCAAGTCTTAACTAGTATCAACTTCCTCAAATTAAGTTGATGTGTAGCTTTTTCGTGTAACAGTTAGATTGTTAAGTCATTACCACGTATAACCATTACACGTTTATTGGATCACGTTGGCTGTACTATTGAGGTTCCATATACTAACAATGTATTGCAAATGAATAATTCACGGAAGAGAGGCCAAACTCAATAAACTTTAAATGTAATTTTCAAGAGCATAATTGTTATACTTATTATAATTTGTAAGCAACGATTAGTAGTTAAACATATATGCCACGCATTGAGAAAAGTATCAGTTACTTATTTCCAGGAACAAAAGATTTATGCACAACATGTTTTGTACCGATTAGTTAAGCATATACAACAATGTATATGGATAATTTGAAAAATTTCAAATATGCTATTTATGATTTTAAATTGTGAAATACAGCTCTCTCTCTTTTTTTCTTTTTAAAACTACTCTGTTTATATGTGATAAGACATTTGTATTCTGATTTTAATTGGAATTGCAAATCTTTTTCTTATAAAAGGCTTGAACTGCAATTCTTAATAAATTAATAAATATTGTCTACTCGACGTGATTTCTTTGATCAATCCTATATTTTTTTCATGGAAGCTAGTAGAGCTTTTGTTCTCTTTGCCCCCTTCGTTATGAGCAGATAGAATTTGGTCTATTAAGTTTCTATAATAACGAAAACGAATAAAATTTCAGCTTAACGCTTTTTGCTATTCAGTATTTAGCTAAGCTGTCAGTTCATTATAAAAGGAAAAAAAATCAACTTGCATACCACACATTCTAGAGTTGAGTTCTGGTAGCCTCTCTTTTTTTTTGTTTGTTTTTTGAAAAGAACATCATATTTAAAAGGATATTTTCTCAGTACTTTGCAGTCGTTCCTATTTTTCATTCAAATATTAGAAAAATTATAAACATTCAGTAAGGATAGTTAAGTCATTTACTTAGTAGAAAATGTAATTTTCAAAACATAAATAAATGAAGGTGAAGTTTCAAAATAAATTCTATTTTAGAAGTATATTTCTAGATTTTCTCTATAATATATCCATCATACATGTGAATGATCATGCAATTATGTTAAAATGATTGCTACTAATTTTCAGATTCATTGATTATACTTTTATCCAAAGCTCACATAGGTAGACTTGTAGTCAGATTTTGAAGGTCTCGATATTGAAGATAGATCATGATTCAGATGATCTTGTAGACGACCAAGCTTTTTCGCATAATGAAGTATTGGCCTAATGTAGTATTTTCTAATGATAATTGCTGTTTAAAGGTAAAATAAGTGTGCAATAATAATATTTAAATTCATTATCCCGGAAAGCTCGTTACAAACCCACGTCATTCATCGAGCCACACCATCCACCATCTAAAATCTAGTCTTATCAATTAGTTAGATTCTAGTTATACTTTGGGAATGTGGGTCCACTTTCATGGGAATCGCTCCTCTTATCCTTTTTTTTTGACACAATAAAGTTCCATTTATCTAAAGAGTTTCATACAAGGCGGGAAAAGAGGATAACAGAGACGACTTTGCTAGAGAATCAGCTAGAGTATTTCGGTCCCGACTAACAAGACAAATGCCAATATCTTACAGCACTCCAAATAAGAGGTTTTAGCTTTGGATTCTCAATATATAAAAATGTATATGAGATTTATGCCAAAAATGAACAAAAAAACAGTTTTTTTGTCCTTTTAGTACAAAACCTATTTTCTATATTATTTTTCTATTTTACTTTTTTAGTTTCTAAAATTTAATAAAATAATATTTATAAATTAAAATAAACAAAAATAGGAACAATGCTGTAATCACACATATACACACATTTTGGTATTTTTTTGGTAAGAAAAACTTGTTAAATTTTAATTTTTTTATTTAGTTCTGCGAACGTTAGATTACATGTTCTACCAAAAATGGTGTGGTAGAAAACGAAGTCCACGTCAAACAAATAATTTTACTAGTTTTATAACCAACAATCCACTTTTTATAAGAAATTCTAAATATGAAGAATGCGACATCTATCCTACTTAAAGGGTTCTACATTTTCTTTAAATGCACCATCTACTTTTATAAGCCGTTCTATAACATTAGGAATACAAAATCAATATATAACTCTGAAATCTAATTATAGTAGAATCTGCATATAGGAAATAGTTACGCTTTCTATTGTATATAGGAAATAGTTATGCTTTCTACTGTACGTAGAAGGTACATTCTACACACGAATTCCGAAAATTTTGGAAAAAATCTCAAGAAAATATTCTAAAAATATTTGTAATCTTTCAATTTGCCTTAAACGTGGCTAGCCGATTTTACTTATAAAAATCATCAAAAAAGTTGACTAAATATTTTTTTTGAGAGGCGGAGAGATCTAGGGATTTTTTTTGTTTTTCTTATTTACAATTATTTTTTTATAATTTTTTTAAAACATATTTTTATAATTTTAATACTGAAAAACATTTAAATTATATTTAGTTTCATTAATCAAGGTTAATTTGAGAATTAAGAAAAAAAATATTGACAAAAATTTATACTAACGGGACAAAGTAAAATTGCTTTATACCAAAAGAACAAACATGTTGTTTTTTTTGTTCCATTTTGACATAATTTTCAATATATATTAGTAATTTAATTATGAGATTTAATTTTATGAAAAAAATTCAAAGATATCTTGGATTAAGTTTTCGTAAATTTAAGAACATTTTTTTATCAAAGGTACTCTTAGTTACCTCATTTCCTACTTATTATTTTATTTGGTTTAATTAAACTGTATGAATTCATTCAGATTTTTAACATATAAAACAGGAAGTAAGAAAACTATCTCATATATACGCTTCCACACCCAAAA
>CAJHQP010000252.1:0-229089 GCA_905132765.1 Moricandia arvensis | reverse complement strand
AAAACAATGAAGATTCGTCTTCTCCACCTCCACTTTGGGCCTTTAAATAGAGGCGAAACCCAACATGAACCAAAACATAAAAACTAGTCATTTGCCAAGTCATCATTCATTACTGCTAAAGCAAAGCAGTGCAGCAAGACACGATGGCAGCAACTCCAATGGAAGGCAAATGGGTTCAGGTTTCTATTATAATACTATCTTTTAGCTTCTCAATCTCTCATGTTCAATCCTCAGAACCCATCTCAACTGGACCTGGATCTTTTTGTCTGATCTAATTTTATCGGATTGTACTTGTGATTGATTTATATTCATTGGTTAAAAGTCTTAGTTTTTCATCAGTCTGTTATATAAACAGAAGTGTTCATGTTATTGTGTTTTGGTTCTGATTGATTTAAGTTAATTCTTACTGTAATGATCTAAAACAAACAAAAAGGAGAAACTTTTTTTTTTGGTTAAGTCAAAGGAGAAAACTTTGTTGATAGTTTGATTACTGATGATGGAGGGTTGAACTTTTGTAATCCTTTTTGAATACTTTATCTTTGTGTTGTCACCTTCTCCATCTGTTTACTCTCACTTGTAGTTTTATGAATAGAAGATATTACTAGCTTATTGGATTAGTGGACAATGAGTTCGTCACTGCTGATTTGAGCATTTGTTTGCTGACTCAACTCTTGTTTGTTTGTGATTTGATTGGTTTTAGCTAATACTTATAAAAGATTGTTAATTGATAACAACAGGTTGAGTGTTTAATCTTTGTCGAAATTTGAATAGTTTATCTTTGTGTTCTTGTCTTCTCTGTTTTTGTTTTCAGCTAAAACAGAAAGGAACTGGACCAGGAGCTAGAAGCTCTCATGCTATAGCTCTTGTTGAAAACAAAGTGTATGCCTTTGGTGGCGAGTTCCAACCTCGTGTTCCCGTTGACAACCATCTCTACGTTTTCGACCCTCAACACTTTAACATGGTCGATCCAAGAAGCTTCAGGGGAAGCTCCTCCTCCTAGAGTAGGTGTAGCCATGGCTGCTGTAGGAACCATCATCTACTTCTTTGGTGGCCGGGACGAGAATCACCAGGAGCTAAACGAGCTCTACTGTTTCAACACTGTAAACCAACCAGTGGAAGCTTCTCTCTTCAGGGGAAACCGGTCCCGGAAAACCGAAGCTACCACTCTATTGTTGCGGATTCTCAGAACGTGTATGTGTTTGGTGGGGTGTGGAGTTGATGGACGTCTCAAGGATCTTTGGGCGTACAACGTTGTTGACCAGAAATGGATTCAGTTCCCATCTCCTGGAGAGGCCTGTAAAGGAAGAGGAGGTCCAGGGCTAGCGGTGGTTGAAGGGAAGATATGGGTTGTGTATGGATTCACAGGAGATGAAGCGGATGATGTTCATTGTTTCGACATAGCTAAAGGAGAATGGAAAGAAGTTGAGACAAAAGGCGAGAAACCGTCTGCGAGAAGTGTGTTTTCAACAGCTGTTGTGGGGAAACAGATTTTGATATTTGGAGGAGAGGTTGATCCTAGTGATTTAGGACACATGGGAGGCAGGGTGTTTCACAGCTGAAGCTTATGGGCTTGATACAGAGACGTTGGAGTGGAGGAAATGGGAGGATGGGTTTGGATCAGAGGAGCATCCAGGGCCTAGAGGATGGTGTGCGTTTGCATCTGGGTCAAGGGATGGTAAGGAAGGTCTGTTGGTTTATGGAGGGAACTCGCCGAGTAATGATAGGCTTGATGATATCTTCTTCTTCACTCCAAACTCTACTCCTGTGATTGGTAACTAAGTGTGGTTTGGTTTGGTTTTCTTGCTGAGTCAATGTTTGATTCCCTGAGCTTTAAGCCACAAGTCTGTACTAAGTTATTTATGTTTGGGTGAAGTTTATGTTTATCTACGCTTTTGTAAATCTGGATGATCATCTAAGAACCATAAATAAGCAATGTTCAAGAACTCATTAGCTGGTACTTAGACGTTTTATATGAGATTATTGATTAAGTATGTCAACACTGTTTTTTTCTAAATCGTTTTGTTTAGGTCCGATTTGCTAACTATAAGAACGGCGGCGCCTATATCGATTTTTAACACTGTAAATAAGACATGAATCTTCTGTGTAAACAAACAAATGGCATGTTGAACACTGTAAGCAAATCAGAGATAGTACTGCTAATTACACCTCCATCAGAGGTCTATCAATCGATGAGATGATCACCATTAATGGAATCTTTGAACTCAATAATTTATTTTGCGAATACCAATCCAAGAGAGCTACATTGATTGACCTTACAAAGAGTATTACTCAATGTATCTCGTTTTGAGGAACACATGAAAAGATATTGAAGTTTGGTTCACTGTTCCTTCCTCACAGCAACCTATGTTTATTACTATTTGTCTTAATGCCTTGTCACTGGCTCAACCAATGCATGGCTCTCCTTTTGCTTCCCACAATCACACACTATCAGTAGAGAGATTTTCTTGGTTGCTTCAAAGTTTAAACTATTTTATTGAGTTTTTAAATCTTGTTATTGATAAATTACATGATGTACATAGCCAATAGATGTTTAGGAAACAAAAAAGGAAAATATGACGTGGATTATGCTAAGCTGAAACATGGAAGTAAAAGATTTTCCTTAGGCGCCTTCATAGCCTATCTCTCTCGTCTTTCATGTACAATTAAACCCTAAAATCTCGTTGTTTCCTTTTAGTCTCTCTCCCTTTCTGATTCCTCTCAAGTTCTATGTTCACAAGCATATGTATAGTCTCTCTCCATACGGTATGCATGATCTTCTAGGGTTGTTTTCTTCTCTGATTCATTCCCCTGCGAGTTTATTCTTTCTCGTTTGCGATGAAAGATGAAACTCATTGTGTTTTGACTATGTTTCTAATGCAGGCTCAGTTTCAGTTATGGATAGTGATGATGATTGCAGAAGGTTTATGGTGAATGCAGTTACTGAGCATCATACGTCAACTATGTCTCAAGAAATTGATGTTCCAGTTCTTTGTCTTGATGATGATGATAATGATGATCTTAAATTTGATGAGGACTACAAGTTGTTCTTTAATCATCTTAGTGATGATAACAGTTTACTCCCTCCCTTTGAAGATGACAATGGAGAATCTGAAACTCGTATGTTTTCTAGCGATGCAAACAGATCAAAGAGGAAGATAGCCGGGTTAGGGGCTGCTCCTTTAGCTAGTAACATGTCAGAAGAGTCAACAGAGGATGAGGCTTTATGGGATGTTCCATTGTATAGAACCCTAGAAGTCATCAAACGTGACAACGAAGCTAGGAAACTGGCAGAGTCAATGGTGGACGACACTTCATGGGATGTTCCCCAAGAAGCTATCCAACGAGGCAACAAAGCTAGTAAAGTGACTGAGTCAGCAGAGGATGATACTTTATGGGATATACCACTGGTTAGAGCCCAAGAAGTCATCCAACGACACAACAAAGCTAGGAGATTTTTAGAGTCAAAGGTTAACACTTTACGGGAGGTTCCAGTGGTTAGAACCAAAGAAGTCATCCAACGAGACAACAAGATGTCTGAACGCAGGAAGAAGACAGCGGAGACATCAAAGGTTGTTCATGTGAAGCGAGTAAATAGAGTTACAGAGGCTAAGGCTGTAGATGAGACTTCAAGGTTTGTTCCGGGGACACAAAGCAACAAAAGAGTCTGTGTAGGGACAAGGAATATGAATGTGGAAGAGAGTGTAACGGTTGTGGATAAGGATTACATGAGCTACCTCACATGGCTTGTAGACTCTTTTAAATATCCCACAACTGTCCCTGAACAGGATGTACTGGCAAAAGTAAAGGTTGAGCCTGAGTCTTGCTCTGATGATGATGATATAATTGAGGTTAGTGATTCTCCGTTCACAGATGGAGAAACCACACCTTTTGTGGTGTCCAAGAGCAAGAACGTGATTGATCTTGAGAAAGATGATAGTACAGATGATGAAAGTGGCAGTTGTGTGTTCAAAGAGGAGCTAATGTATGTTCTTGAGAAACCATTCGATGAAGGAGAGTTGTTGTTGCTGTCTGGTCAGGCATCGTTGAAGAAACGAGTGAGTAGATGTAGAGAACTGAGAATGGGAAGAGAGAGAAGTTATGAGACTTCTGAACTGGGACTGTCTTATCTGGAGAAGGTCTGTGATTTCGATAAAGAATACAAGCGTGTGGATGGTGATGATAAGGCGAGACTGGAGTTGCTGCGTGGTTTTTTCTTTTACTTGGAGAATATATCTCTTCCTGGTGCTTTCAAGCCTTGGTTACCAGAGAACAGGAAGAAGCTTGAACAAAGAAGGCAATGCTTGCAACCTTAAGAAGATGGTAGGTACAGCTTTTGGTTAGATAAGCAGCTTGATGTAACTTTGGAAAACAAGGTTCTAATCGGATTACAGCTGCTACTTCTTTTATTTTGTTGTTGTTGGATGAACATCTGATTCAGAGTAGTTTCTTGTCTCCCAAGAACCTTGTTTTCTTGAGCAATGTCTGAAAAGCTCAAGCAAAAAAAAGTGCGAGAACAAGATCTGAAACATCCTTTGCCAAGCTTTCAAACTAATTGAAAACAAGATATGGAACAAACATCAGTAACATCTTGTATACACACGTCCTATGTATGTACACGGCTAATACATTGTTTGAGAATTACATGTTAGGATTATGAACCAAAGAGGCACACAACCATAGGGCTCATGAGTCATGACGACTCGCCTATTCCTTTCTGCATCAGCAAATCATACACTTTGTCTACTTTACTCGGCTCTACTCTGAAGAAGCTATAAGCATCAGACTTTTTCGTTATCTCCCC
Source organism: Moricandia arvensis (assembly GCA_905132765.1). NCBI lineage: Eukaryota > Viridiplantae > Streptophyta > Magnoliopsida > Brassicales > Brassicaceae > Moricandia > Moricandia arvensis. The sequence goes on along the minus strand of CAJHQP010000252.1, from coordinate 224,288 downwards.
TCTCTTCATCTCGCTTGTCAAGGTTTCCAGCATTTTGAGATAGTGTGCAGGCAGTATTCTTATCTCGTTGCACAACTTCTTTTCCTGCACAAAGCACACATCTTCAATCTCTAAAACTAAGGAAAAAATGCCAATGAAATCAACAAAAATCACAATTGGAATGAGAATCACCAGATATGAAAATAGTGTTACTTACGATCTCAGAGAGTAAGTCAGCTCCAAGGAGACCACTGACGTCCCAATTGTCCAGTGAGCTACATATTATTGGAAGCGTGGCCTTTGACAGCGAGTCAGAACCAAAGGGCTGTAAATTTCTTTGTAACCCTCTAGGACTCTTTAGTGCTTTACCAGCTACACTGCCTGGTCCACCATGGTTTAGTCTCAGCAAATTTTCTTCAGCTTCTTTCTTTCTCTTCTCTTCTATAAATCTATTTTTTTCCGTAGTTGTCTTACAACCAGCAGCTATTGCTTCCTGAAACATTTACCAAAAACCCTTACTTAGTTCCCGCCTGACTGAGTTTGTAAGCAGTTCTCAAGTCCTTGGTTAAACTCTAAGCATCAAACCTGAATATCCTGGATTCTTTTGAGAATTCCTTGCTCCTCCATGACTGTTTTAACCAGTTCCTTGTGCTTTTCTTTGGAGTGAAACCGCGCAAAGACCTTGCATTTGTTGTATATTTGTCTCTCTTCAGTTGAAAGGCTCAGCTCAAACTGATCAGGGTACAGTAAGTTTCTTTCCAGAACGAATTCCTTCCTGCGCTTCCTCTCATCAAGCCTGCGAAGAAAGTGAAAGCAAGATCTTGGCTATAACATTGGCTCATGATGAAAAATGTGGATTAACAATGTTTGATCCAGTGACAAATGTACCTTTTCGAGTAAATATGAAGAACCTGCAACTTCTGTTCACGCTCAGCATCCGTGTCACAATCCTTAAATTCCATGTCAGAGAGTAGCTGCTCAGCATCATTGTCATGTTCGATCTCAAATTCTTGCCGCTTTAAGTTGTAGCCATATAACTCTGTCACAAATGGAACTTTCTCTCCAGGGAGTCTCGGTTTCTTCTCCCCGACACTCCTCTCAGATGTTTGTTTTGAAGCTGAGACACAAAGCGCCACTAACTACCTTTAGCTTTTCAGATTTGTTTAAGTACATTTATCTCTTGTTCCCTTCAAATATAACTTTACATACAAACTTGTTCCACAGTAAACAAACCTTCCAACTTGATGCTGTCCTGAGTCTGTGGTGCATTGGCTTTCTTCTTGACTGTCCAAAAAAGTATTACTTTACATTTGGAAGGCTAAGATAATAATTTAGGTTAAAACTTAAAAGTATGAAAGACGGATAATTTGCTTCCCCAACTAAAATCTAAAAGCAAATCACGTTTACAACTCTATATAGAAGCAATAGATAAAGTCATAAAAGCATGTCTAACATACCTCCAGCTAAACCAGGCAAAGGTTGATCTACTGAATCGTCCTTCCCTGAAGCTTCGTCTCTGCTAATTGAAACACAGAAGTATTAGACAAGGGCCATTCAACATTGTAAACGTTGATAAATCGTTGTTACATAAGTACATACTTGATTTCAGCTGACATTGGCAGCTCTTCTTTAGGAGATAGGCTCACGAGTGCAGGTGTTTCTGTAACAAACAAAAAAAAATGAGCTGGCAGTTTTCTTCTTTCAAGGTTAATATACGAGTCTCAAATCATCAAGCTGACCTTTTTTCACAGCATGTTCTTTACTCATAGCAAGAAGCTCCTCTTTGCTTTTTCCATTTGTACGAGACAAGTCCTACACAGAGAAGATCTTGAGTAAATAAACGAGACAATGTCAACTATCTGGAGATCATGGTCCTTACCGGAAGGGGAAAGCAAGGTGACTGCATGTAAGCAGAATTGAAGTGATCAATACACTCAGTCTGTGTCTTACTGCCAACATAGTTTGCAACTTCTTTCCAGTTCCCAAACCCGTAGGTTGCAATGGCCTAAACAATAGATGAACTTCCCAATCAAACCAAATCTCCTTACAAACAAAACGAGATCTGTCAGAAACGTTTCATGATTACCTCAAGAAGGAGTATCTCTTCATCCGCATTCCAATCAGAAGAAACAAGCGGAAAAGACAAATTGTCCTGTCACACAAAAGGGTAGATTCAAAACAAGCAAACACAACAACCTTAAAGCTATTTTCTTTCTTTCAAACATACTGCTCTCGACATTGGAAACTAACCATAACACGATACGGATGATTGCTCTTGTGACGACTAAGTTCAACACCAACAGAGAAACACTCCACACAAAGGTCAAAGTCAACACAAACAGCACATTTGAGACGAACCAAGCCAGAGAGATCTTTATCGCAATAGTTACAACAGTAAAGACCAGGCTTCCTCTCATTCCCAGCTTCACCTCCTACATCGCATTGCAATGGACATAACATTACAAGTTTTCCACAAATATATAAAAAGGTAAGAACTTTAGAGAACAGTAGCTTGATAATACGTTAACTCGTACACCTACCAATGGAAACTGAAGGCCCTGGTGCATTCTCAGTACCCGAGGATAGCTTTTTCCTTTTAGATTTTCTGAAACAGCGAAAAAAATCAACAAGCTATGATATAGACAAGAGATCGTAGCAGTACGGAATCAAGAACCCACAACATAGAACTCCACTCCACTTAATCAAACATGGCAATTAACACAACTGAATTGGATTACAGAGAAATGTCAAGTAAGCAAGCAGAGAATAAACCCTAGACTAATTCGAACTAAAAACGGATAAAGGGTGAAACTTTATACGAACCCTGGATTCGCGTCTTCGGTAGCAGGACGAGACGCTAGTTTCGAACGACCCATCGGTACCAACGCTCGCTCGCACTTCTTCCCGGAAAATTGAGAAGAAGAAGAAGAAAAAAACAGACGACAGTGCGGAAATAAAAAGGCGTAAATGACCAAATTACCCCTAAATTTCAGTAATTATGTTCAAGCCAAACCCTACCGGCAGTTGCCACTCCTCCTTTGAACCTAACCAGTCAAAACTTGCCGCCACGGTCGCCGGGAAACTCAATAGCTCTCACTTCAATCGAATTCTCCGGGAAGGTAAAAGAAGCTTTGTGGGTTACATTCTTTTTGGTTTGTGCTGCATAAAGATATGTACTTTGTTTAAACTGTGTAGTAATGGTGGCGTGTTCTGTTGGGGAGCAACACTTCCTTAAAGGTGGGATTGCTCAGGAACTTCGAACTGATGGTCGGAAGAGATTGACTTACCGTCATACCTACGTCGAAACTGGTGTTATTCCGCAGGTAATGTAATCTCCTAGAGCTCCTCTGTTTCTCGCATGTTCATGATGTAATGTTTACAACAGATTTTTTGCTTATTCTCTTACTCTTTTGTTGGTTTTAAGGCTAATGGTTCAGCGAGAGTTAGGATAGGTGGAACTCATGTGATTGCGAGTGTAAAGGTACTTCCTTTATTACTTTCTCTCTACACTGTCACTGCTTAATGTTAACTCAATGATCTTGTGTGATTGCAGGCTGAGATTGGGAGGCCAAGTTCACTCCAACCCGATAAAGGAAAAGTTGCGGTTTTCATTGATTGCAGTCCAACAGCAGAACCTACATTTGGGGTGAGCTTTTATATGTTATGGCCGGGTTATGGCTCTGTCTTGCACTTGTCACATCTGTTCTCATGGTCTGTATCTTTCAATTGGGATCATAGCTTTGTTCAGTCTGAGATTTTGGTTATCATATTCATAACTTTGGCTTCAAAGTCTCAAGCTTTATAGTGTTAAGTCTCTATGCGGCTAATACTTTGTGACTTGTTGTTACTCAGGGGAGAGGAGGTGAGGAACTGTCTGCTGAGCTTGCTTTGGCTCTTCAAAGGTGTCTTCTAGGTGGCAAAAGCGGAGAAGGTTTGCAATCATGTTTATGCAATATCTGTTTTAACCTGCAGATTTGTTACACTCTCAGCTAGTAATGTGTATAGCAACTCCATTTGGGTAACAGGGGCTGGGATAAATTTATCTTCGCTTTTGATTCAAGAAGGAAAAGTCTGATGGGAATCTATTGGATGCACTGAGTGCTGCCATTAAGGTAGTTTCTCATGAGATGTTGTTTTGTTTAACACTTAGGCTGAGGAATGGCTGTGACGGTAGTGAGTATATATAGTAATGCACTAGTTGACTAATGCTTCCCTGCAGGCTGCTTTAACCAACACCGCTCTACCAAAAGTCCAAGTTTCAGCTGAAATGGCGGATGATGAGCAACCAGAGATTGACATCAGCGATGAAGAGTATCAACAGTTTGACACTTCCAGTGTCCCAGTCATAGTCACGTTAACTAAAGTAAGCTTATCTTAGTTCTCTTAATTTTTGGTGAAGTTTACTAAACTTGTCTTTGGTTTAATCAGGTGGGAAAGCATTACATAGTTGATGCAACAGAGGAAGAGGAGTCTCAGATGAGCTCAGCTGTATCTATATCCGTGAACCGCGCAGGACATATCTGTGGGTTAACTAAAAGAGGTGGGTCTGGTTTAGACCCAAGCGTCATCCTTGACATGATCTCTGTGGCCAAGCATGTGTCAGAGACTCTGATGAACAAGCTTGACTCTAAGATTTCAGCTGCAGAGGCTTGTGAAGACGAGTCTTGACTGTATTTTGCTCTCTAGAAATCAAAAGGGCGGTTCCTTGTTAATGTGGCTATTGGCTTCTTTTGACTCCATTGTTTGTGGATCTTTGTTGAAAGTGGAAAGACATAACAAGTTTACATGAAGATTGTGATATTTTGGGAGAAGAAATGAGAACTGAGATAAGCTCAGCAAAAGTTTTTAGTGGACTTTGAAAGAAGAGAAGTTTGGTGGTCCATGATTAGACCCAAAGGTCAAATTAAATGTAAGTATGTGAGACCAATGATGATCACATGTGTATCTCAACTTTGGGGTTGGTAATGACTTTGAAACATTCAACTGTATTCACCAAACTCCCAATTCCTCTAAAACTAACTTGCAAATTTTATGGAAAATCAAATTTGTAAACTAATTGGAAAAGATATAAAGAAGCTAATTACAAATTGATTGAAAAGTTGATTTATTCTGTGAAAAAAGAGTGGAACCTTTTATACACTGAGAGACAAGCAAGCATATACACACACAGTGTCCCTTGCAACTTGTATAACCTATGCAGCTCTCTCGACTTTTTGTTTGTTTAAAGATTAGTTAATTAATATTATTGACAACACACACAAAAGAACAATTAGTTATGATATTTTGATCCATGTGATAGATTTTTGTTTTGTTGTGATCTCTAATTAATAAAACAATCTTCAATTTTTTTAGACATATTAGCTTGTGATCTATTATCTTAATGCTCTCTGGATTAGTTTAAAGTGTGTAATCAATGAATTAAGCACTAAACAATATGCTCAAAATAATGTTTTTGTTGATAAGTGAATGCATGTTCAAAGTAATTAACGGTACCGTTAGTAATAACACACATTTTGTACGGAGAGAGACGGTGGCGCGTCGTGGAGGGAGAGGCGCGTGGAGAAAAGCGCCAAAAGAGAAACAAAATAAAAAAGCAAACTTTCACTTAATGGACCCATTTGTCCCCAACCTCTCATCTCCTTCTCTCATCAAACCCTAAAGGTCACGCATTTCGGCACTGCTAGTTCTCTGAATCAAGTTCCCATCTCTCTCTCCGTTTTGTTTTTCCCCAAGAAGCTCACTCGACTCGAAGCTTAATCTTCGGATCTTACAGCTGTCTCCTCGGTAGGTATTCTAACTCTTTCTAATCAAAAGTGGAGATCTTTCCTTCGTTTTCGATTTGGTGTTTTGCTTTTGAGTAAACTAAAAGGATGATTGTGGGTGGATTGTATTGGGACTTTGGTGTAGAGGAGACCATGAGCAGAGATCATCCACCTGAGCCTCTTGATTTCTTCATCTGGACTGTTGAGGTATTTCAATCATTCAGTAAAAATCCTTCCTTTGTGTGAATCTGAATCAACCCTTAACTGGGTTGATTCGATTTCACTCCTTATGATCTACTTCAGGTATGACCCTAAGGGTTGTTGTTCTTTCTTGGATCCAGTTATTAGGGTTGATGATTCTTAAGAACTTAGAACGTTGTTGTTTGCTTTTTAGTTTTGTTTTTTGTTGCTATTTTGGTGCCTCTCATGGTTACTGGATTAATAAATCTTGTTCCTTTAATGGTGTAACCATTGATTGGAAGCTCGAAAAGTGCTCTACCTCGTCATTTGGTTGGTTTAGATTCTTACTTGTTGCCTTAGTCGACCTGTGCTTCTTGATGTAAGTATACATCGGAAATGGTTTTGCCACAGGGTATCACTGGTGTGTTCAGTGGTGTTCGCATGTGTCACTTGCTTCGTTGCTTTTCAAGCAAAGAGAACACTCTTGAGTACGGTTGAATGCTGGATGAAGATTAGTTGATTGAAAAACTGAAATGTTTGGAAGGTGTTTTAAGTTGTTTCATGAGAGATAGGTAGAATTGGTCACACTTATAGTGGGCTTAGTTCATTCAGATGCTACTACTATGGCTTCTTTCTAGTCGGTTTGTTTGTGCTTTATGTTTACGGAGCTTCTTGTAGATGAGGAGGTTTTGTTCATTTTCTAAATACAGGATGTTGGATCTTGGCTTGAGGAGATCAACCTTGGCAGCTACCGCCTGATTTTTAAAGAAAATGGTGTTAATGGAGAGTATCTAGAAAGCATGTCTGTGTTCACAACCGAACAGATCCTTCACTTCATAAGGAGGCATCACATGAAATGGGGAGACTTCATCACCCTCTGTAAAGAACTCAGAAGGATTAAAGGTTCTCTCTCACTCCTCTCAGCTTAAAGTTTCTGCAGAAATTTGACTAAAAGGAAAAGAAACGTGTTTGTTCTTTTCACAGTGGCTTGCTTGAAAGGTGAACAGAGAGTTCGACGGCCATGGTGGGCACCTTCATGTCTGTCAGTAGTCTTTGTTAAGGCGGCTAAGCGCAACCGACAGTCTCGTGTTGTATCCCTTAAGCTTGAGTCTTGACATTACACTTTGGATGTTTATGTACGTACGTACTTGTCTCTCTTCTCTTTCTTTTCTTTTTTTTTCTGGTTTGGGGTTTGTCTGTGGAGATCAAAAGCCACACATGCACTAGGAAGAAACAAACTCAAGCTAAAATGCTGTTTGGCTTTGGTAAAATCTTGCCAGGGGAACATAAATTATGTTTTTTTTTGTACTTCGGTGTATACAAAGTTTGCTCTCAGATGTTTAATTATGGTTTGTGCAATACATAATGTGACAGATAATAGTATAGTAATTTGATTATACATATGTGAAAAACCCTTAAAGAGAGTATGTGGCTCTCTCCATTCACTTGGTCCATATGTTCTGAAGAAATATCATTGAGATGTGAGACTTTTTGGCATATAGCTCGTGCCATGGTTCCTGTTTGGAGATTAGCACTTTTAATAAATATCCTCTTGGTTAAAGATCTCTTCATTGAGTCTGCGTTATCTGTACATACAATTTGACAGTTGACATTTCCACTAAACCTACATTCTTGGCCTCAGTGTTGAATGAAGTCATGTTCATATGGTCTAATCAACCATATATGTCATGGCAGCTGGACATATCACATCCATGGTCGGATATCTTATAGTCACACCATTCATAAGCGGATCCAAAAATTAGGTGTTATGTTGTTTGGTATATGTTTGTGTATCATTTGGATATTGGTGTCTTTTCTTTGTATTTATGATGTTCAGCTAATACTGGATCATCCTATTTATCCAGTCCAAAGTAAATGGGCTTGTTACAAACTCAACCCGGCTCACACACCCGGACCGGGTTCAATGTCTCGAAGTCGATTTTGGTTTTAAAATGTATTTTTTTAGGATAAAGACGAAATTAACCTTGAACTATAACTAAACCCTTTCACATCCAGAAGCTTCCGCCTTTGGTCCCAAAAAAACCCTACTAAAACCTTTGTCAGTGCTACCACATATCAGAACCATCGTCCATCGTTTCACTTGCGCTAGTTTCTAGAAGCTGCGAAAATGCTCAGGCTCTCGAAGCGTTCCGTCTCTACCTTCTTACCCACCGGCGACAGAAGCTTCCGCGTCGCTGCAGCCGCGAATTCCATCTCCCGCGTTTCCCCATCTACCACGGTATCTAACCTTAGCTGCCCCCTCAGCTTTTATTTTCTTATGAGTGGATGTAAAGATCGCTGCTTTCTGAATTTAAATAAGGTTTAGATAACCAATTGACTTTCGTATAATTAGATAGTGTTACCAATCACCTTAGATGCAATGCGTAACAATAAAAAATGAGTGATTGGATTACTCACAGGTTCGTTTCTCATTCTTTTATTTTGCTGTCTTAGGATTCGAAAAGAGGTCACAGTGAACCGAGATGGTATTCATCCTTGACCAATGGGAAATGTAAGCAAGGTCGGTCTTTGGATCATTTGAACATGAAAACCAATTGGTTTATGGGATACCGGTACGAATCCAGTGCCGCAGCATCAGACTCCACGTCTCAGGCTCCTCCACCTGCTGAGAAATTTGAATATCAAGCTGAAGTACGTTCAGTGATTAGCTCCGTGCCTTACTCATGTTTGATGCAATTTATAAACGGCAGGTTATGGTTTTTTTGTTTAGTTGACTTGATTCTTGTGATCAATTCTGTGTGTTGCTCGTGTTTGGCAGGTTAGTCGCCTCATGGACCTCATCGTTAACAGTCTGTACAGCAACAAGGAGGTGTTTCTTCGGGAGCTTATCAGGTATCTTTCTCTCCTGATTTGTACTAGGAAGAGTTTTGGTAATTGAGTTTTTCTGTTCAGTTTTAAACAATCTACATTTGTTTGTTTTTCAACAGCAATGCTAGTGACGCATTGGATAAACTGCGTTATTTGAGCGTTACAAACCCTGAGCTTTCAAAGGATGCCGCTGATCTTGATATACGCATCTATGCTGATAAGGAGAACGGAGTAATTACTCTCACGTAAGTCATTTAATGGTTTCTGCTTTTGAAAGTGCAAATTTCATATAGAACAATAGTCATTAGAGAATTAACATGTCTGTTCTTTTTCACTTTTTCAGTGATTCAGGTATCGGTATGACACGCCAAGAATTAGTTGACTGCCTTGGGACTATTGCGCAAAGTGGAACTGCCAAGTTCCTGAAAGCTTTAAAGGTCCTTCTGGTTGATTCTACTATTTTCGAAAATCGCTTTCGAAAATTTCAGTTGATCAACTAAGCATTGTTGTAATAACTTCAGGATAACAAGGATGCAGGTGGTGACAACAATTTAATTGGTCAATTCGGTGTGGGGTTCTATTCAGCATTCTTGGTTGCAGATCGGGTAACTTCGTATTCTCTGATCTCTGTGTACTCTGATCATTGATATGCTCACCAACTGAATGATGTGTTATTTTGAAGGTTACGGTGTCAACGAAAAGCCCAAAGTCTGATAAGCAATATGTATGGGAAGGAGAAGCAGATTCAAGCAGTTACAGTATTAGGGAAGAGACTGATCCTCAGTTAATCATTCCTAGAGGAACACGTATTACTTTGCATCTTAAGGTTCCTTATGCTTTGTCATTTCTTTTCTATCTCAGTGAAAGTATATGTTCTGTCATAAAACCCGGCATCCTAAACTTTTTGGTTTTCTCTCGTGATGCATAATGTAGCGGGATGACAAAGGATTTGCTGATCCAGAGCGGATTCAGAAGCTCGTGAAAAACTATTCGCAATTTGTTTCGTTCCCTATATACACATGGCAGGAGAAAGGATACACAAAAGAGGTATGATCAACGTGATAGCTTATATCTGAACTCATAAATGCCCAAGTTGCTCTGTATACAAGGGAAGAAGAAAATTAAGATTCTTAACTTATTGACCGGCTTTGTATCTCGGTTCTCTCTTATACAGGTTGAGGTTGATGATGATCCAGCTGAGTCAAAAAAAGACGACCAGGATGACCAAACTGAGGTATACTTGCTTCTCTTTCCCTGTTCTTGAGAATTGTCTTTATCAGAATCAGAGAAAATAACTAGATTTGCAAGGATAGTTGGCTTAGAGCTTTCTCCTTTTAAAACTTAAACAGAGAAAAAAGAAGACCAAGAAGGTTGTTGAAAGATACTGGGATTGGGAGCTTACTAATGAGACGCAACCAATTTGGGTAAGGACTGCTTGATGTAATTTTTGTGCACTCAGAATCAACAAAGTATAGAATTCATGAGTTTGTTTCTATTTACTGCAGCTCCGGAATTCTAAGGAGGTGACGACTGAGGAGTACAATGAGTTTTACAGAAAAACTTTCAACGAGTATTTGGACCCGTTGGCATCATCCCACTTCACTACTGAGGTAGGTTCGAGCGAAAACATCTGTTGAAGTAGTATATTTTTGTAAAACAACCAAAGCAGATTATGGTTTGGGTTGTTCTTAGATTCTCTTACTGATATTACTCTTAATGTAGGGTGAGGTCGAGTTTAGGTCCATCCTTTACGTGCCACCTGTCTCACCAATGGGGAAGGATGACGTGGTTAATCAAAAGACAAAGAACATAAGGCTCTATGTGAAGCGAGTTTTCATTTCAGACGATTTTGACGGCGAGCTGGTGAGAGAAGTTTCTCTTGGCGTGGTATTTCAAGATACCTGTTTTTCTATTTTGTATTGATATCCACTTTCGTGGTGTTTGGTACTATCTGACAGTTTCCTAGGTACTTGAGCTTTATTAAGGGTGTTGTGGACTCACACGATCTCCCACTTAATGTGTCCCGAGAGATTCTTCAAGAAAGCCGCATTGTAAGAGCTAATATCCATTTTTATGCAAAGCCTTCAGGATATATGTTCTGATTTGTTTTGGTTTAAGTCTCATGTTTTGTTGAGCTTACGTTTTTGTATTGTGTCTCAAAGGTGCGGATCATGAAGAAACGTCTGGTGAAGAAAGCTTTTGATATGATTTTGGGAATTTCCTTGAGTGAAAACCGAGAAGTATGCTTCAGAACTCTTGATCCCTTCTGCTTACAATTTTATCTTTATTTGTCTTTTTAGAAATCACTGCTATGTTCTGGTGATGATATTCTTAACAAATGAGAATCGACGTATGACATTGTTTACTTACACAGGACTATGAAAAGTTTTGGGATAATTTCGGCAAACATCTAAAACTGGGATGCATCGAGGACCGCGAGAACCACAAGCGTCTAGCTCCGTTGCTTCGATTTTTCTCCTCCCAGAGTGAGAATGACATGATCAGTTTGGATGAATACGTCGAGAATATGAAAGCGGAACAGAAAGCTATATACTACATTGCTTCCGACAGCGTGACAAGTGCTAAGAATGCTCCTTTCCTCGAGAAGCTTATGGAGAAGGAACTTGAGGTGACACTTTTGTACTTACATGCAAATATTCCTAATATTCTGAGTTGATCCTGAGGTGATTGATATTTCTGTTTTATGTGCTTATAGGTACTATATCTGGTAGAACCCATTGATGAAGTTGCCATACAAAGCTTAAAATCTTACAAGGATAAGGACTTCATCGACATCAGCAAGGAAGACTTAGACCTAGGCAAGTGTTCAATGCAATTCCCTTGGTTTATATAATCCCACCTCCTCGCACTAACACCTTCTGGGTGCGATCTTGTATTGACAGGAGACAAGAACGAGGAGAAAGAGGCAGCTGTGAAAAAGGAGTTTGGGCAGACTTGTGATTGGATAAAGAAACGATTGGGCGATAAGGTTGCCAGTGTTCAAATTTCGAGCCGTCTTAGTTCGTCTCCCTGTGTTCTTGTATCTGGTAAATTTGGTTGGTCAGCCAATATGGAGAGGTAAGATCTATAACCTTTTTACTAAGTAAGAACTTGTTTTGTCTCTTGTTTTTCTTGGTGAACTAACTGAGAATATTTTATCTCGACAGGCTAATGAAGGCACAATCAGCTGGTGACACAACAAGCCTCGAGTTCATGAAAGGAAGAAGAGTGTTTGAGATCAATCCTGACCACTCGATTATCAAGAGCATAAATGTGAATTCACGATCAATCATCACTTTGTCTATGCTATCAGAATAGATCTGTGAACCGCTTGTATAATATTGACTTGGTTGTTTTCATCAATCCACAGGCTGCTTACAAGAGTAACCCAAATGATGAAGATGCGATGAGAGCCATAGATCTTATGTATGATGCAGCACTAGTTTCTAGTGGATTCACGGTTAGCCTCTGATTGCAGTAACACATTTTTTCTCTGAAATGAGGTGAGAGAAGTTATTAAAAACCTTGGTTGTTGTTTCTGAATACGTACAGCCAGAGAATCCAGCAGATATCGGTGGGAAGATATACGAGATGATGGGTATTGCTCTTTCCGGTAAATGGTCAAGCCCTGAGGTTCAGCCGCAGCAGGATATGGCACATTCTCACAATGCAGAGCTCTTAGAAGCTGAAGTGGTTGAACCAGTGGAAGTAGATGGGAAGAAATGAACAGGAGCCTAATGTCCCCTGTCCTTCACCGATCTCAATTTTTCGTACCATCATACTATTCTTCTTTTAGTATCAGCAGCAGCATAAGTAGAACTCAGAGTTTTACATTCTAGCATCGATGGGGAATGAGCCAATGATATTCTCTAAACTATGTTGAACAAATTGAGAATGTTGAGCTGTTAAGTTTAATTTGTTCCTTGGTATAATCTAATCAATGTTCAACTCTTTTTTTTAAAGAAAAGTTTGAGGCTTTACTGCATTAAACTAAAACTATTCGGCACTACAGGTGATTGTATATTAAATATAGGGGCGTTGAGCTGGATAGGCATTATTAGCCAACACTCAACACAAGTCGGCGGTTACTTACTGGTCAGGTTCATTCAGAACTTATTATACCTGTTTCGTCTTTTGTCAATAAAGAGATAAAAATAAAATAAACAAATAAGAAGTTTCCATTGTGTGTCTCACGCCTTTTCTTTCGTCCTCTACGGCTCATAACGTTCTCCAGACATCATATCTCCGGTGAGTCCTTAAACCTTACAGGTGCGTAGTTTTGAGGGTTAATACAGTTGATAAATGTGTGCTACGAGGTATTAGCAATAGTATCAAGGATTTGTTTTTTGAGTTTTTCTAGCGTTCAATCAACGAGCTGAAAAGATTCTGATGAACTCTTGTCTAGCTTCTGCTTTGTGTTATTATGTCTTGTCTTTGTGTTTTGAGCTTCCACTAGTGACTAATCTCAGCTCAATAATCAAATATAGATGTAGTTTTTGTCTGTAAACGTGCACTTAGTTTTTTTTTCTGGATTAACACTCAAAGTACCAGTGTTCATTAGCTCAACTAGAAATGAATCTGACCATTGTGTTTGGAGTCTGAAGAGATTAAAAGTTTTTGGTCCGAACCTCCTAGTATTTGGAAAAAAGTACTCAAATGTTTTATGCTCATAACGTTATTTAGCTGGTAAACAAGTATTATGATCACTGCAAATTACATCTCACATGAAAAGTTTTTTTGTAAGGTCGTTTAGATTGTCTGATTTCACATGTACGTGTTCGTTCTTCTTCACTGTTTGATGTGTGTGTAAGGTTTCTCCTTTGTGTTTTGGTCAAATATTAATTTGGCATTAATCTGGCCTCTGTGTCTGCAGATGGGGACATCATCTGGATCCAATCTCCCTCACCAAATGCTGCCTCCACGCCAGCAACCACAAACTCTTCTCTCCCTTGGATCTTCGGATCCCCACATGTCACGTTCTAGTTCTGCCATTGTGCGTGAATCTCCAGCTGAAACTGCCAACTCTCAAGAAACTTGGCCAACCTCAAAGTCATTGCCTGGTTCTCATGACCAACATCTGATCCGCCATGTTTCCATCACCCACAAAGTGTCACTACGGGACATAGCTAAAGAGAGAGTTGACATAGTCTCTGAGAGAATGCTGCGTTTACCAGAAAGACACCTCGATGAGTTAAAGAACAAGCTTAAGGCTATCCTTGAAGGAAATGGTATGCAGCCCACAGATGAGTTTATGCTTCTGCAGAACTTTGTCCAGACGCGGTCGGATTCTTTAACTTCAGAGACACTTGTCAGAGCCCACCGAGTGCAGCTTGTAATCCTTGTAGCTATAAAAACTGGAATCCAAACATTCTTGCACCCGAACATCAATCTGTCTCAAACAACTCTCATTGAGATCTTCTTGTACAAGAGATGCAGAAACATAGCTTGCCAAAACGAGCTCCCAGCTGATGACTGTCCCTGCGAGACATGTGCTAACAAGAAAGGCTTCTGCAACATGTGCATGTGCGTGATCTGCAGCAAGTTCGACTTTGCAATCAACACTTGCCGCTGGATTGGATGTGATGTGTGTTCTCATTGGACTCATACTGATTGTGCGATTAGGGAGGGAGACATCTTGATGGGAGAAATGTTGTTCAAGTGTGGAGCGTGTAACCATACTTCTGAATTGCTTGGTTGGGTTAAAGATGTGTTTCACCATTGTGCAGCAAACTGGGATAAGGAGTCTTTGATGAAGGAACTCGACTTTGTGAGTAGGATTTTCCGTGGAGGGGAAGATACAAGAGGGAGGAAGCTATTCTTGAAATGTGAGGAGCTTATCAACAAGATTAAAAGTGGCTTGGCAGAAGCAGCAGCTGCCAAGTTGATACTGATGTTCTTCCAAGGTAAGCACACTCGCCTTTTATATATATATATATAAACATAATAAATGTTGCTTTGTCTTGAGTCTTGACTCTTGACCATGTTTCTTGTATTTAGAAATTGAATTGGACTCTCCAATGAACTTTGAAAATGGAGGAACGATAGCACCTCAAGATGCGTGCAACCGTATAGCTGAAGTTGTGAAAGAAACACTGAGGGAGATGGAGATAGTGAGTGAGGAGAAGACAAGGATGTATAAGAAAGCGTTGTCAGGGCTTGAGGAATGCGAGAGAGAGATGGAAGAGAAAGCCAAAGAAGTGGCGGAACTGAAGATGGAGAGGGAGAAGAAGAAGCGGCAGGTAGAAGAAGTAGAGAGGATAGTGAGGTTGAAAGAAGCAGAGGCAGAGATGTTTCAGTTGAAAGCAAACGAGGCGAAACTGGAAGCAGAGAGGTTGGAGAGGATTTTGAATGCGAAGAAGGAGAAGACAGAGGAAGAGGAGTACGTGAGCAACTACTTGAAACAGAGGATGAGCGAGGCAGAGGCTGAGAGAGAGTATCTGTTTGAAAAGATGAAAGAGCAGGGAAGTGGTGGTGAGGCGTCAGAGTCAGTGATGTACTCAAGGATCAGAGAAATGCTTCATGGACACAATGCACCGTCACAGAGTATGGATACAATGAGCCGTCATCAACAGTAGATGCAATCAACCTGTGAGATTAATGGTTTTGGACTTCATTTAGGTTGTGAACAGTCTGGTTATATGCATCATGGTAATAATTCAGACGTTCTTTGGACAAAAGAAAGAACTGCATAATAGTTACTCCCTTATATGATGTTAAAAGGAAGTTTTTAATGTTTAAGGAAATTTTTAATGTTTTAATATTTAACTTTATTAAAAATCTATTTTAGTAATGATGTTTTGTTTACTTTATTATTGATTGAGTAATTTAAATTTATATTTTGGTGTTATTTTTAGGTAAAAAATATTCCTTTCATTTTATAAAGATACATGTTTTAGAAAAAAAAACATTTGTTTCAAAAAAAATACTTTTTTGTATTTTCAATACTTATCAACTGATAATGATAATTACTAATTTTTTTTTTAAAATAATTGGCCTTTTATTAGATTCTTATTGGTGGAAAAATAATTACAAATAATTATGTATTTATTGTATGATTTATTCATATGTGTGGAAATTTAAAATGTGTATTATATTAAAAAATATAATAATGTTTCTAATAACTGTTCAATGTTCATCTATAATTTTATTTTTGAAGTGATTTTCTTTAACCCAAAAGATTTGTTTTAGAATATCATAATTTTGAAATAGAATGAGTAATTGGCTAAAAATCCTAATAAAGTGGTTGTAAAGACAATTTTTCTTACTTACGGGGTCAAAAGTTGATATAAATCAGAATATTGGAGCCAAGGTGTAATTTTCCGGAAGCTAAACGCGTACAAGGAATCGTTACCGACAAATTCATCTGCCACCATTGTGTTTCCCTGTCTGAACCAGAAACCAAACCCTAGCGTCCGAATCATCAAACAAGTTTTGTCGAATCCGAAACTCGAATCGTAGTTTTGTTTCTGATTCGAGATGTTTCTATCTCCTGGCCACTCTCCACGTCATCTATCTTCTCCGTCACCGTCTTCTTACTCCGATGATGGCCTTCGCAGCTCTTCCTCCTCCTCAAAGATCACACCTCGAAATCCTAGAAAGCGAATGAGAGTCCTCGACGAGGACGCTTACGTCGAAGCCATCGAGAAGATCATCGAGCGAGATTACTTTCCCGATATCTCCAAGCTCAAGGACCGGCTCGATTGGATCCAGGCGGTGAAAACCCGTGACCCGATTCAGATCCGAGATGCTCAGTTAAAGATCATCGAGAGGCGTGGGAAGAAGGGGAATCATCATCACGGTGCGGACACGGAGGGTAGAACTCGAACACCTGGTTCTACTTTCTTGAGAAATTTCACTCCTTTAGATGAGTTTGATGGTAAGACTCCTAGAGAAGTAGAAGTAGTAGTTGCTGCTGATGGTGGTGGTGAAGATGGAGATGGAGACGGTGATGTTGATGTTAATATGTCGTTAGATGAGTTCTTTAGGAGGTATACTAGTGAGGATAACGATAGCTTTTCTAAGATCTTGGAGAAGGTTAATAAGAGGAAGAAGGAGAAGTATGGGTATCTTCTTGAAGGTGGTGATGTGATTGAGGATGTAAAGAGAGATAGGATTACTGATGGTTACGGTACATCTTATCAGCCACCGAGTACTTTAGAAGGATGGAAATATACGGCGAAGAATCTTCTCATGTATCATCCAGCTGATCGTGGCGAGGCGCCGTTGACTGAAGAGGAGAGGGCTGTGAGGTTAGCTGGATTGACTAAGGAGATAGTTAAAGGGAACACTCGTTTTCAAGGGAAGACGATGGATTGTAGGCCGAGAGAAGATGGTTCGGTGGAGATTCTCTACACTCCTATTGCAGGGTCTTCTCCTATGCATATCGCAGGTAGGGATAGAGATAAGTCTAAGAGGTATGATCTTGATGATTTAAGGAAGACTCCGAATGCTTTCTATGTGGAATCAGATAAGAGGGCGGATAACGGGTATAGCTTTGTTAGAACGCCATCTCCTGGACCTGGTCTTGATGAATCACCTTTTATAACATGGGGTGAGATCGAAGGAACTCCAATGCGATTAGATCTTGAGGATACACCTATTGATATAGGTGGTAGTGCTGATGGACCTCACTATAACATTCCATCTGCACCTGCAAGAGACATGAGGGCACATTCTTTATCAAGGGACGCGTCGCGGAAGCTGAGAGAGAGATCAAACAGTATGTTTAAGAAGCCTCCGTTGCCATCACCTCATCGAAGTGGAAGTGCAAGTCCGAATGTTAGGACGCTTTCACCCGCTGCTCAGAAGTTTTTCAGACGGGCAATAAGGAAATCTTTTGCTACTGTTGATGAGAGCCTTCGTGCAAGTTATCGTGGAGCGAGTCCTGGTGCTGTGACTCCTAAGAGTGTTTCTAGATTCGGCAAAGATAGGATCACCCCGGGTTCAAAGTCGCCTTGATTGTGCGAATGCTGTAAACTTATATGAGGTTTTAATACTTTGGTGCTCATAGAGGCAACAAAGATACGCCTTCTTGTACATCTTTGGCCAAGTGCTGTTGACTCTTTTCAAATGGAATACTATCTACGTTTGCCTTAATTAATTGATCTCCACAGCTTCTCTCTTTTTCTTAGTAGCTAATTTTCTGCTCCGAGACCAACAGGTTGCATGTGTCAGGCCATGCTGATTGATAGGTTGCTTTGGGTACTAAAGTTATGAAAGCATGAAAATTAACGAGAAAGAATGCTTGAAACAAACATGAATCAGAAGCTAGCTATAGAGTAATCATCAAACATACATATATTTATATACAAGAAACATGGGAGGTGTTTTTCAAAGACAACGTTGAGGATAATAAACCCAGACAAGTAAAACAAAAGCACACAAAATCTCACTATAATATATGTTACTGGTTCCACAGAAATTGTTATTTAGATCATAGCAGCATCTGTCTCCACACAGGAGTCACCTCTTGCCTTGTCAGACTCCAACACTTTCTTTGAAGCTTCGATGACAATTTGATTATTGACGTAATGCTTACGACAAACAGGCATATAGACATCAGCTCCACCGATCAGTTCGGTTCTGGTGTCACAAGTCTTTCTGAGAGTGAAGAAACCTTTCTGTCCACAAACCTCACACCTAGCAGTTAGCTTTGTCACAGAATCAGCTATTGGTATAATATCAAGAACAGCACCAAAGCTCCTTCTGCATTGTGCCAAGAAAGGAACACATTCAAGTTACAGTTCAACCAAAATTGTTAAAGATTTGAAGTAAAAGTATCAAGTAACACCTTAAATAGTCACCATCAAGGCCTGCAACAATTACAGTTTTGCCATCAAGATCAGCAACTTTGCAGCAAAACTCATAAAGATCTCCAAAGAACTGAGCCTCATCAATACCAATCACATCAAGCTGCCAATCATTTAAATAAAAAAACACACATCTTCAATCCAGATTCTTCACAATAAGACACCAATTACACACAAAAAGACAAAAGATTAAACCTTGTCATAAGCATCTTGTCCGAATCTCTCGGGAAACGACATGAGATCTGGAAGAGCCCAGCAAGGGAATCCAATTCCATCATGCGTCACCACTGAATCCTTGGCATATCTCGTATCCTTACTCGATTTCACCATCGCAACACTTCTACATAACCAAAATCGAAAGCAAATTAGATCACTGAATCGTAAACCCAGATCCAGTTCGGTCTGACGGTTACAATTATTTACCTTCCGAGGCTAATCTCAGACTTGATTCGACGGAGGAGAGAGGTGGATTTCCCGGAAAACATAGGACCAGTGATGACATGAATAGCACCGGATCCGAGATGTCCCTCTTCCGA
Source organism: Moricandia arvensis (assembly GCA_905132765.1). NCBI lineage: Eukaryota > Viridiplantae > Streptophyta > Magnoliopsida > Brassicales > Brassicaceae > Moricandia > Moricandia arvensis. Next base: position 205,193 of record CAJHQP010000252.1, on the reverse strand, counting down.
GATAACATCTTTGGAGATGTCACTGAGCAAAACGGAAGCTTTGAGGGTCGCCATAGCAGAGGAGATCGTGAGTGAGGAGAAAGGCTTAAACTTGCTTGTTGTTTTGGGTAGATAACGTGAATAGCTTGTGGATGGTATATATAACAGAGACGCAGAGGTTGAAGAAAGGAAGAGAATTGTGGGAGAAGATTTGTCAAAGGTAAAAGGTTTTTGAAATTTTCGACATCTTTTTTTTTTGGAGGGAAACCATTTTTAGAGGGAGTTTTTTTTTTCATAAAGCCGAAAACACATGGACTTTTAAATGTTTGAAATAAAAATGACAAAGACGTTTGAAAAGATCGTATTCGATTTTTATTTATATGTGGGCTTAAGCCCAAGATATCATAGGCTTTTCTTGGCCCTAAGGTAAACATGTTCACAGTCTTATTCAAATGTTCCATCTAGGATACATAATGTTTTATTTTGACTAGCTACATAATTAGGTGACCTCCATTTTTGGTCGTGGGGATAATCTTATATCACAAAAAATAAAATAAATATTTTAAATAAAATATATGATTTTTTTCCAATAGAACGCAAAGTATACTATAATAAATATACTGAACTAATTAGTGGGAACGATGAGTTAAATCAACAAAATCGATAGATGTTTAGATAAATTTGAGATTCGCATGATCTTTAAACATGAGAACAAAAATTTATATAAGTTGAAAGTTTTAAAATATATGGTGAATGTCGACTAATTTATTGGTGTTGACACCATTTTCACCATCTAAAAGCAGTATATTGCGAAAATTACATTTATCATGCATTTTATCGTGTAAATCAAACTTCCATTATGCATATATATAAGTCTGAGACCATGTCGCATGTTTTTTTTTTTTTGAACTGAAACCATGTCGCATGTTTCTCTCATTCCTTTGATGTTTTTCATCTCTGATTTGTGTAAAACTCTTCGTGTCGTGAGAACATGATGGATTCATTCCAGGCTTTGTCGACGTAGCAACACCATCATGTATGAGGATTGAAGATTAATCCCACTTACAATGGAAAAAAAATAAACCTTCATTTGTTCGTTAAATTTGGTGTTTATTTCCACAATTTTCTTCTGTCTATACTATTAACAATATATGTTTTGGATTACTATTTTAATTATTGAAAAATCTGTCATCCATACTTTCCATATATATATATATCATATCATATTATTCAAAAAATCAAGATTTTCCCATTTTTTTAAATTAATAATCAAAATTCATAAAAATCAAAAATATGATAAAAATTTTTTTAGTTTGATGGAATAGTCAATAACGCATGTTTGAACGGCATATAATCATTTTATAGATTCTTCATTTACACCGCAACGTGTATAATTAAACACATTTTATATATATATTTTATAACCGGTAAGTTATCTAATATATTTTATGAAATTAAATATTTAAATTTCTTTGTAAACATTTGTGATTTCTATATAAAACTAAAAAATAAAACAAATTAAGAGTCCGAACATATAATCAAATAAACATATAAATCTTAAAGTAAAAAACCACAACTGGTTACAAAAAATGATGTGAATAAACATCATTAGCTGTAGTCTTTAGTTCAATACATTGTTAATTTGTTAGTTTAGACTTAGTGTCAACATTCTAATTAATCTAGATTTTTGTTTTAAGATATAAACTAAATATTTTTCCAAATTATTTATATATATTTTCGGCAACAATAGTAAAAAGTTGCGTGTAATAAAAATGGAAGGGGAAAACAAAACTCCACAATTTCCTTTTATTACAAAACGCACATAGCTTTGTAATGTTAAAATAAAAAAACTTAACCTTTTATATATAAATACAGAGACAGAGACATATCTTCTTCCTCTTGCACCCGAAAAGCCTTTGTCTTTCTATCTCTACATCTCTCTCCTTCTTCCTTCTCTCTCTATATCTCTATCTCAGAGCGCGTTCTCAGTACGTTTTTGATTGAACGCCATTGAAAATTGAGTTAAATCGGTTTGAATCGGATTGAACAGAACCATTATCATTTTGTTTCTCTTCTCTCGTTCCTGTGGACAAAAAGGGGGGCAGGTTTGAGTTATGCCCTCTATTCAAATCGTGCCTATCCTCAGATCTTAGTGTTCCCTCGACGAGATTCAGCATCTGGGTTTTCTTAATCTGATTGGTGGGTTTTCGATGTTCGATTGATTCCTTTGATCTGAGATTTTGATTCATGTTTTTGATTCGTTGATCAGACTCTCCGACAGGATCTCTTAGCTTTTGTATTACGGATCTGTTGTTCGTAGATTGAATCCAAGTTTGCTCTTTTGGTCTTTGCCAGATGTGTTTTGTCTGAATTTGATTGATCAGATTCTGAGAATCGATCAAATCTGATTTCCTCATCCGCACGACCAATTTTAAAAAGACAGAACCTTTTTAAGCTTATGTGTTTTGATCTGTTTTGCTTGTGTTTGATTTATTACAACTTTTGTGATGTCTTTGTGTGCAGAGCAAAAATGCAATCCGACAATGGAAAGCTGTTCATCGGAGGGATATCTTGGGACACCAATGAGGAACGTCTCAAGGAGTATTTCAGCACCTTTGGTGAAGTCATCGAAGCTGTGATCTTGAAAGATCGTACCACTGGTCGTGCACGTGGGTTTGGCTTTGTTGTCTTTGCTGATCCAGCTGTTGCTGAGTTTGTTATTACCGAAACGCATCATATCGATGGGAGATTGGTATGTTTCTCTGATGCTAACACTCTTCTAGGCTTTGATTCTGTACAATGTAACTTGTTTTCAAAGCTTCTTTATACACTCAAGCCTCGAAAGTTATCAAAGTTTGTGTTGTATTGACGTTTCCTTTCTTCTTTGATTGTGTTTTGTATAGGTTGAAGCCAAGAAGGCTGTTCCTAGAGATGACCAGAACATGGTAACTAGAAGCAACAGCAGTAGCATCCAAGGATCACCTGGTGGTCCAGGAGGTCGCACACGGAAGATATTCGTTGGAGGGTTACCTTCTTCTGTCACTGAGAGCGATTTCAAGACCTACTTTGAGCAGTTTGGGACAACGACCGATGTGGTTGTTATGTATGATCACAACACACAAAGGCCTAGAGGTTTCGGATTCATAACTTATGACTCCGAGGATGCCGTTGAGAAAGTGTTGCTCAAGACGTTCCATGAACTTAACGGTAAAATGGTTGAGGTTAAGAGGGCTGTGCCAAAGGAGATGTCTCCAGGTCCAACTCGTAGCCCGCTTGGTGCTGGTTACAGCTATGGAGTTAATAGGGTTAACAACCTCCTTAATGGATATGCTCAAGGGTTTAATCCAGCTGCAGTTGGAGGCTACGGGCTTAGGATGGATGGTCGGTTTAGTCCGGTTGGTGCTGGAAGAAGCGGGTTTGCAAATTTTGGTTCTGGCTATGGGATGAATATGAACTTTGATCAGGGGTTGCCTACAGGGTTCACTGGAGGTACAAGTTTTAATGGGAATGTAGACTATGGCCGAGGTATGAGCCCTTACTTCATTGGGAACACAAACCGGTTTGGTCCTGCTGTTGGTTATGAAGGAGGCAGTGGAGGAGGAGGAGGAGGAGGAAACTCGTCCTTCTTCAGTTCGGTTACACGGAACCTGTGGGGAAACAACGGTGCTCTTAACTATAACAACAATGCTACAAACTCAAACTCAAATTCCAACACATACATGGGAGGATCAACAAGTGGGAACAACACTCTTAGCGGCCCATTTGGAAACTGGGGCGCTCCTGGAGGTGGAAACAACGCTGTTAGTAACGAGAATGTGAAGTTTGGTTATGGAGGAAACGGTGAATCTGGTTTTGGGTTGGGAACTGGTGGATATGCAGCAAGGAACATAGGGCCTAGCAAGGCAGCACCGTCGTCTTCATTCTCTTCTGCCTCGGCAACCAACAACACTGGTTATGATGGATCAGGACTTGCAGAGTTTTACGGGAATGGTGCAGTCTATAGTGATCCCACGTGGAGATCATCAACTCCAGAGACAGAAGGACCTGCTTCTTTTAGCTATGGGATTGGAGGAGGAGGAGGTCCTTCTTCGGATGTTTCAGCTAGAAGTTCATCTCCAGGTTTTGTTGGCAGTTACAGTGTGAACAAGAGACAACCAAACAGAGGTAATTTACTTTAACACATGATTCTATGCTTAGAGAATGCCATGAGCTAGTTGATTAGTAAGAGAGTAGAATAAGAACGTATTTTCCCTTATACAAAGCCTAGATAGGTTCCAAACTACACTACTATGCTTAGATTGTGATGATCTTCTTCTTTCTGGTATAAAATGAACCATGGTTGCTTGCATACATAATGCTAAAATCAGTAGCCAGCTTTCATCATTACTGTTATCTAGTTCATCAGGGTATGTGCTAATGTAGCTAGGAAACTAGCTTAACCTTATGCATTGGTCACAACATATGAAGAAACCTAACTACATAACTGGTGTCATATCGCTCAACTGCACTGAGTTATGTCTCCATTTCTTCGCCTTTGTGTTGCAGGAATTGCTACTTAGTACATTCGTTTTTGTTTTACCACGATATTGTAGGCGAGCCATCAAGGTGAACAATCTGTGTCTTTTGGCGAATCTTTTAGATTATCTTCATACAAAAGCCCATGGAGGACAAAAACTTGATCATATCATCATCAGCTAGAGCTAACCTGAAAAAATCCCTCATGGTTTGGTTTTCTAAATTCATTGGTCCTCCTCATAGGCTTCTCTTCTGCTTTTCTTTTTTTTTTTCCTATTTTTGTTTTTTTTTCTTTCAATGAGGGACAGTAGAAACTGGTGTCAGTCTCCGGCGAGGCAGTAATACATAAGAAGAGTTCAAAACAAAAACCAAAAAAAAAAAAGGATGATCCTTCTTCTTTAGTTTTATTTTATTGTCATGTAATGGTTCTTCTTCATCTTCTTGGGGTTGGTTATGTCTTAAGGTTTGGTGTTTTTGAGGCAGATTGTACTAGAGGGCTTATATGTTTCTTTTGTTTTATGTTTTTTTGATAGTGTGAGATATTGGATAAGAGGATTTAGCCATTGTAGGGCTTTGGAGAATAAGTCTTTCTTTTAATGTTTGTATGTCTTATGCGAACGCAAGCAAAACTCGTTTCTGTTCATGTACTTCTATTTTATAGAAAAACTATTTTTATGTTTTTCTTTTTCTTCTCTTCTGCTCTTTTTGTAGAAAAAAAAGTTCTAGTGAATGACAAAACATTCAAGTTGTATGACATACTCCTTTACTCGTGATACTCAATCTGATTTACAGTATGTGATGATCTTCATAATAAGAGTCTAAACCAAAGGTAATAACTTTGATAAGAAAACATAAGGGATAACAAACTTGGGTGTAAATGTTAGTAGATCACTATGTTTAATGCTTCAACTAGTTTGACCAGCGATGAACCGATGTGAAAATCATGTTAGTGTTAGATTTTGGCTTGATTTAAGATTATGATAAGTGAGATTACACTCTTACATTTTATAAAAAATGTCACTTTGACATTTTTCACACAGATTAAAAAAATAATTAAAATATATTTATATTTTTATTAATTACACATTCAATTAATAGTATTTGAGATAAATAAAATTATTTTAAAAAATTGATGTATTTTTAATTAATATTAAGCTGAAATTATAATGAAATTCGAAAATAACATTTTTTGTAATAAAAAAATTTAAAAATGATATTTAATATAAAACAGAGGGAGTATAATCTTATCCGTCTATATATTCGTATCATTGTAGAGAGTAAATGTTTCTATTGAATGCATGTTTGTAATTTTGAGCTGTGCAGCCAGCTTCTAATGTTCTTAAGTAATGGTAATAAAGATTAAAACCTTGAAAGGACTTTAGTATTATGAACTAAAGACATGCATATTGCATTATCATAATCGTAGAAATAGTGTTAACTTTATACGAAGGTGAGATCCTAAAAAATATTTGTGTGTGTTTACCATTTATATTACAAATAGAAAATGAGTATTCAAGCTAGCTGTGCTGCATGGGCATCTCAAAGTTAAATTTATAGGGAAATATCTAAATTAATTTTATAGAAAATATAATCCAAAATATACTTAAAATTTTTAATGTTATTATTATATATTAAAGCACTCTTGCCAGTTAAGAGTCATACAAAATTTACTACCAATTCATGTGTCCACTCTCTAGAGATATCCACATGATTTATATGTCAAAGGTAATATAAATACAATAGATATATTTCAAAACTTTTCCATCGCAGCCTAATTAGTCAAAGCGTCTTAATTAACCAGATAGGATGGATGCATGGTGGACAAGCGACTATATAATTCAGTTAGGACCCGGTTTAGCGATCTCAGTGCATGCAGGTGGAATCATCTGTCCGGTGACAACAGGCTTCATGTTAGCACATGCCGAGACAGCTGGTCCTTCAACACCGTTGTGGACCAAGTTGATGTCAGCAAGAGCAACGTTGGTGCAAGGGGTGCCTGAGCTGCAGATTAATTTCACAGCATTCTTTGTAGCTGATGTGCCCTTAATTTTCTTGAAGGTCACATCCGATAATTTCACCTTAGATGGTACCTGCACATATATCAATCGAAGATATATTTATAACACGTTTTGTTATATTGCCTCGCACTATGACCTAATATTACTACAAAAGAACATGTTGTGGTTTGGGACCTGGAAGACTATAGGTTTCGGTCACGAACCTCTTAGTATTCCAAAAAAGAGAACTAATATTATATATGTTTCGGTTACATACCCCAGCTTTGCAGTCGGCATAAGGACAGTACTCCTGGTCGATGAGAACGGGAGTGCTAACATTGTCCATTGTGATATCCTCAAAAATAATGTTGGAGGCGATACCAGGGGGAGATCCAGGCCATGTCTTGATACGAACGCCATTACTGGTGTTCTTGATGAGGCATTTTCTCACGGTGACTCCTTTGACTGGTTGCTCATTAGGGTACCGTCCAAGACTACCGACAGCAATGCCGTGTCCTGGTCCACATTCCACGTTCTCAACAATGAGATTTTCAGTACCATCTCCTATGGAAACACAGTCATCTCCTGTCTTAATCTTTGCCCCTATTAAGTTAACACCAATGGACCTTCCGATATGGATACCATCGGTGTTGAGACTCTCTGGAGGTGCATCAATACCAATATTCTCAAGAGTTACGTTCTTGCAGTTGAGAACGTTAATGTGGAAAAGTTTGCTGTTCGTTGATGTTATGCCCATGATTTTCGAGTTTGTGAGACCCGTGAACCGGATGTTCTGCCACCAAAACGCATATAAACTCACCAAACTACTAATAGTTGTACTTATAAACATTAAATTATATAGGTGATGTAAGTGAATGTTGTTCTTACGATGGGGAGATTGTTGCATTTTCCAGTTTTGGCACAGTCATTGGCCTTCCAAGCCAGGGAGCCTTGACCATCAAAAATGGCTCCGTTTCCAATCAAATTGAAATCAGCAAGATTAGTAAAATCAATCCATCCACAGTTAGGCTTAGTGCTACCGACCGTAGACGGAGCTTTCAGATTGCCATTCATTTCTAAAGTGACGGGACCTTTGCATGGACCTAGGAACTCTATGTCGGTCACCAAATACTCACCCTTTGGCACTGTAATCTTGCTCGGCCCTGCTGCTTCACATGCTGTTTTCCATACAGCCACAAATGCCTATTTATAAATCCATACAAAATCTAATTCAATATGAGGGAATAATGTAATGTGTATATTTATAATATCAGATTAATTGGTGCGTACCGCAGTGTCATCGGTTGTTCCATCTCCTTTGGCTCCTGCTGCTTTAACGTCAAGTGCCCCTCCTGGTGCAGCTGCAGCGCCTCCTACGGCTCCTGCTGTAGCTCCACCCGCTGCAGCTGCGCCGCTTGCTTTGGGTGCCGGATCAAGGGGTGTCCCGTTTGCTATTGTATTGGCAATAGCCACTACAAATACAATAAATACCGTCTTTGCTCTGCGCAAACCCACCATTTTTATTCTCTAATTGATTTTGTCTTATTTATACTAGATGTTTATTTTTATTTTTTTTGTTTTAGTTTTTTTTTGTTTGTGTTTCTGACGATGAGTCGAGAGTCCATTTTATAGGAGCGCAGAAGGAATTTGAAAACCACAAACTCCTTATGCGTAGCTAAAAATAGAATGATATAGAATTAGCAAATCATGCACAATAATCGTTCTGACTTGGTGCGTTTTCTATTTATGGGGAGTTATATATGTACATATATAACTTCTATTTCTTCATATAGCTAAAAATATACGTAAATATAGTCCTTTCTATATATAAGTATTTACCCATATATTTTCATTTATATTTATGTACATATAAAACTTGTATCTCAACTTGGAGTGAACATAATCCCGTTTGTGATTTAGTCTTTGTTCAGTTTTATGAAACACGTACATAAAATATATCAAAGTTGTAGTTTGGTTTAGTTTGATGCAATTTAAATTTGGCTTAGTTTTGACATTTTTCTGAGTTATGTTTAAGTTTGGATAAAATATGATTAAAACATAATTAAGATTATAGTATATTATATATATAATCACACCTTACGATTATGTTACGTAAGTACAATATCTGATAAATCAAAATGTTTGAATGATTAATCAACTAAATGAAAAGAATATCATGAAGACTTATGTGATTCAACATCAAATATTAGTTGAACTTGAAAATATAAAATATATTTATTGGCCAGGTATAATTTTGTTTTTTTTTTCATGTTGCTAGTTATCAAGCCAAATCAGTATATATCTAAAATGTGGATCATGCCTGAGACTGTATCACCAGGCCAGACTCGACTACCCGAAGAGTTTACACGCTTAAAGCAAATAAAAGTTTTTTATATATAATCAAAACGAATCAGACTCTTTTCAACCAAAAGCCATAAACACTACTCAGCCATTATACCACAAATGATTTTCCTTATTTGACAGCCCTAGATATTTAAGACAAAATGGTCTCTAAAACACTATCTTGATGTGCTTTAGATCAATGTTGGCCTGGCACCACAAAGACGTGGTCAGTGTTACTTAGAACAGTAAATGCTCTGTGAAGAATTTTCGACTCTCAAGTACAACAAAAGTTCGAACATGGGTTAAAGGATGGGAAAGCATATTTATGAAACTTTCTTTTGTCAGCATTAGGAGGGGTTACGTATTATTCACGAATAATGATGCATTCTCTCTAAAATATGAAAATGGCTTTCTAAAGGGAGAAGTATTTAATCTATAGTTTTAGGTGATTTAATTTTTAATGAGGTTTTAGATGTTTTAAATGAATTATAGAGCTTAAAGTGATTTTTGTCAAACCACTTTAAAATCTCTTAAAACTATGAGATTTGAGTTTTTTTTTAACTAAGAAACTCCACCCAAGTTTCTAATATCATTTGAAAAATTATTATATGAAATGTTAAGTTTAATAACAGTTGTTTTAAATGAAATTTTAAAGTTTATGTTCATTGAATTTGTTATTTTGATACAAATCACCTAAAACTTTTAATTGAATACATCCTCCTAAATATTACGTAGAGTGTTTTTATTTTCAATATACACATCTACTCAGTTAGGATACATCTACCGTACATGTAGTAAATCATTCTATTGCATGCAAAGGAACTTTATGCACTTGGTTTATTTAGTCTATGTAATGACACATTATGGGCAACATTATTAGTAAATATACTAATTTGGAGAATATTTGATTTTTGTGGAAATGTTGATGAATGATAAAATGACATGTGGTAATCTTGGGATGGTTGCAGAGAATTCCATGTGCTTCTAGGGTTGGGTTCGCGGATCAACTCGCCCCGCTTGACCCGCCAACCCGCGAGTTGACTCCTTTTTTATATTTAAAATTTGAATTCGCATGATCCACGAAGAATAAATCGTATGACCGCATTCGTCATGCTGAAATTTGCAGGTAACTCGCGGGACCCGCATATAATATTAAATTTAATAAAAATATATCATTATAATATATTAATTATTTTTTATAAAAAATATTATAAAAATAATATAAATTGTTTATTTATAATTAAAATTATATAATTTCAAAAAAATGTTTATACGTTTTTATAAATTTATATCTTTAACAATTTTTAAATTTTTTTTAGTTTTGCGGGTTGGCGGGTATTTGTGAATCAAATTTAATCGACCAGCTTCCGCTTTGCTTAAAATCCACTCAATCCGCATCCGCACCCGCGTGTTGAAATTTTTAAATCGGTCTATCCGCATCCGTCCCGTGGCGGATCAAACAGAACGGGACCCGCGGATAATGACCCAAATTCCCAGCACTATGTGCTTCTCTCTTCTAATTTCCTTTATTTATAATTTTTTAAAAGTTGAGATACTTAGTCTAAAATTACTGATGGAGAAGCTCCAAGTACATTTTTCTTGATGATGCTTGAGCGTCCCATCATGATTCACCAGTTATCGTATGGCCCCACAAAGAATGTCAGTTTTTCGTATTGGTAGACCTTAGAGTTCACATGATATGCTTGTGTTGGGTGGTGCGCGAACTTATGATACTATATACTATAATAAAAACTTATGTAAAGTTTATTAAAAAGATTGAAAGATAAAATCTAAAGTTTTATAATGATATATTTATTTATTAAACAAAAATTGAAAAATTCTTGCACGTTTCGAGGCATACATTAGTTACTACCCAATCTTTAGTCACAGCAATCTTTGTTGATGATGTGCCCTGAATGTTCTTGAAGTTCAGGTTCTCCAACTTCACTTTTGATGGAAGCACATATATTAATTAAATAGAGATTTTAAATGCTTGGTCAAATATTCTCTATAAATGATTTTCAATAATATTCTTATATATTAAAGCACTCTTGCCAGTTAAGAGTCATACAAAATTTACTACCAATTCATGTGTCCACTCTCTAGAGATATCCACATGATTTATATGTCAAAGGTAATATAAATACAATAGATATATTTCAAAACTTTTCCATCGCAGCCTAATTAGTCAAAGCGTCTTAATTAACCAGATAGGATGGATGCATGGTGGACAAGCGACTATATAATTCAGTTAGGACCCGGTTTAGCGATCTCAGTGCATGCAGGTGGAATCATCTGTCCGGTGACAACAGGCTTCATGTTAGCACATGCCGAGACAGCTGGTCCTTCAACACCGTTGTGGACCAAGTTGATGTCAGCAAGAGCAACGTTGGTGCAAGGGGTGCCTGAGCTGCAGATTAATTTCACAGCATTCTTTGTAGCTGATGTGCCCTTAATTTTCTTGAAGGTCACGTCCGATAATTTCACCTTAGATGGTACCTGCACATATATTAACGGAAGATATATTTATAATGTGTTTTGTTATAAATGTCTCATACTATAACCTAATATTACTAGAAAAGAACATGTTGTGGTTTGGGACCTGGAACACTATAGGTTTCGGTCTCAAACTTTTAGTATTCCAAAAAAACGAAACTAATATTATATATGTTTCGGTTACATACCCCAGCTTTGCAGTCGGCATAAGGACAGTACTCCTGGTCGATGAGAACGGGAGTGCTAACATTGTCCATTGTGATATCCTCAAAAATAATGTTGGAGGCGATACCAGGGGGAGATCCAGGCCATGTCTTGATACGAACGCCATTACTGGTGTTCTTGATGAGGCATTTTCTCACGGTGACTCCTTTGACTGGTTGCTCATTAGGGTACCGTCCAAGACTACCGACAGCAATGCCGTGTCCTGGTCCACATTCCACGTTCTCAACAATGAGATTTTCAGTACCATCTCCTATGGAAACACAGTCATCTCCTGTCTTAATCTTTGCCCCTATTAAGTTAACACCAATGGACCTTCCGATATGGATACCATCGGTGTTGAGACTCTCTGGAGGTGCATCAATACCAATATTCTCAAGAGTTACGTTCTTGCAGTTGAGAACGTTAATGTGGAAAAGTTTGCTGTTCGTTGATGTTATGCCCATGATTTTCGAGTTTGTGAGACCCGTGAACCGGATGTTCTGCCACCAAAACGCATATAAACTCACCAAACTACTAATAGTTGTACTTATAAACATTAAATTATATAGGTGATGTAAGTGAATGTTGTTCTTACGATGGGGAGATTGTTGCATTTTCCAGTTTTGGCACAGTCATTGGCCTTCCAAGCCAGGGAGCCTTGACCATCAAAAATGGCTCCGTTTCCAATCAAATTGAAATCAGCAAGATTAGTAAAATCAATCCATCCACAGTTAGGCTTAGTGCTACCGACCGTAGACGGAGCTTTCAGATTGCCATTCATTTCTAAAGTGACGGGACCTTTGCATGGACCTAGGAACTCTATGTCGGTCACCAAATACTCACCCTTTGGCACTGTAATCTTGCTCGGCCCTGCTGCTTCACATGCTGTTTTCCATACAGCCACAAATGCCTATTTATAAATCCATACAAAATCTAATTCAATATGAGGGAATAATGTAATGTGTATATTTATAATATCAGATTAATTGGTGCGTACCGCAGTGTCATCGGTTGTTCCATCTCCTTTGGCTCCTGCTGCTTTAACGTCAAGTGCCCCTCCTGGTGCAGCTGCCAGCGCCTCCTACGGCTCCTGCTGTAGCTCCACCCGCTGCAGCTGCGCCGCTTGCTTTGGGTGCCGGATCAAGGGGTGTCCCGTTTGCTATTGTGTTGGCAATAGCCACTACAAATACAATAAATACCGTCTTTGCTCCGCGCAAACCCACCATTTTTATTCTTTTATTGATTTTGTCTTATTTATACTAGATGTTTATTTTATTTTATTTTATTTTTTTTGTTTTAGTTTTTTTTTTTGGTTCCGACGATGAGTCGAGAGTCCATTTTATAGCAACGCAAAAGGAAATTGAAAACCACAAATTCCTTCTGCGTAGCTAAAAATAGAATGATACAGAATTAGCAAATCATGCACGATAATCGTTCTGACTTGGTGCGTTTTCTATTTATGGGGAGTTATATATGTACATATGACTTCTATTTCTTCGTATAGCTAAAAATATACGTAAATATACTCCCTTTTCTATATAAGTATTTACATAAATATCTGCTTCTATTTTTATGTACATATAAAACTTGTATTTCATTTTGGAGTAAACAATCCTGTTTGTGATTTAGTTTTTGTTCAGTTTTATGAAACACATACAGAAAATATATCAAAGTTGTAGTTTGGTTTAGTTTGATGCAATTTAAATTTGGCCTAGTTTTGACATTTTGTCTGAGTTATGTTGGACTTCGGATAAAATATGATTGACCATAAGTATATATAATCATACATTGCGATTATGTTAATGTAAGTACAATATTTGATAAATCAAAATGTTTGAATGATTAATCAACTAAATGAAAAGAATAACATGAAGACTTATATGATTCAACATCAAATATTTGATGAACTTGTAAATATAAAAAATATTTATTGGCCAGGCATAATTTTGGTTTTTTTTTTCATGTTGCTAGTTATCAAGCCAGATCAGTATATATCTGATATGTGGATCATGTCTGAGAATGTATCACCAGGCCATACCGGACTACCCGTAGAGTTTACACGGCTAAAGCAAAATAAAAGTTTATATATAATCACAACGAATCTGACTCTTTTCAACCAAAATCCATAAACACTAGTCAGCCATTATACCACAAATGATTTTCATTATTTGAATATTTAAACGAAATGGCCTCTAAACCACTATCTTTATGTACTTAGAACACTAATTAAAAGCTCTGTTAAGAATTTTCGACTCTCATGTACAACAAAAGTTCGAAGATGAGTTAAAGGATGGCAAAACATATTTATGAAACTTTCTTTTGTCAGCATTAGGAGGGGTTACCTATTATTTACGAATAATGATGCATTCTCTCTAAAATATGAGAATGAATTTCTAAATGTTACGTAAAGTGTTTTTATTTATAATATAACACATCTACTGCATCAGGATAATCTACTATGTAGTAAATCTTTTTACTGCATGCAAAGGAAGTTTTATGCCCTTGGTGCATTTTCAATAGAGGTTTCTAATTTTAGGATTCTCTAAGTACATATATGTGTATGTATATATTTTTATTAATATTTAACCGTGATGGTGTTCTTAACTTTACAAGAAATTCAATTTAAAAGTTTTATGCAGAATTAGTTTGGGCTAAGTTTCCTGTAAAGTTAAGAATCCATAATTAAATATTAATATTAATATTTTTTTTTTTGAAAACTCTTGGATCTAGAATCTCCCATTTAAAATGTTCTAAGTATACTGATTTGGAGATCTTACCAATAAATAATATTTAAATACCTTTTCATTAAATATTTAAAGTTTAGTTTGTGTAGAAAACGTTGATGAATGATAAAATGATATGTGGCAATCTTGAGTCTCAAGAAGTTCTCGCAGGGTTTCTATGTTCTTCTCTCTCCTATTTTTACTTTATTTATATATTTTTTTTAAAGTTGAGATACTTGGTCAAAAATTACCGATGGAGAAGCTCCTATCATGATTCACGAATTATCGTATGCACAAAGAATGTCAGTTTTTGTATTTGGTAGGCCTTAGAGTTTACATGATATGCTTGTGTAATTTTTAAAAACTTATGTAAAGTGATATCTCTTGTTTTTGATTAGTTTTAAATTTATATTTTAGTTTATTATTATTATTTTAGGTTGCATTTAGGTCTTTATATTGCATTTGCATGCATAATTGCATTTGACAGGGTTTGAAATGCACAATTGGAAGTTTAGGGCGAAAATCAAGGGTTAATATGTAACTTTCAAGACTTTGAAGCCAAACTGAAAAGAAGTAAAAACCATCGGACCATTCTGCAAATACACGAAGGGCTAGATTGTAACATTAAAAGTATTGGGTCTGATTCGCGAGGTTGTTTCTGCACGTTAGAAAGTTTTGGGGTCAATGTGCAATTAACCAAAAGATGAAGGGCCAGATTCGCAAAAGCACAAGAATCCACCATTGTTGTCTTCGACAACTTTTCACGGAGAAGTAACGGAGCTTGACGACGGCGAGGCTCGAGCACGACGGAAGAGGAGCACCGGAGACCACGGCGAGGATGAGAACGGCGTGGAGACGACTTGGGCCAGAGATCCCATGGTTGATGGTGTGATTTTGTGACGGGTCCAAAGCGGTCGAGGGTTGCGAGCTCGGGTCACCGCGGAGGAACATGGTGAGCTCGGAGCGGTCAGCCAGCGCGGAGAAGTGACGTCGCTCGGGAAAAGGTAAGATGGGCTGCGACCGACCGGAGCGGGAGCTATCACCCGCGGTGGTAAGCCAAGTCCAGCGCGACCATCCAATGCGGGTCGACTCACCCGCGCGAGCACGATGAGACTGGCTGCGACCAGACGGAGCGGGCAGGATGACCCGCGCGAGACAAGGCGGCATTGGCCGCGACCACACGCCGCGGGGTGGTGTACCCGCGGTGAAGAGAACGACCCGGTTTAATCCGGTTTAAGCCCACTCGATTTGTTGCCCTCTATAAATAGATTTGTACCCCAAAAACCCTAAATATCTCATTTTCTCTTAAGAACTTTGTTTCTCATTGTAAAAACCTTGAATCTTTGATCATTCTAAAGGAAGTACTTCATCTAATCTTGTTTCTCTTACATGATTAACCTTGAATCTCACATAGATTTAAGGTTTATCATGGAGTTTATTGAGTAAACATTCTTAGATCTATGGGTTAAGTAGATTAGGGTGATTAGGTGGATGTTTAGGATGATTCTTGCTTGATTAACTTTGTTCTATGGCTTATTAGGTGATTTTAATGCTAGGTTAAGGTTGGGAAATCTAATCTAGATCATAAGTAGTTTCACGCCCGGAAGGTGTTCGATGAAATGCTTGAACAACCTAGTATTGTCCTTTACATGTTTGGCCAACGGGAGTTGATGTCAAGATGTTTAGTGGTTAGTAGACTTGTGTTTTATGCATGCTTGATTGGGTAAGGCCAACGGGAGTTGATGTCTAATTCATGATTAGCATAGGGATTATTGTCACAGAAGTGGATTAGTCTATTTGAACGAGATTTAGACCTATAGACTTGTTCATTGTTATGTTTGAGCATCCTAGATTGAATCTTGATCACCCGATATCGATGATCTTACCCATGGATCTATCCTTAGCTATTGATTGAAAGTTTGATTCTTGTGCTTGTTTCTTGTTAGGATTTGAGATCACTTTGTTTATAATTCTAGGAGTTTAGCTTGTTACAAAATATTCCATCTTCTCTTATTTGTTTAGATTAGGAAAGTTTGTGTATTCTTAGTGTTATAGATCATTAGTTCCCTGTGGTTCGACAATCTTAAATACTACATTGATTTGCTCTGAGGACTAAAAACCCTTATCATAAAGATTATTAAAAAGATAGAAAGATAAAAACTAGAGTTCTATAATGATATCGGATGTCAAAAAAAAATTATAGTGATATCCTTATGTATTAACCAAAAATTGAATCATTCTTGCATGTTTCTGAGGCATACATTAATTACTACCCAATCTTTAGTCACTATTTAGCTGGTAAATTCCAAGCTTAAAGGGACTATTACCTATTTATTCAGCAAAAGAAAAAAAAACTTATATGCTACATTCGTTTCGATTTACTTATCGTTGTAGAGAATTTTTTTTTGTTTTAAACTAAGTGTCGTTTTATAATTTCAATGCAAAATTTATTAAACTTATCTGTTATTCTATTTTTTATTGATTGAAATGTGGCTATATGTATAGGTAATGATGTTTTTATCTAGAAAATATGTAAAATTAAATGTTTTCTGAATCTGTTTGCACTAACCTAGAACTACAAATAAAGTGAAACATAAGGAGTATTAATTAAATAGAAATTTTAAATAGTTGGTCAAATATTCTCTATAATGATTTTCAATAGCATTCTTATATATTAAAGCACTATTGCAAATTAAGAGTCATACAAAATTTACTACCCAATCATGTGTCCACTCTCTAGAGATATCCACATGATTTATATGTCAAAATAATATAAATACAATAGATATATTTCAAAACTTTTCCCATCGCAGCCTAATTAATCAAAGCGTCTTAATTAACCAGATAGGATGGATGCATGGTGGACAAGCGACTATATAATTCAATTAGGACCCGGTTTAGCGATCTCAGTGCAAGCAGGTGGAATCATCTGTCCGGTGACAACAGGCTTCATGTTAGCACATGCCGAGACAGCTGGTCCTTCAACACCGTTGTGGACCAAGTTGATGTCAGCAAGAGCAACATTAGTGCAAGGGGTGCCTGAGCTGCAGATTAATTTCACAGCATTCTTTGTAGCTGATGTGCCCTTAATTTTCTTGAAGGTCACATCCGATAATTTCACCTTAGATGGTACCTGCACATATATCAATCGAAGATATATTTATAACACGTTTTGTTATATTGCCTCGCACTATGACCTATTACTACAAAAGAACATGTTGTGGTTTGGGACCTGGAAGACTATAGGTTTCGGTCACGAACCTCTTAGTATTCCAAAAAAGAGAACTAATATTATATATGTTTCGGTTACATACCCCAGCTTTGCAGTCGGCATAAGGACAGTACTCCTGGTCGATGAGAACGGGAGTGCTAACATTGTCCATTGTGATATCCTCAAAAATAATGTTGGAGGCGATACCAGGGGGAGATCCAGGCCATGTCTTGATACGAACGCCATTACTGGTGTTCTTGATGAGGCATTTTCTCACGGTGACTCCTTTGACTGGTTGCTCATTAGGGTACCGTCCAAGACTACCGACAGCAATGCCGTGTCCTGGTCCACATTCCACGTTCTCAACAATGAGATTTTCAGTACCATCTCCTATGGAAACACAGTCATCTCCTGTCTTAATCTTTGCCCCTATTAAGTTAACACCAATGGACCTTCCGATATGGATACCATCGGTGTTGAGACTCTCTGGAGGTGCATCAATACCAATATTCTCAAGAGTTACGTTCTTGCAGTTGAGAACGTTAATGTGGAAAAGTTTGCTGTTCGTTGATGTTATGCCCATGATTTTCGAGTTTGTGAGACCCGTGAACCGGATGTTCTGTCACCAAAACGCATATAAACTCACCAAAACTACTAATAGTTATAAACATTAAATTATATAGGTGATGTAAGTGAATGTTGTTCTTACGATGGGGAGATTGTTGCATTTTCCAGTTTTGGCACAGTCATTGGCCTTCCAAGCCAGGGAGCCTTGACCATCAAAAATGGCTCCGTTTCCAATCAAATTGAAATCAGCAAGATTAGTAAAATCAATCCATCCACAGTTAGGCTTAGTGCTACCGACCGTAGACGGAGCTTTCAGATTGCCATTCATTTCTAAAGTGACGGGACCTTTGCATGGACCTAGGAACTCTATGTCGGTCACCAAATACTCACCCTTTGGCACTGTAATCTTGCTCGGCCCTGCTGCTTCACATGCTGTTTTCCATACAGCCACAAATGCCTATTTATAAATCCATACAAAATCTAATTCAATATGAGGGAATAATGTAATGTGTATATTTATAATATCAGATTAATTGGTGCGTACCGCAGTGTCATCGGTTGTTCCATCTCCTTTGGCTCCTGCTGCTTTAACGTCAAGTGCCCCTCCTGGTGCAGCTGCAGCGCCTCCTACGGCTCCTGCTGTAGCTCCACCCGCTGCAGCTGCGCCGCTTGCTTTGGGTGCCGGATCAAGGGGTGTCCCGTTTGCTATTGTGTTGGCAATAGCCACTACAAATACAATAAATACCGTCTTTGCTCCGCGCAAACCCACCATTTTTATTCTTTTATTGATTTTGTCTTATTTATACTAGATGTTTATTTTATTTTATTTTATTTTTTTTGTTTTAGTTTTTTTTTTGTTTGTGTTTCTGACGATGAGTCGAGAGTCCATTTTATAGGAGCGCAGAAGGAATTTGAAAACCACAAACTCCTTATGCGTAGCTAAAAATAGAATGATATAGAATTAGCAAATCATGCACAATAATCGTTCTGACTTGGTGCGTTTTCTATTTATGGGGAGTTATATATGTACATATATAACTTCTATTTCTTCATATAGCTAAAAATATACGTAAATATAGTCCTTTCTATATATAAGTATTTACCCATATATTTTCATTTATATTTATGTACATATAAAACTTGTATCTCAACTTGGAGTGAACATAATCCCGTTTGTGATTTAGTCTTTGTTCAGTTTTATGAAACACGTACATAAAATATATCAAAGTTGTAGTTTGGTTTAGTTTGATGCAATTTAAATTTGGCTTAGTTTTGACATTTTTCTGAGTTATGTTTAAGTTTGGATAAAATATGATTAAAACATAATTAAGATTATAGTATATTATATATATAATCACACCTTACGATTATGTTACGTAAGTACAATATCTGATAAATCAAAATGTTTGAATAAATATTCAATTAAATGGTCGAATATCATGAAGACTTATGTGATTCAACATCAAATATTAGATGAACTTGAAAATATAAAATATATTTATTGGCCAGCTGGCATAATTTTGGTTTTTTTTAATGTTGCTAGTTATCAAGCCAGATCAGTACATATCTGAAATGTCGATCATGTCTGAGACTGTATCACCAGGCCAGACCGGACTACCCGTAGAGTTTACACGCCTAAAGCAGAAGAAAAGTTTATATATAATCAAAACGAATCTGACTCTTTTCAACCACAATCCATACACTACTCAGCCATTATACTACAAATGATTTTCATTAGTTGATATCCCTAAATATTTAAAACAAAATTGTCTCTAAAACACTATCTTTATGTGCTTTAGATCAATGCTGGTCTGGCACCACAAAGACGATGTCAATGTTACTTAGAACACTAAAAGATTTGTGAAGAATTTTTGACTCTCAAGTACAACAAAAGTTCGAACATGGGTTAAAGGATATATACATGGCAAAGCATAATTATGAAACTTTCTTTTGTCAGTATTAGGAGGGGTTACGTATTATGTACGTGTTTGCGAATAATGATACACTCTCTAAAATATGAGAATGGCTTTCTAAATGCTACTTAGAGTGTTTTTATTTATAATAAAACACATTTACTGCGTTAGGATACATCTACCATGTAGTAAATCTTTCTACTATACATACGAAGGAAGTTTACGCACTTGGTTTAGCTAGTGGATGTAATGACACCCTTAAGTACATTTTTCTTTTATATGCTTGAGCGTCCGGTCATGATTCGTGAGTTATTATATGCACAAAGAATGTTAGTTTCCGTATTTGGTAGACCTTAGAGTTAGAGTTTACATAATATGCATGTGCGGATGCCTGGGTGGTGCGCGAAGTCTCTTATAAAAATGGTTTTAAACTAACAAAAATGATATTATAAAATTCCTCCCTTCCGAAAAAATCTAAGTTTTATAAAAGAAAATTATTTCACAAAATATAATTTACATTTTCAATACATTAATTAATGTAATTTGTAAATTTTAAAGTAATTAATACAATTTTATTGGTTAAAATTATAAAGAATAGTTAACAACGGAAAATAATATATTGGTAATTAAAAATTTATATGTTTTTTTTAATTAGTGTGAAATTATAAAACATACATTTTATTTTATTGAAAAGAGGATGTCTTATAATAAAGAATTATGTGAAATTTATTAAAAAGATAAAAACTACTAGAGTTTTATAAAGATATCTTTATTTTATTAAACAAAAATTGAAACATTCTCGCATGTTTCGAGTCATACATTAATTACTACCCAATCATTAGTCGCTTTTTAGCTGGTAAACTCCAAGCTTAAAGGGACTATATTACCTATTTATTCAGCAAAAGAAAAAAAAAACTTAGAGATACTTTAATATCCCATCTAATGGAATCATCTCCATCAGATCGGATGGATGCATGGTGGACAAGCGACTTTATTTTTTATCCGGTTTACATTCTTCGGTGCAAGCCGGTGGAATCATTTTCCCGGTAAGAATAGGCTTGACGTTAGCACATGCCGAGACAGCTGCTCCCTCTTTACTGTTGCTGACCAAGTTTATGTCAGACAAGCAAACCTTTTCGCAAGGACATCCCGGGCTGCAGAGTAGTTTCACAGCAATCTTTGTTGATGATGTGCCATGAATGTTCTTGAAGTTCAGGTTCTCCAACTTCACTTTTGATGGCTGCACATACATTAATCAAATATAGATTTTTAAATGCTTGGTCGAATATTCTTTATAAATGATTTTTAAGTTGAAAGTCCATACCCCAGCTTTGCATTTGCCATGAGGGCAGTACACTTGGTCGATGAGAATGGGCATGCTAACATTGTCCATGGTGATATCTTCAAAAAGAACATTGGAGACAAGACCAGGGGGAGATCCAGGCCATGTTTTGATACGAACACCATTATCGGTATGCTTGATGATGCATTTACGAACGGTGATTCCTCTCACTGGCTCCTCGTTTGGATACTTTCCTAGACTTCCGATGGAAAGGCCGTGTCCCGGTCCACATTCTACACCCTCAACAAGGAGATCTTCAGTACCACCTCCAATGGAAACACAGTCATCTCCGGTTCTAATCTTCGACCCTCTTATGACCACGTTTTTGGACCTTCCGACGTGGATACCATCGGTGTTGAGACTCTCCGGAGGTGCCTCAATATGAACATCTTGAAGAGTTAAGTTGTTGCACTGAAGGATGTTCATGTGGAATAGCTTGCTGTTTGCTGATGTTATGCCGCAAATTTTCGAGTTGTTAAGACTCGTAAGTCGGATGTTCTGTTACCAAACCATACACACGAGTATTAAAAAACGCGAATCAAAATCTAGTTATTAAAAAAAATACGGTAATGCTTACGATGGGGAGATTGTTGCATTTTCCGGTTTCTTTGCAGTCATTGACCTTCCAAGCCGCTGAGCCTTGACCGTCAAAAATGGCTCCATTTCCATTCAAAACGAAGTTCTCTAGCTTTTTGAAATTAACCCATCCACTATGTGACTTTCGGGTAGTGACAGCAGATGGAGCCTTAAGATTGCCATGCATTTCCATAGTGATAGCACATTTGCTTGGACCCTCGAGTTCTAAGTTGTCCACCAAGTAATCACCCTTTGGCACTAAAATAGTAGTAGGTGTTGTTGCTGCACATGCTTTTTTCCATACATCCATAAACGCCTATAATAACACCATAATCGATCCGCATGCACCACATTAATTCTTACGTAAAAAAACACCATATAATAAGAGAAAATAAGATTTGGTACGTACCGCACTGTCATCGGTTTTGCCATCTCCTTTAGCTCCACATGCTTTAACATCAAGTGATGGACCGGCCGGTGCAGCCCCTTTGAGTCCCAACTTATTACCAATTGGTGCAACAGCTCCTTTGATTCCAGCTGCGGCGGCAGAGGCAGATGCAGCTGAGGCAGAAGATGCGTTAGATGCAGCTGATGCAACCGATGAAGCAGCTCCTTTGACTTTGTCTGCTATTTTAGAACCAATAGGTGCATCTTTAGGAGAATCCTCTTTTTTATCTTTGGGTTCGTCTTTAGGAGGATCCTCGTGTAAGTTTCTTTGGCTTCCAACTTCTTCGTCTTTTTCTTTGAGATCCTTGGCAGCGTTTGCTATTGACACGGCCATAACCACTAGTAATACAAAGAACAACACCTTTGGTTTACGCAAGCCCACCATTTTTTTTTATTGTAGTTAACCTTATTGATGATACTTATAATTTTGTTTTTTTAGCTTCTTTTTTCTTATCTTCTTTTTTGTTTTTTGTTTTCTGATTTGTTCTGGTGAGTCGAGAGCTCGTTTTATAGAAGAGCACAATGAGTCTGAAAACCACAAACTAAAAATAGTATCGAGGAACATGTTGAGATGAGAGAATCATGCAGGATCATCATGACTTGGTGCATTTTCTATTTATGGAGTTATATACGCAAATGAAGGATATGGAGACGATGGAGAATAGTTAATGGGCTTAGATATACGACAATTAACTAAATGGCCCCGAACGTGAAAAATTGTTGATGGGCTTCAGAGGTAAGGTCGTGGTAGAATCCAATACAAGCAATCAGAGGTTTAGGTTTTAACCTTGTCAACAAGAACAGACCAATCTTTGTCTTGGAGAAGCTTAGGGAAAGCTCCTTATAAGTTTTTGAAACGTCCATAGGAGGCTTTGGTCAACGGGAGGTTACATTTTGTGACAAGGCCTCTAGGCATGTGCTGGATCGCAAGTTTGTATCATTTGATCTTGGAGATGAAGAGGTTCCTAAACCGGTCTGTGGTGGGCTAAACCGGATTAACCATAGACTAGTGGACCTTAAAGGGTGTGTCTTTGTGTTGTCATCTATGGAAACTATGGGAAATTGGATATATGGGTGATGAAGATTTATGGAGTTAAGGAACCTTGGGGGAAAGAGTATAGCACTGAGGCTTACTTGCCAAAGGGGCTAAAGAAGAATTTGGACCGACCTATGTGGATTTGGAAGAACGCTGAGAATGGTAAGGTGATTAGGGTTTTATGTGTGTTGGGGAATGGGGAGATCTTGTTGAAGTATAAGAGTAGGGTTCTTGTGGCATATGATCCCAAAATGGATACATTTAAAGATCTTGTTGTCCCACACTGTAGTTCATGTTGGAACACTATCTTGCCTTGATACACCACTTGGTTTATGAAACAAAATGAAAAGATATTCTTCATTGATATTGCCATATACATAACATTTATAGTCTTAAGTAACGAGATAGTTTTTTTTTTGTGTGACATGTCCTAAGTTCTGAATCTTCTTCTTGCCTCCTTCCAAATTTTTGTTTCATTCTGGTGAATTTATTATTTGTGGATTCATTTTTAATGTTTTCCCGTTTAACGTAAATATAGTTTCATAAATTTACAAGTATATATCCTTGTTTGATTATAAATGATGATATTGTGCCATTCAGTTTTATCGCTTTTTATTTATTTTGTGTCAAATTTCATCACGGCAAGGCCTTTATCACTTTAGTATATGTTATCTATATGTTCATAGAGTTTGTTTTTCTATGCTCGATCACCAAGCTACCATGAAAAGAATCTCTTAGCATATTCATATACATAGGGATTCCACGACAAGAAAATGAAGAATGCTATACTAAAAGCAAAATCAAAACAAATCTCTTAAGATAGGCCTTTGTAAATCAGGCTAATCATATAATCCACTAAAAAGGAAAAAACTTGTGTATGTAAATATAGATAGATAACTATAGTGATCTTCAATCTAAATATTAAAACCCATGTGGAAAGATTCCCTATCGTCTGAACAATAAAATAGAAACTCTTTATTCATCGTAAGATCTAAACATCTTATTTTTCATATGAAACTGTCTACTCGCTTTATAAATATTGAAGTCTTTGCATTTTTCGTGATGTTGGAATTATTACATTTTCGCAAACGATGGCGGACTTAATTAGATCTATCAAGTTTACAGTGTGAACGATTTTTTCTTTTTAAGAATGGTCATATAAGGAAATGATTTTTTTTTCTTTTCTAGAAAAGTCATCAAGAAATGATTATCGTTGGATAAATATATAACATTTTAGATTTATTAAATAGTGGAGAGTAATGATTATGTGCTACCATCATTTTGACTATATATGCCCAAGTTATATCTACGAACATCTGAAAACGAAGAAAGAAAATGCTGTCCCGGGAAAAGGCTTGCCGACAATCACGTATATAAAAGATCGTCGACTAGTATGGAAAGATGGCGATCTCCACAAAGGTCAAATGAATAACCATTTATCTTGCTCACCACCAGTACCCATGCTTGCTGTTTTGTTTTGTTGTTCAACTATAATATTCCATACTCGAAAACAACGGTTGATAGAACCTTTAATTTCAGCTTCCATTATATATGAAGGATCACCATACAATATAACTATAAATATTTTCTATCCAGGAAGTTATATTACCATTTTTCAACCAAGCGAAGCGAAGACGGCGCAGTGGGAAAGAGCTTCGGTCTCAAACCCTGGTTCAAATCCCGCTGGCTAGGTAAAATTTAACATCTGAGTTTTTCTATTATCCGGTGATTGAGGCGTACTCCAATCCATAATGTTGGCTACTGCAGACACTCAGTCGGCTAATATGGACTCACCTCGGTAGGACTAAGATACACCGGGTTATTAAGAAAAAACATTTTACCATTTTC
Organism: Moricandia arvensis; assembly: GCA_905132765.1. Classification (NCBI taxonomy): domain Eukaryota; kingdom Viridiplantae; phylum Streptophyta; class Magnoliopsida; order Brassicales; family Brassicaceae; genus Moricandia; species Moricandia arvensis. The sequence continues at coordinate 179,996 of CAJHQP010000252.1, read as the reverse complement.
TCTTATAAGCCAAAAAAAAAAGAAAAAAAAAACACTAACATGGTGCATGCATGTTAATTAACCAAAAACAAAGTAGCATATGATTCTGAAAAGGGCATTGTCTACTGGCATGCATGATTATTTCAGAGTAGAGATAGCAAGAGTGTTGGAAATAGGTGTGAAAATCTGTTAGGTTAAGATCAATGTCCTCATGAATGCTGAGATAAGGATTTTACAACCATAAATAGTGACAATCTCGCTATAATATGGTCTATCAAATCACATTAGGTTAAGATTAATGTCATCATTTGTTGCATTTTTAATGTCTTGGAAAAGATGTAGTAATAAGTATAATAAATATTTTGGTATTTTTATACATATTAAAAGATACATTAAAGCACTATAATACATGTATCTTTTTCTGTAATTTTAATTTTTTATAATTTTTAACTAATAATAATTTAATAAAATTAATTAATTTTTTAAAAGTTTGTAATATTTTTATTGAAAATGCAAAAGGAAATTATTTTTTTTTTTTTAAATAATATTTATCTTAATGAAACGGAGAAAAAAAGCTTATAGTCGTTTATCACATGCAACTAGGTTTCCAATAATCAAACCGAATGAAACTAGGTAATACTATAGAATTGGTTAAGCCTTACCCGGACCCAATAATTACATTAATTAACCCTGACCGCGAGTGATAAATGTCTTTTAATTTCGAGATTAAAAAACATAAAGCGAGAGATTTGTCTTATCGTGGCTCGAGGGCTTTGTCTCTCCTCTGCGCGTAAAATTCTCGTTAGTGACCCTCACGATCTCTCTCTCTCTCCTATAACTCGGATCACCACATGACTCTATCTCCTCCTTCCCGTTAATACAGAACCCAAACTCCCCTAAAGCTTCGGTCTTTTCTCCTTCTCTCTCCCGATTAGATCCCCCCAAAAAATACATTTTTGAAAACTTCTTCTCAAAGGCTTTGAGGGGAAGGAGGAGGAGAAGACGAGTTGATCTGATCTGATTTGATTGATGTCTGGAGCTGTATCGAGTTCCAGGGACATGGGTTTCGACGACAACAACAAGAAGAAAGATGTGGACGACGAAAACACTTCCAAAACGGCGTCGTCTCATCAACACGATGGCACCGACGACGAGGGTTCTGGATCCTTGGGGAGGCAAATGAGCGAAGCCTCTCTTTGCGCTACGGAGGAGGAAGAAGAGGATGATTCCAAATTGCAATTGGGTCCTCAGTACACTATCAAGGAACATCTCGAGAAGGATAAGGTTATTCTCTCTTTTTTTTTAATAATATAAATTTTTTGAAAGTATTGATTTCTTTTTTTTTTTTTTGATGAATCTGATGTTTTTAGGATGATGAGAGTTTGAGGAAGTGGAAAGAACAGCTTCTTGGAAGTGTTGATGTCACCAACATTGGAGGTAGAGTTTAGATCATAGTGTTTGTTTGATGTCTATGTGATTCATGTTTGGATCAGACTAGATCTGATTGGTTGTTGTTACCTTCACATATGAATACGATCTTGGATTATACATTTTCTTGAGTGATTTGTATATATACATCATGTTTAGATTCCACAAATGTTTCTTTTTTTGTGCATTTTTATAGAATTTTGTCTTTTTTCATTTATATATGTGCAGAGACTCTTGACCCTGAAGTGAAGATCATAAGCCTGGCTATCTTATCACCTGGAAGACCAGATATTGTTCTTATGGTTCCGGAGAATGGGAATCCAAAGGGAATGTGGTTTACTTTGAAAGAAGGGAGCAAGTACAGCCTCAAATTCACTTTTCAGGTTAACAACAACATTGTCTCTGGTCTTAGGTACACCAATACTGTTTGGAAGACCGGTGTTAAAGGTATTAAACACACAAAGTTTTTGTCTTAGATTCTCTTAATTGTTGTTAGAGACAATGAATGTGATCCAGTTCCTCTCTTTTTCTTCATTGGAATCAGTGGACAGAGGAAAGGAAATGCTTGGAACTTTTAGTCCTCAGCTGGAGCCATACAACCACGTGATGCCTGAAGAGACCACTCCTTCTGGCATGTTTGCTCGAGGATCCTATTCTGCTAGAACTAAGGTCAGATAGAGTGACATTCATTCAGAATCTAACTCTGTGATAACATTCTTTGGTGGTGTCGATACTTAAAGTTAGTTTGCGAAAATCTTTTTTTCAGTTTCTTGATGATGATAACAAGTGCTACTTGGAGATCAACTATAGTTTCGACATCCGTAAAGAATGGCCTGCGGTTTGAAATGAAACTCAAGAACAAAGTTATTGTTTCTCCTGAGATGAAGTGTTTGTCAGTAGAAGTTGTGTTTGTTTCTCCTTTTCTTCCTCGTTGAACATATAATTGTGAATCGTTCCTGGTAGAACAAGAACGACATTTTACTTCCTCTTTGAACTTTGATTTTTGTGCTGGTAATGTCGTTGGAAAGACTCCAACTCTATTTTTTTTTCCTTCAGCTTCTTAACATGTGTTTGCTGGATATGATTGTGTTAGATCCTGAGATGTGTAATGATTAATTTGTCTCAGTCAAAAGCTGAAGAGATATAAACTAAAACGGACAAAAGAAAAGGTATTTGCTTGACGGGAAATGCAATCTCTTTATCCATCATATGGCTTTGAAGAGAAGGAACTCTTATAGCCAATTTTTGGTTTTAAGTTTGGGTTCAGTTTGATTTATTTAGATATAAAAACACATTAGTTGAATTCAACTAAAACTAATTTGCTTTTTGTGGGTTTGGTTCGAGTTAGTTTCGTTTTTATTTGTATTTGTTTAGTTCAATCGAATTAATCTTTAGTATGTTATAGTTTGGTTACAAAAATATAATCTATAAAAAATAAAATTATTATATAATATTAAATTAATATTTTTTCGGAATGGAAGTTAGCCCGAAATCAGTAATATTAGAGAAAATCACTAATTTTAAACATCTAAACTATTAAAACTGAAGTACAATTTTGAATTAACCCTTAATTCACCTTTATAATTACAAGTGAATGCCACTGAAATATATTAAATATCAATTGTTTTAGTTACATACAATATCTTAAGAGATCTTTAGAAGATTTGAACAAAGAATATTCATTAATAACCAAATATCAATTTTAAATCACCTAATATAATTTTACATATGATTTGAATTAAATAATCACTTTTTAAAATTTCTACAGGTGATAGTACGAATGATGTTTTTTTCTACCTAGACTTGCTTTTTATTTTTATTTTTGTTTAAATATATATTATCCTCAAAACTAAAAATAGATGGTTGAGTTTTATATATGATTATAGGAAAACTTAAGCATAATACTTCACTGTTCAAACCCAATTAATTAAATTCAAACAAAAGAACAACACATACATAAATCAGTTTTATTATATGAAATTAGCTTCGAAACTATATAGATACTAAATATTATGTTATTAAATCTTATTTTACACATTCTAAAAATAAGTGACAGTTTTAATTCTTAAATAATTAAAATATTCTTATAATTCTAATAAAACAGAAAATAAAATTTCTAATAAATAATTTATGAGTTAACTATAATCTGGAAGAAAAAAAATTAAATATATCACATATTAAATGTTTAAAGTTTTATCTTACCTAAAATAATTAAATATATTATGGATACAATAAACAAAAGATGTATACAAAAGCTTAAAAATAGAAAATAAATTTATTTTTAATAGAAATTGGTAACCTTACATTAATTAACAGTTGAAAACACACGATAAGCCATTTCAAAAAATACTCGGTCTAGATATATGGTAAGAAAAACTCATTTTGGTTTTGATACTAACATTCCATATCAGAATTCCATAATAGTAATGAAAATATTTTTATAATAAAAATGTATATCATCTTTGATATTTTTATTAGATTATAACAATAAAAATTTTCACGGGGTATTGTTTTAAATTTTAATATTGGAGTAACCCTTAAAATATATGAAGTACACTAACACCTAAAATAACATTTTAATTACACCTAATGACATTATTTCTTAACCATAATTAATTCTTAATAAAATAAATTCAGAAAACATAATAAATAGCATTTTACATAAATTGTTTTACAAATTTTTTAATATTCAGCTACCAGATAAATTTAGAAGATTGCAAACATTTACTTAAAAAACTAAAAATCTAAAAGTCAACTTTGCAAAATCGACGACTCTCATGAATGAAAAAAAAAATGGGAGATACCTTTTGTTATCAGGTTAATTTATTGTGTTTGTTAAAGATAAATTAATCAAAATCGATTAAATTTTCAAAATAATAAACAAACTCCGTTATATTTGATTAATTGACTTCTTCTAATTTAATTAGTAAAATAATGTTTACTAGACTTTTATAATGAAAAACTGTAAAATAATAACAAACTAAATTTATATAATATATATTTTCTACACATATCAAGTATGAAATTCAAAAAGAGGAGTACAAATAGGAAATATCCCTTAATTCTACCTAATATTTGTAAAGAATGCTATGATATTATCCTTGCATTCAAACATCTAAATATTAATTCTTAACAAAATAAAATAAAACACAACAAACACATATTTTTTTATTTAATCACCATATAATACAATGTATCATCTAAATACAATGAATTCAAGCTTTCTGGATATTCATGGTTAGGATATTCGACTGAATACCCATCGATATATAAACCTGTTTTTTAAAATTAAAATAAAAATAAAAAACTATCTATTAAATATTTATTTAGTCTATTTAAAATTATTATTTTTAAAAACTTAAAATAATTAAAATTTAATAAAGTTATTTTTACTTATAAAATATATATAATATACATATAAAAATATAATTAAATTTAAAATATTTAATATCCGGATTTGTATCCAGATCCGAATATCCATACTTAAAATTTACTATTTTGATTTGTACTTAAATTCGCTGAATCTATAAATTATTATCCGGATCCCGATCCGAACCCTTGAATATCCGTTTTTTGGAGCGGATAAGAGTGGATCCCGATTCGGATAATGGATATCAAATATTAAATTCCAACTATATACAATTATATCAAACAAATTATTTAAATATTTGATAATAAAAATAACACCCGCGCGGGTGCGCGGGTTAAAGGCTAGTGTGTATTATATTATTTGAAATAGTTATATTTTAAAAATTATCTTTAGAAAAGACAAAAGGGATAAGTAAAATCATTGCTTTTTAAAGGCCCGTCTATCTTTTTAGACTGGACCCGCCTCGTTTCAAACGTGATCACCGGTCGAACATAATCTAAAACTGAACTGCATCCTCTTGATACGACGTCGCTCCCCTATGGTTTGTGTGCATTTGTCTGGATTTTTTTTACTAGTTTTTATGTATTTGTTTGAAATAGGATTGAGAAGAACACACTTTACTACAAAGCAAAGAAGAAAGAACTGAAATAGATTTATGAGATAACATGAAGATCACAATTGATTTATATCAAAAAGAGAGGGGTTTTAGTAAGCAAAGCAAAGAAAGAAACTTTGACATTTACCATCTCAGAAAATAAAACTTGTTGGTCTTTTGTTTTGCTCTCTCATAAATAAAATTCCTATCTTATATACTCTTTAAAACAAGAAGATAAAGATCATCAAGAGGGGTAAAATAAACAAACCATTTGGACTCCCTCCTTGTTGTACACTTTTTTTTGCCTCATCTTCTCCCTTAAGTCCCAACAGATTATTATTCAAATGTTCTTACCAGTTTCTTTAAGAGAGTTCAGTCTGCGAAGTCTCTGGTCAAGTTCTGCCATCACCGCCGGTTCTTGCTTCTTCCTCTGCTTAGATATGGTGTTGGTTGTCATGGATCCTATTTTCTCAAACGCCACCTGAACAACAAAATGTCAGATTGATACTTATGAGTCTTCAACAATATAATAAACTCGGATCATGTTCTTTTCAGATTAGTCATATGGCTTACCGTCAATAATTCATCCGGGTCAAATAGCTGGTGTGAGGTGGTCTGTATTATGTTGATCACATCACCGACCTGGTGAGTCATAAGCAGCTCGTTTTCTTTCATCTGCAAATTAAAAAGAGAGATCAGTAAAATGAGGAGGAAAATCTTTTGTAAAAATGCTGATATAAAGGAAGAGAAGTAAGAACCTTGAATATAGCCAAAGCTGCATGGAAAAGAACCTTGGCTCCTTCATAGAAAAGTACATCCCAAACTCGTAGAGTTGTCTGCAAATAAAAGTTCTCTGTATACTTAGTAAAAAGCAAAGCTTAGAAAGCCAAAGTATTCAACAGTGTTTTTTAAAAGAACCTCTGAAGGCAAGCTTTTCGAGAAGAGGCAGAGAAACCACTCTGTGGCTACAAGGGAGACATCAAAGCCCATATCGTCAAGATGAGTAGCTATTCTGCAAAAAATGTAATGTTTTTTCTTTCCATGAGTGATTTTTGTGATCAATCAACAAGAGTTTGATCAGCTGGTGAAGCTCAAGGACCAAGAACTAAGAACGACATACCGAGGACACTTCTGGGCGAGCAGATCTTTGAAAACTCGCTGCTCCACATGACATCCAGACAAGTTGGTTGTGTAGCAGTCACGGACTAATACGTTTTCCAACAGGACTGCTAGCATCCAGAACGCGTCTTCTTCTGTCTTCATCACAAGCAATAGTAACGCTGCAACGTAGTTTAGACCCTGTCACAAATAAAAACATCATTCATTAAGATTAAAGAACTCAACTGAATAGAGACAATGGAGAAGGGAAAAGGATGAGTGTGTGTTTACCTGACAATAGCCAACATCAGAGTCACGAAAGGAATACCCAACAAGCACACGTCGTAGAGCAGCATGACCTTCAGGAGTGTCCAACCATGGATGACCTGGGAAAGTTCGTGGCAAATCCTGCAATAGTCCAAACACAATGTTAAAGGCTAATGATGAGAAGATCCAAGGAGGTTACACTATAAGATAACTGAAATCAACTTATATCATCTCACATATTCTCCAATGACGATCAACCAAACAGTAATAACAAAAACATGAACAACGGATCTAGAACAATCCTAAAACAAAGGATTCAATCAAAATCCTAAATTACTGATAACACTGTCTAACAGACCAATGTCAAGATCAGGGGTAATGAAACCAACTATTCATAGAACATAACATATGATTATATGAAGTAGTCTTCTATGAACATCTACAACAGTAGTAGAAGAGAGGCTTTGACAGAGTTTTCGACAGTAAGCTCTTAGTTTGTCTGAACACAAGACTGAACAACAGATCTAAACCGACAAACAAAATCAATCCAAACACAAAGGATCAACCATCACAACAAAACCCAACAAAACAGACCAGCCAATAACTTATAAACACAAACACAAAGATCAAAGACTTTAGATAGGACATAGCATATGAAGTAGTCTTCTATGACAATCTACAACAGTAGTAAAAGAGATACGCTTTGACATAGTTTTCAACAGTAGGCTCTTAGTTTGTCTGAACACAAGAGTGAACAACAGATCTAAACCGACAAACACAAAGGATCAACCATCACAACAAACCCAACCAAACAAACCATCCAACAACTTATAAACACAAACACAAAGATCAAGACTTTAGATAAGAATCAAAGACTCACATGATCAATCTGCCGCGTAGCAGGCGTAACCTTCCCATCAACAGCCTTACTCAAATCACTATAATAACTCTCGGGAACAGTACTCTTCTTCTTCGCAGCACCAGAAAGAGCAAACCAAACCTTAGGCCTCAACACAGGAGGGATCCCTTTCCTAATCAACCTCTTCAACGTAATCACATTCGTCAAAGTCGAGATCTTTAGAGAAGACGTCTTCAAGGCGATACCGTCTCCACCACCGATCATGAGAATATCAGGCTGGAGATACCAATTCGCTCCTTTGCTAGCTTCCAGAGCCCACCAGACTCTCCCTTGGTTCCTCACCTTCTCCCTAACCTCGTTCAACACGTTCACGTCGTCCACGTTGCCTTCCACCGTGAACCCGTATAGGTCCTGGAACTTCACGACGATGTTGGCTCGTCGTGCGTGGATGCTCGGGCGGAGGATTGGGATTTGGGATTGGAGCTCCATCGTTAGATCTCGTCGGTTTTGGATCCCGAACATCTTTTACCGATTTTTTAGGGCTTTTTGTTTTGTCTGAATTTCGATTTGTTTTTTTTCAGACCAAATGTGTTTTTAATGTTTGTCACGTTCTGGAAACGTTATCGCCTTGAAGCTTTCTCTCTCTCTCTCTGATCTTCTTCCTCTATTGCAGTTAAATTAATTTTTTGTGAATTAAAAATTTGGAAACGGAAAAGAAGAAGACAAGAACAAACTTTTTTTTTTTGGTCTTCGATCTCTCTGTCTCTGTCGTGAGGAGGGATGGTGCTAAAAATGGAAAGACAGAGGATGAAGCCACGACCTTTAAATAAATAGGAAAGTTTACTAACTGAAGGAAATGGAAATTCCAGAGGAGCGTTGAATTGAATCACGCGTCTCTCGGTGTTCAACAGAGTAGAATGATTGAGAGGAGGAGGAGGAGAGATTAGCTAGAGCCTAGAGATAAAGGTTGGTTGAATCTGGATGCTCGAATTTTTATGGGGTTATTTTATAATTTCATGAAGGTAATGATTTTGATTTTGGAACGTTGGGGTTTGAAACGAATAGTTTGAGTTCTTAAGGGGTTATTGTATAATTTCGTGAAGATATTTTGAAACGTTGAATAAGAGTAGTTAATGGCTTGGGTTTAACTTTTGAATCATGGCAGTATTATGAACTTATCCTTCTTTGGACCATTGATCTTGACCTCAAAGTTTTTTAAAAGTTATTTTATATAAATATAAATCTTTAATTAATATATATTATTTCCTCTGTTTCATTTTAATTATCGTTTTACACACAAATTAGAAAAATATTTTTAATTTTATATATTTTTGTAAAGTAAAAATATTATTACTTATAAACATAATTATATTTCAATCAATAAAAAAATAAAATAAAATATAAGAAATTTTACATGAAAAAATTATTCTATAACAACAATTTAATTGAAACGGAAGGAGTAAAGATATAATAATTCCTAATTCTCAAATCCGACCATTGAGTAAAGACATTTATAAATAAAGACAAGAAATACTGTTTAAAGTTAATAGACCCAATAAATAATGTCCTTTTTATACGTTTTGATTGATTTTATTTTACTTCAAATGTAACAATTAATATTAAATGACAACGTTGTCATCTTTTTTTTTTCTATCTAGAGCATACACATTCCTGTTTAGAGCTACATGATCCACTCGAATAATATGTTTAGCTCATCAATCTCAGCAGTTAACTTATATTATGCTTCCAATAGCATCAATACTTGTCATTGTGGAGCTAATGATTGCGTATTCCAGAAGATTCAAATTTTTAATTTTGAAATCGTGCATGCGTTAAAACAACTTTAAAACGTAAGACGGCAAAAACGTGCTGAAGTGCCCATGTAGCTTGTGTATATTGAATAAAATTAAGGTGCATCAAAAATGAGAACGACACCTACATTATTTAACAATTAACTTTAGTATATACAATTGGATCATAATCTCTCATCGGGGGTTAAGATATGGTATCCCATAATTGAAATCATTTAATCAGATTTGCTTTAAAGATACGTGAGTCCACGACTCCACTATCCTTGATAGCTTTCGCATTTCAAAGTCTAACCATTGTTAATCCCCTCCCAATTCGTTATGACACATATAAATTATGTATTCATTTTGTTAATTAAACCATTTTAATGAAGTGTATAGTCTTGGCTATTACGTTAAAACACTATATATTGCATACATCTAAAAAATTTAGATATGATCTTCAGGATAATAGTTCAACTCTTACTCACTACGTCATTCATTAAACTAACCTCACCATTACTAGAGTTTAATAATGCTACTGTATATACGATAATATTCTATGTGATAATCGGTTTTATACACACAAAATGTGCTTAAATAATAATAATAAAAATTGATATATAGTAGCATTTTGATATGTTTGCATCATTGTAATCTGAGGGGTTATGGTATATTATTCTTAACGACTTCTTCGAATCACTTTTCCTACTGGATCAGATGCAAGATGGGCTTATAACAACTGTTGGCCCAGCTCATCAACACACATTAGTCCGGTTTATTTATTCTGGTTCTATCATACCAGAAATTACATCACTGAACCACCCAAGATGTATATCTCACATCTCGAAATAAACTTTCTATTTTCCACACTAGAACTTTCATTGAACTTAGAAGGATACATCAGAAAAACACATTTTTAAGATACCTATCTGACGTGTAGCATTTACTCTCAGAGCCTAAAGTTAGCAAGAGCAAACAGCATCTTCTAAAAACAGAAGTCAACCGATTCTCTGAACCCAAAAGCAGAACATAAGGCAATTGACTTGAACAAGTTAGACAACCAAGTCAAGGTCAAACCCATAAACACATATTGAAATAATCTGGAATGAGTTTTCGATATTTAAAATACTTACTATATGACTTCCCGCGATATCACGAAATAACATTGAAAATAAGTTTTGTATATACTTAAAACTATAATAATTTAATAAATTAAATTTGTTGATCAAAATCAAAAGAGAATATGTGAATCTAATGAAGGAATAATATTAAATTTTATTACATTATTAAATTTATTAAGCAAATTCACTTCTCAAATAATAGTATAGAATATATATATTAATCATCTTAACACATACATCTTATAATTATAGAAATATAAAATTGAAAAAACTATAATATATGAATTGTGATATATATATATATATATATATAGATATATATTATCTATGTCAAATTCAAAAAATTAGAAGTTTTTAAAAAATATATTATATTAATGATTAGATCAGGTAAATTATTTAAAATTCTATCAATCTTTATTTTTATTTATTTTTTAATGTTAAAATAATATTATCAATATAAATTGATAACTCATTAATTAAATCATAAAAACATGACAAATAAGTAAAGTTATCTAAAATCATGAAAATATGACCATTAAACAAATTAACTTCTCAAATAATAGTATAGATAAATAGATTTGATAAATATTTTTATGAGATATTATAGTTGACTACGAAGATCTTATAATAAATTATACTTTCGATAAATAGTTTATTTAGTCAATTGATGTATTTAAATTTTAAAAATTAAGCGTGTTGTTGAGTAATCTTTGAAAGTGACCCATAAATCACAAAAATAAAAAATATGATATCAAAATAACATTCATAGAGTAATTATCTTATGGATTAATTTCTAACTTATCTCATGGATTAATCTCTAACAGTATATATATACTATATATAAATTTCTAACTTATCTCACCGATTAAAAATACTTTCTCTACCTAACTTCCATTATTTATACAACCACGAATTTAAAATAAGAGGAGAATCTTCTTATAAACGAATCTGTTATGTAATAAGGTTGCACACGACAAAGACATTCATCTTTTTGTGTTCCCGCCGTAACTAATCTCCTCACAAAGCTCTCATCTTTGCAAAGGAATCGTCTGTTAAAAACTTATGATGGGAACATGGAAGAAGAAGAACAGTAATAAGAACAACGTTTGCTACATATCAGTCCCAGCTCAGATCATAAAGGCCGTTTCTTCATCGTCCCTTCCCGACAGTAAAACTCCAAAGAAGAACACAATCACCAAGTTCTTGTTTCTGCTCCTCAGAAACCCAAAGCTCTGGGGTTTTTGTCTTCTCTCACTTTCTGTTTTGGGGATTTTACTACGACTTGGTCTTTGTCCTTCTCGTTTCGGTTCACATCAAGAAAGTCAACTTCAGAGCTCGGGCTCAAACGGGTCTCTAAAGTCCCATCTGGGTTTTGCGTATACCCGATCAAACAGTACTCAAGCTGAGATTCCGAATGCAAAGGAAGGATCTTTAGATAACATTCCCAAACCAGCAGTGTCTGTGGAGAAGAATGAGACCTTTGGTGGTGATTCAAAGCTGAACACCTCTATACATGTTTTGGATGATGAGAAGGATGAGTTCTGGAAACAGCCTGATGGATTAGGCTACAAGCCATGCCTGGATTTCAACTCTGCCTACAGGAGAGAGAGTAGGATGATTGTTAGAGAGAGGAGAAAGTATCTGATGGTGGTTGTCTCTGGTGGGATGAACCAGCAGAAGAATCAGATTGTGGATGCAGTTGTGATTGCGAGGATTCTTGGTGCTGTTCTTGTCGTCCCAATATTGCAAGTCAATCTCATCTGGGGTGACGAGAGGTAAAGAAGTTTAACAACAACAACTTGATAATAGATGGATCATAAGAATGTTCTGAATGTAGGTTTTTTTTTGTTTGCAGTGAGTTTTCAGATATATTTGATTTAGAGAGATTCAAGAGTGTTTTAGAAAACGATGTGAAGATAGTTTCTTTGCTGCCGGCAAATAAAATAATGACTAGACCAACAGAAGATGGTGGTATGCCTTTCAATGCCTCTTCTCAATGGATACGTTCACATTATCTAAAACGAGTAAGATTCATCATTCATACATCATCCTTTTGAGTCAAGTCTCTTCTTTGCTTTTACCTTATAAGATTCTTTGTTGTTTCCTGCAGTTTAACAAGGATGGAGTTCTGCTTTTAAAGAGACTAGATTCAAGATTGTCTAAAGACTTACCTTCTGATCTCCAGAAGCTCCGTTGTAAGGTATGTTTTAGACTCAGAAGCAAAAACTGTTTGGTTCCTTCTTCTCCTCGGTTAACAAAATGTGTGTTTTAGGTAGCTTTTGAAGCACTGAAGTTCGCGCCAAGGGTGATGGAGATGGGGAAGAAGCTTGCAGAGAGGATGAGGAGCAAAGGTCCTTACATTGCTCTTCATCTTCGGCTGGAGAAAGACGTGTGGGTGAGAACAGGCTGCCTTACTGGTTTGAGCTCAAAGTATGATGAGATTGCAAGATTAGAAGGGATTAAGCGGCCTGAGCTCTTAACAGCCAAGTCTAACATGACACCTAATGAGAGGAAACTCGCAGGTTTATGTCCACTTAATGCAAAGGAAGTAACAAGGTAAATGAATGAGCTACTGTTTTGGTTACAAGGTTTTATGTGTTAAGAGAGACATTGGTTTTCAGACTCTACTTTTGTGTGTGTTTAGGCTGCTTAGAGCACTTGGAGCACCAAGAGATGCAAGGATCTACTGGGCGGGAGGGGAACCTCTCGGCGGAAAGGAAGCTTTGAAACCTTTAACAGATGAATTCCCACATCTTTACAACAAATACGATATTGCATTGCCCCATGAACTCAAACCTTTCGCAAAACGAGCTTCTATAATGGCAGCAATAGACTATATAGTATGCAAAGAGAGTGATGTGTTCATGGCATCTCATGGAGGGAACATGGGCCGCGCGATTCAGGTACACACTCTCTTAAGGTTTTGATTGGTATCAAGGTCACTTCAAAGTTTTTTTTGTGTTTACACAAGGCTAAGGTGTTGAATTAATATTTCAGGGTGACAGAGCTTATGATGGACACAAGAAGCTTATAACACCAAACAAAAGGCAAATGCTCCCATACTTTTTGAACACATCAATGACTGAGACAGAGTTTGAGAAGATGATGAAGAAGTTACACAAACAGTCTCTAGGACAGCCAGAAATAAGGGTTAGCAAAGCTGGTAGAGATGTAACAAAGTATCCTGTTCCTGAGTGTATGTGCAATAATCAAACAACTCTCACTATTTAAACCTTGTTGCACATACGATTGTAAGACAAATATAATTATTATCTTTATAATGTGCTCTTTTTACTCCAGTTTTGAACTAAGATCCTATCTTATCATAAACAAGATATTATTAGGCAAAACGCAAAAGAATAAGAAGCATCAAAACCAAAGAGATTGAACTCATTCACATAGAGGCAGCAGAGACACATGAGATGATTCATTCAAAAATGCTTATTAAATGGAAAAGCTCAAAGCCTTACAGAAAAGAAACAAACTTTTCACCAGGAAACTTTGCAGTAGACACAAACTTAAAAGCTTATTTTCCACAGTGTATCAAACTGCCTGCACCTAGGAAAAGCCCAAAAATTGCTGCGCTGCCGAGTGTTGTTTGCCCAATGTACCTTATCTTCATAAGCCCGGGGACCTATAGAACAAAAAAAAAGGAACACATGATCATCACGCAGTGATCCAGTATGAATTTCCAACATGGTTGAGATTGTTTTTTTTTTTTACAATTGTTTATGCATATAGTAACAAGAGCATTCCTGGTCTAGATATAAAGCACCAAGACTTCTAATTCACATGCTCTCCAGCTCACAAATAAACACAACAAGAGCAAAACAATCATAACTGAAGCGTTAGACCAAAATAAAGTTCTCTAACATGGTGGTGACATAGATGCATAAGTCAATTAGTTAATGCTCAAAGTGAAGTCAGAAGCATAAGACTGAGCTCTGCAGCGTGTTAACGACTGCACAAGCCATATCCATTAGTGAGCCCCGAGACTTATTTCGTCTATAGTTTAAGGATGCTTCGTTATAGCTCTAGGAGCTTTGTTACGAGTTTTTCCTTATGTGCAGCTATTCATCAAGACAAACGAAACCTATGCATAATCCCTCGGTATTCTTTCCAGTTTCACTCATCAGAATGTCAAAAGAAAAAAAACAAAGCTTGAAAAAATGACATCGGAAAGTAGAAATCCCTTTTACCCTGAATCTAATCGCCTCGTAAGTTCCATAGACAGCACCTGAGAACACACACACACACACACGCATGATTTTGTCAACAAACACATATAAATCTATCTATCGATGTATCGTCGAGATTTATTTCAATCACTCGATGATAAAAATAGGGATTTAGGGTTTTTCCGGAGTGAACAAAAAAAGGGAAAACGAAAGGGAGAGAAAGATTACCTACAGCACCGCCAACTGCGCCGCCGATGGCAACTCCGGCAGTGACTTTGGTCAAACAACTAGTTTCTCTCGCCATCTTGCGAACGCTTGTTCTGGGACAATTACTTCGCTGTTTGTTTTCTGTCGGAAAATAATTTTGCGGTTGCCCTCTTGCAGCTCTTTAAGTTTTTACTTTTTTACTTGGACAGTGATGGATTTTGCCTTTCGGGTCAAGGCCAACAGATTTACCGACTTCTTACAAAACCAATCTTAACCGTAAGTCTCCGAGTTCGGTTCATTTGATTTTTTTTTCGGTTCGGGCAGTTTAGTTCGGGAAAATAGAATAATTAAATGTCGTTATGGTTTAATTATATTCAGATATCCAATAGTTTGGATATTAATATATGTTTACCTAATACAGCTAAATTTTTGTTCCAATTCATGTAAATTTGGTTAGTTAAGTTAGTTCGACTCCTTGAGTTAAAAATTTAAACATAGATTTTTATATAATTTGTATATATTGATTAGGAAAAAGAAAAAGAAAAAGAAAAATGCACTGTATTGATAGCTCGTCCAAACCAAATCAACTAGCTAGTAAACAACTTGTTATCTTGAAGATGTTGGACTCATGTCACTCAAATGCATGGCGTTGAAAAGTAAATCTTTATTTTGAAAATATGAAAATGTTTTTTTTTTCTGTTGAGAGTATTGTTCATGATGCTAATTGGAGAATTATTCACATGTATGCCGAACATGTAATGGGAAGTGGGAGTGCCTGATGATCATATGCTAGTATAGATTATGAGTGTGGGAAGATGTAAGTACATATTGTGCTAGTAGTATTGTTTACCTTGGTGATCATTAATATGGAACAATTGTAAATGAAAGAGATCTTCTTGTCTTAAACTTTTTGATTAATCTTAAAATTGACATGTGTTTGGGTATAATCTATGTGTCTTTTATGTGTTTAATATTGTCAAACACGTAAGCTGGGGCATGAAAAATGGTGGTCGAAAGCTATATGACTTCATAAAACACAAAACTACAAAAAAACAAGATAGTTTAGAGTTAGATTAGGCACCAAGTCACAATATAATAATCACAAGATGATCAGTCAACTACTACTATGAACAAATCAAAGGACAACACCTCTCATTAAAGAACTTGAGTAAGTTGGATATTTAAAATGGAAAACACCACACCAACCTTTTATCGTATATATTGACCAGAAAATAATGCTTGTGCAGTAAGTTAGGTATATATGCAAACTGGTTTTCTGTTTGTATGTGGTTTTGTCATGATGTGATTCTAAATAAAGAGATTTTAAAGGTGGTTTAGCAAAACTAAATAAGAATCAATAAGGAACAAGTAGTACATAATAATTGTTTTATGACATGTCCGTTACAACATTTTCACAAAATAAAATATCCTCTCATTGATGTTGTTTTCTTTATCCTCTCATCTCATCTCTGGCCGACAAATAAAACAAAAAACACACACACACACACCTAATCATAGGCTTCTCCATCTATTGTCTGCAGGATGATACAATTTTTCATACTATTATTTCGTAATTTTGTTTTTTTCTTTCTTCGGTTACACGTTTCCCTCCTCGGTAGTTATACCTAACATAATCTGTTGTTCTCCCTCTTCTACCAACAATTCAAACTGATTCTTTAAATAAATAAAATTCAGATAATCAAGTTCATGTTGTCTGACGATGTGATACTATTCAGGGTATGTCATGATTTTTTTGGCAAAAAATCTTTAGGACAAAATCTGTTTGAATGTCTCAGTTCTTGTCTGAACATATCTCGTGTTCTCGTTGTCTCGGCTCTAGTTTTGAAATGTCTCTAGGCCAAGCAAATGTAAACCCTGTCCAAGTTTCTTCTGGTATATACCACACAATCATTTTAATCTCCTCCAAAACTTTCCTATGAACACCTTTTAAAAAGGGTTTCGACATGTTGGCTATGTTTTTCAGGGTCGCATGCTTGCTTATATGATCTCTTATGTTCAGAGCCACCAAGAGGGACTCTTCAAAACGATTTACAGGAACCATCTTCTGGTAATACCTAAGCTTTTCTAAGTTAAAGATGGAGATGATCTCCTGCAACATTCTACAGATTGTGCTAGTGTTAGTTGGAGACTATCTCATGTCCTCCTGTTTGTCATTTTTCAGATCCCCGAGATCGGTTGGAGAAGTTGCTGAAGCAAACTGGGAATCAGTATTGTGCTGACTGTGGATCTCCTGAACCTAAATGGGTGTAAGCTGACTGATATACGTGTGTGAACTTGAGCACTTGTACATATTCTCTATTGATGGATTGATTCATTTTCTACGATGTTGTGTAGATCTTTAAGTCTTGGTGTATTTATCTGCATAAAGTGTTCTGGTGTACACAGAAGTCTTGGAGTTCATATATCAAAGGTGCTCTTTCTCATCAATAATATGGCTTCTCTCTGCTTTTTCTTAAGTGTAGAGCCTTTAATAGATATGGCCGTTAATGACAGGTTTTTTCAGTTAAGCTAGATGAGTGGACGGATGAGCAAGTTGATATGCTTGTAGGGTACGGTGGAAACACTGCAGTGAACCAGAGATTCGAAGCTTGCAACATGGACCAGTTAAAGAAACCTAAACCTGATTGCAATAATGAAGAACGCAATGATTTCATCAGGTAACATATTTTACTTACATTCTGATTGAGATGTCATGCATATGCAACCATCTCATTGTTTGTATTTTGAATCTGCAGGAAGAAGTATGAGCTGCATCAGTTCATGGATCCAAAAGATGGTGCTGCTTTTTGCGCTTATCAGCAGCCTAACAGAGTAAATAATACAACACCGTCTTTATGTTCTGGTAGCCACCGTTCTGCGAAAAACCGTATTGGTAATGCTTTTAGGAATAGCTGGGGAAGAAGAGAATCTGATCACAAAGGCCCCAAGAAGAGCAATTCTCTGGTAAACAATCAGTAGACATACATGTTTAGGTGTTACAGTTTTGAGAATGTTAATTATTATGGGTGTGTGTTTATAGGCAGGTATGGTTGAGTTCGTCGGATTGATAAAAGTTAATGTGGTTAAAGGAACAAACCTGGCGGTTCGAGATGTGATGACCAGTGATCCTTATGTTATCCTTTCTCTTGGCCAACAAGTAAACTCTCTACCCTTATGTGATTTAGAACTAAACTACACATGGAAACTAAAGTCTGGTCTGTCTCTTTATGTTGTTGAAGTCGCTGAAGACACGAGTGATCAAGAACAACTTGAACCCTGTGTGGAATGAGACACTGATGCTTTCAATACCCGAGCAGATGCCTCCTCTCAAAGTGGTAGGTACACATTATATTGACTAATCTTAAAACTGAATACAAATTTCAAAACAGAGAGCTCTGTAGTTAAGAGTTTCAAAACCAAACTTGTAAAGGTTAAAGACTAGTACACCAAACTATTAACATGTAACTTTTTTTGCAGCTAGTGTACGACAAGGATAAGTTCACGACAGATGATTTCATGGGAGAGGCAGAGATAGACATACAACCATTGGTGAATGCAGCAAAAGTTTACGAGGTATCGAGCAACAAAGAGACGATGCAGCTGGGGAGCTGGGTGGCGAGCAAAGACAACACATTGGTGAGTGATGGCATAATCTCACAGGAAGAAGGGAAAGTGAAACAAGACATATCACTAAGGCTTCAAAAGGTGGAGAGAGGTGTTCTTGAGATACAACTTGAATGTCTTCCTCTCACTCAATGATAATAACACTCTTATGTCTCCCTCTTCTTGTTGCTTTTATTACAGATGCTACTTATGTAAAGAACACCCATAACTTGATTGATGATTCTTCAGAACGGATTCAAATAATATGAAAAAACAATCAAGAGTTTCAGTCCGATTTTTCTTTTAACAATATAATGTATGTTTCAGTTGTATATATGTCTTAAGATCGATATATTATTCTGTTGTTTTAAATTAAAGGAACTAATCTTCTTCGATTTGCTTTTCCCTTTTGAGGATAGGATAATCATACAAGTTGCAAGTATGTCACACTACTTCTTGATGAAGCAAACATTTAAACCTATAATACAATAATAATCCAAGCATTAAATGAATATTCTTTCCGTTCTAAAATGTAATATATTTTGGGATGAAATTTTTCATATTAAAAAAAATATTTTAAAAATATCAATAAATATATAAATTAAAATTATGTTAGCCAATAATAGGTTTAAAAATTGTCTAGATTATCGAAAATATTTTGTATTCTGAAACATCAAAACATATGGAATAGATAACAAGATGGTTAAATAATAAGTTAGCCTGAATTAACTGGAATAATTACTTGCAAATAATTACCGTGTTGTTTATTTATTTATTAATCACGATTGGGTCAACAAGTCTGGTAACACGGTTAGTATAATTAAATAATAAATCTCAGGTTTCAGATTCAGCTGCGTCGACGAGATCCGTCGTCAAGATCTCAGATTCGTTACACTTTCTCCGATACTCCGGCGACATGAGTTCCCCGGTACGGAATATCTACGAGATTTGATCGACATGCTTTTGATATCTTTATTTGTTTGGAATCGTCGTCTCTGATCTACATTTTGATCCAGGGAGCGAGTATGTTCACCAATTTCACCAAGCTCTGCAAAGGACTCGCTCTTGTGCTTGTGGTGGGACACGCCTTGGTTCACTTCATTCCCTCCACCGTCACGTACCTTGCTCTCATTCCAGCTAGGTACACTCCTCCTTACTCACTGGCTTTTGATTTTGATTTTGAGTGCGCTTAACTGATTGCTAGCTCACGGATTGGAGAAAATTAGGGTTCCTATTAGGTTAAATCAGTACCTAGGATGCGAATTTGATGATACCTGATTCTACTTCAAATCTTCCTCTTTGTTGTAGGACTATTCCTTTTGGCTGGAATCTGATAACAAGCGGCTATTTTGAACTCTCTGTATATGGGGTATGCTCTGCTTTTTTTGTGTTTCTCTGCTTTAAACTTGTTCGTATCTATTCCACATTGTCTGATCTCTAGTGCTTGACTGACTGTTTGCAATCTCGCAGGTTGTCTTCAGCACGGTTTCTCTCCTCTTTATGGGAAAGTTCCTTGAACCTGTCTGGGGTTCCAAGGAGTTCCTTAAGTTCATCTTCGTCGTGAACTTCCTTACCTATCTCTGTGTTTTCGTTACAGCCATTGCTTTATACTACATAACCAGGCTCGAAATCTACCTGTAAGTTCTCTTAAGTGTCTTCTTGTTTATTTTATCCTCTCACTTTAATATGAAGGGATGTATTCCTTGTGAAAAATTGAGTCCATATCATTCGACTTGTAATCATATAACCTCTTGCATCCTGGCTAGATATATGCCCTTTGCAGGTTTTCATGGTGTCTTGGCAGGCCTTCTTGTCGGGATTAAGCAGATAATACCTGACCAGGAGGTTTTGTTCTTAAAGATAAAAGCAAAGGTAATCATCTTTCTAGCTTTCTAGTAAGAAGTGATAAAAACTTTGACATTTTTGTTACTCTTAACTGCGGCTAGTCGAAGAAGTGCTCACATCCTATTCTTGCTTCTGGTTTAATGTGGTGCAGTGGTTGCCCTCGATTATGCTACTTTTGTCAATAGCCTCAAGCTTCTTCACACTAAATTCAGCAGCATATCTTCCCACTTTGATATTTGGTACATATATGGGCTGGTTATACCTCAGATACTTACAGAGGAGGCCAGAGACAAAGCTCAGAGGTGATCCGAGTGATGACTTTGCGTTCTCCACTTTCTTTCCTGAATTCCTCAGGTGAAAGAATATTTCTCTTCTTTTCGAGTTGGACCACGAAAGTAATACTTGACTTACTTGCTGTTTGTATATTTTGCTTTTCTCAATAAAATGCAGACCGATAATTGATCCTATAGCCTCAATATTCCATCGGATGCTTTGTGGACGATCAAATGCGACCAGCGAAGACCATGGTTATACTACCAGCGGTGCCCCATTACCCGGCTCTGACTCTGCTGAAGCTTCCAGGAGGAGGTAAAATACTTTTGTTTTTGCCTTTTTCTATATCTTTCATGCTCTACTCCAGTGGTAGATTAGATGCAAATGCCCAGAGCTATTTGGGCCTAATGCAGATCACATCTTCAACCTTTCGTATAAACCATTTTATAGGCTGGACATTGTTGAAACATAATATAGGATTTGGTTAATAATGAATGATCTTATTCATTCAGTTTATAAGAATAAACATTTTTGGCTTGTCATCATTTTTTATTAAAATCCAAAGAGAAAACTATCTCTGATTCTCATAAACAAAACCGAACTTCTTTTGACCTTTCAAAAAATCGTGTTGCTGCAGAGAAAGAGGAGCAAGAGCTCTAGAGGAGAGACTGGCAACGGAAAGGTTAGTTCCTCCAAGGAGCAAAGATGAGACTCAGAGTGATGCTTTGGATAGCGTTTAAGTGGAGAACGCAACTAGTTTTCTTGAAGAAGTTGTGGGGGTTCTTGTTTTTTTTGTTGTTTTTGTTTATGAAATTGGCTTATACAGACAGAACCGATCAGCTTCTCAGTAAATTCTTATGACAGTAAAAAAATTTAGTGCTATTCCTTAACCAGTTTGAAACAAATTTCATTGGAGGAGAGAATATAAAATTTATTCATGTTTCACTACCTCCAGTTTTGTTATGTTTGTTTCACCATAACCATATGTTATTTAGTTTCCGTGGTAAGCACTCAATGGGAAGGAGATAAAAAAAAAAAAAAGGAAACAAAATAGCAAATGATGTCAGCCTTGACAAGGTAACAACGTCAGGTATAGTCACAATCTTTGTTGAATGCAACAATAACGTCATGTAACTAGTTAAGAGGAAGAACAGTTTATTCTTTGTAACATGATTGCAATATCACATAGATTCTAAAGAACTAAAGTAAATAACCTTTTGACAATTTTACTTTCAGAGTTGAAACAGAAGAGGAATTGAAATGTTTTTAAAATTCTTAAACAAACACATCCATTAGGGTTATCTCTGGTTTGGTTTAATATTATTTATCACCTAACGCCACACACAAATAGTAGAGAGTAAAAGATAATGTCACACGCAAAATCCTAATCAAATGTAACAATCTAAACCTTCTCTAACTTAACCTTTGACATAGTTTACCAATTATCCATCCATCTTCTCTCTTTTCTGTTAGCTCTGCCTACTACTATCACTGTACGTTGATTCATACTACGTACCAAAACAGCATGTTACTTTATTTATTTTTATTTTAAATCACATACAATCTTGGTCAGCTTACACGACGTGATACAATTTTAATGATTTTAAATTTAGTTTTGATCAATTCTCTTAAAATACATTTAAATAATATTTTTTATAAAAAAATACATATGTAAATATATAATAATTATTTAAATACGTATTTTAATCCGGATTTTTTTCTGATTTTTTACCTTTTTCCAAAATTTTATTTTGAAATCCTAAATTTTTCTTTGAAACTATTTTAAAATTTTATTTTCCAGAAAAAAAAATCTTAAACCCCACTCTCTCTCCCAAAAACTTTACCCATCAAATTTAAATCTTATGTCTAAATTAGTTAATCATAAGAGTATAAATGTTTATTTTTTTTAATGAAACATTTTTATCATTTTAACTTTTATGTGATATATTTATGATGAAAAATGTGTCACAGTAAGGAATTTCTCTATAATTTTTTGTTGCTATTATTTCTAAATATATTTGTTGCAATATATAAATGTATATAGTTGGAATGCTTCTAATTTAGGGATATTACTTTTCCACCGTAGAGTTAACACCGAAAAAAAAGAAATAAACGTGAATTTGGTTTATTACCGAAAACACAAAGACGTACTTTGACCACAATACAACAATATTGAAGGGAAGACATTCATAGTATAAGAGTTGAATTGTTTTTAATTGGCTACGAAGGGAAGACATTCATAGTATAAGAGTTGAATTGTTTTTTAATTGGCTACGAAGGGAAGACATTCATAGTATAAGAGTATGAAAATGTTAAAGGATTGGATTGAAGAAATAACTAACAAAGTTGAAGTTAAAGCTTTAACCAACAAAACTGCTTTTACTTGAGAGACTTTATATTTCAGTTATTTGCAGATAACCTAACTCAAACCCAAAGTCAATACTTACTTTCTCTGTTTAGGCCGAGATTAGCTCTTCCAATTTCAGTTCTTTTTAAAATTAAAAATACTTATATGAAAGCTTTCTTACATTCATGTTCTTTTCCCCATTAATTTTGGGATATGACCAGAATTTTCAATTTGTTAACCAATCTTTTCCCACCACATAAGAAATTTTACGGGTTTTAATAAATTATAAAGTATAAGTGTATTTACTATGAGACCCAGTCATGTAATTCACCCTATGCCTATTTTCGATTACTGGTTAGTAAGTATAGTCATATTAACAAACAGTTCAACTAATAAATATTATGCTTTACAGCATTATTAACTTAAAATCCAAACATATGGCATGTTCTTGAAAAAACATATCTGGATTTTTTGTAAGTGAAAATAACAACCAAAATTTTAAGTTTTAAAAAACAACTAAGTCAAAAAATAACAAACCAAGATTTTCAAAGCCTTATCTTTAGACTTTAATCCAATGCCTTAATCCAATCAATAGAACGGTGAACTTAGGATCCGAATGGCAACATGTGGAACAGTTGCATTGTGGTACTAAAAATAATAAAAACATATAGATACATAGTTATATATAGAAATTTTTATTATTATTAACGGTGCCGTTAGAAACATTCGAATCTTCAATCCTAAAGAAGTGTTGTGAGATACTGAGATGTAAGTGAGCGTACAACATTTCGTCATAAAAACAACTTCTATTTGATAACCTGTTTTGGAAAGACCAGCTTTGAATTTCCTTTATTTTTATCCTAAAAACGCAAATGATTTTATTGCTTATAAATTTTACGTTAGGAATGTTTATAGTTCATTTATCTTAATTCATTTTTCTGTCAAAGTGTCTTTACTCTTTAGTGTATATTAATCAAACTAAAATAAACGTCACTGTACAATTTTTTCTTTGGAAACGACTTGAGTAATGAAAGTAAGGAATAATAACGAACACATTTTCTTCTAAATGATCTCTTTCAACTTTATACTTGTTTGTCTCCTTCTCTCATCTCTATAAATATAAGCACTTTTGCATTCTCTATGACACATCACTCATTTCCTCCCTCATCATTTTTCTACGTCAAACCCAACCTTAATCTAACTTTGAGAGAATTTACCCAAAATAATGTATCAAAAGACCATAATATTATTAACAATTCTCTTAACATCTCTTCGTTCCTGTTCCAGCAGCTACCCGTTTGATCCTAGTTATGATCAGTCCATGCGTCCCGATGTTTATCTTGAAACCAGTCATCTACATGATGGTCACATTACACGCAACAATCACGTGAAAAATCGCCGTGGATATGCTCCTTCATCTTCTCCTCGAGCTTTTAACGTCAAAGCTTTTGGTGCCAAAGCCAACGGAAACGACGATTCTCAGGTAACCATAACCTTTATTTTTCTAGAAACATATAATCAAAATATTTTATAATCAATGTAAAATGAAATATTATCGTAGGCATTCAAGAACGCTTGGAAAGCAGCTTGTTCATCAACCGGGACAGTTTACGTCGTGGTTCCTAAAAATAGAGCTTACACTCTTAAATCGGTCAAATTCTCCGGTCCATGCAAATCATCATTGATTGTTTTTAAGGTATGATATATAAACCAATGCAAGTACCTGCTTAGTTCTTGTTTTATTTTATAATGTTTCATCTTATTTATGAATTAGATTTACGGAAAGATTGAGGCATGGAAAGATCCATCAGCCTACAAGGAACGTAGGCTCTGGATTGTTTTTGAAGCTGTCAATAATCTTCGTGTTGAAGGTGGTGGACGCATCGACGGTAATGGAAATAACTGGTGGCCAAAATCTTGCAAGATCAACCCTAATCTTGTAAGTTCTTAAATTATTGAATCAATTAATGTCTTAAACAAAAGATTATAAATTATAGAAACTGATATGAAATACCATTTTTTTTGTTAGCCATGCCTGGGTGCTCCAACGGTGAGAAACTCAAACGTCCCTTACCTTATTGCTACTTACAAATAGTATTAAATAATGCATTAATGTGATTAAATAAACTAATGTGGCAGGCGGTTACGTTTGTGGAGTGCAATAACTTGATGGTAAGTAACATTAGGTTGGAAAACGCACAGCAAATGCATATGACGTTTCAAGATTGCGAAAACGTGAAGGCTTTGAATCTTATGGTCACCTCTCCCGGTGATAGTCCTAACACTGATGGCATTCACATTACCGGAACTCGCAATATCCTCATTCAAGACTCTATCATCCGTACTGGTAATAATTCTTTTTAGATAGTATGTACTTCTTTAGAACATCCGCAATAAAAAATTTTGACGAAAATCTCTCACCAAAAATAATAGTATTATAATAGAAAAGTTTCATACAAAAGTCTCTTCGTTAAGACAATTTACTTTTGAACTTCTTTTCTTCTATTTACAGTAATTATTATTAACTTTTGTAATATGAGGAAATTAGATATTTTCATATCAAACTTTACTCTCGAGTTGTTTTTCTTTTTAATGTATTTGCTTCATATAGTAAAGGGAAACAAGTGAGTTATATCTCTTTATTTTTTTGTGTGGATAATATATAAATAGTAATGTGTTGGGTTTGTTTTTGGTGATGAAGGTGATGATTGTATATCGATAGTGAGTGGGTCGGAGAATGTGAGAGCGACGGGCATTACATGCGGACCGGGTCATGGAATCAGGTCTAACCATCTCTCTCCTTATTTTCACCTAAAAATTTCGTTTTCATCTTATCTTTAGCAACCATTACTATATAACCAACATTCTATTTGTCAACTTCTTTGTTGGGGAGCTACCAACTAATTTTTATCAACTTGAAACCAACGATTTTAATTGAAAAAGATGAGATATGCTCAAAATAATTTGATGCTACATGTTATTAAAATATATAGTAAAGTTAGATTCAATGTTTTTTTTAATGATTTTAGGCGATCTAACGCAAGCATTTTATTTGGTCTCTATACATATATCAAATTTTAAAGAATTATAAGGTTAAAACCATTGTGTTGACTACGTAATATCTCAATATTAATGTTTTTTGTATAGCATTGGGAGTTTGGGAGCAGACAACTCAGAAGCATATGTTTCAAATGTGGTAGTCAACAAAGCGACTCTTATAGGAACCACTAATGGTGTGAGAATCAAGACTTGGCAGGTAAATATCCAACATTTAAATTAGTTTAGTATTATTTATAAATTTAACTTAGGATGATGTTTTAATTAACAAACCATTATATTACTGCTATTCATAAATAGGGAGGACATGGAATGGCAAAGAACATCATCTTCCAAGACATCATAATGAAAAACGTTACAAACCCAATAATCATCAACCAGGACTATTGTGATCGTGTTGAATCATGTCCCCAACAGGTTCGAACCAAATAAGCAAATCTTTTTTTAAACACAGTTAAAAGTAACACATAACAATAAAAACTGATATGAGATATGTGGTAGAAATCTGCGGTTCAAGTAAGCAATGTGCTGTACAAAAACATACAAGGGACGAGCTCAAGACCCGTAGCTGTGAAATTTGAGTGCAGCAAGAGCATCCCATGTCGAGGCATTTCAATGCAAAACGTTAAGTTGGTCGACCAAACTCAACAAGATGTCGTCTCCACAGCTTCATGCTCCAATGTGAAGTTGGACACAAGAGGACACGTTTCTCCTCTTTGCACTTGATAACTTTTGATCCCCACCCAATTAAGAACCACATAGAAGTTGGTCGTTTTCTCTTATATATTATTGCAGTTTGGTCGTGAGTTGTGTGTATATATAGACCATGTTTGAAGTATTCATCAGTTATTCAATAAATGTTAATTAGAGTTAAGATTATTCTAGTAATTAAACTAAACTAAGTAACTAACTATCAAATAAATTTAGAGAAAATCCTATTATAGTCCTGACAAAAAATTGTCACAGAGAAAAATGATCAAAGTTGACTTTATTAAATACTGTAAATATACATTTACACCTCTAATGTTAACTAATATAGATTTATGGTTTAGAGTAACGAGGTGAAATTTGGGAGGTGACTTTAAAATTAAAAAAATAAAAATAAATATTAAAAAAAAAATAGCTATTTCAGTCATCTTAGGGATATTTTAGTGATAAAAATTTTTAAGAAAATTATTTGAGAGAATTTTTTATTAATTTAACAGAGTAATATTATCCTACTTCTACTTAGAATATATCTTAAGACGTTATTAGAAAATTTGGGACTGGATTAGTCGTTGATATTGTTCATCTGATGGATTAGTTGTGATTCTATCTATACACTTCTATTAAAATAAACTGTCAAAGCATTTTTGTTTTACCTAAATACATTTTTACCAAAAGTAAAAAAAAAGGAGGAAAAAGCAAATTTGTTTTACAAAATACACCTTTTTACCAAAAAAAGGAAAAAAATTCCATAGAATTATTTTTTTTTGTCAAACTGTCAAAGTATTTCAGTTTCTCAGTTAGCTAGTGGTGAACTGATCTGTTAAGTAGCTGTAAGTTTGACTTTAAGAAACATTAAATGTCTCTCCCACACTCACTCTCTGAAAAATCTTCCAAATCGTGAGGAAGCTAGAGTTCCAGATCTAAATCTCTTAGATCTGACTTGATGGATTCCTCCTCTCTTCTTCTTCTACTCTCACTCTTACTCACAGTTTCTTCAAGTTTTGTCTCTTCTTCCACATATGTAGAAGAACAAAAGAGAGACAGGATCACTGAGTTACCTGGACAACCTAGTAATGTCGATTTTAGACAGTACTCAGGTTACGTCACAGTGAATAAAGAACGTGGAAGGGCTTTGTTCTACTGGCTGGTCGAGTCTCCAAGGGCCCGTGACCCAAAGTCTCGACCTTTGGTTCTGTGGCTCAATGGAGGACCAGGTTGTTCCTCTGTTGCTTATGGTGCTGCTGAGGAAGTTGGTCCTTTTCGTGTTGGGTCTGATGGGAAGACTCTACATCCAAAACTCTATGCTTGGAACAAATGTAAGATCCTTCTACAAGTCTCTCCAATGAATGGCTCCTCAGATTTGTTATCTCTTTTCAGTGGCCAACTTGCTTTTCTTGGAGTCTCCAGCTGGAGTTGGTTTCTCATATACAAACTCAACTTCAGATCTTTACACAACCGGTGATCAGAGAACTGGTAACAACAACTCTTTGCTGTCTCAGAACCTTAGTTTCAGCTCCTCTGATGTCTTTGTCTTTGATTAATCTGCAGCTGAAGATTCATATAGGTTTCTTGTCAACTGGTTTGAGAGGTTTCCACAATACAAACATAGAGACTTTTACATTGTTGGAGAAAGCTATGCAGGTCATTTTGTTCCTCAGTTGTCTAAACTTGTCCATGAAAGAAACAAGGGCTTCAAGAACCCAGCTATTAACCTTAAAGGTTTTATGGTAAAGATTTGGAAAAAAAACATTTCAAGAACCTTGTACAATAATTGTAAACTTTGGGATTTTTTATATGTCTGCTTATTCAGGTGGGAAATGCTGTTACAGATGACTATCATGATTACATAGGAACGTTTGAGTATTGGTGGAATCATGGTCTCATATCTGATTCCACTTATCACCAACTAAAAAAAGCTTGCTACTCAGTATCCTCCCAGCATCCTTCCCTGGAGTGTATGGAAGCTTTGAGAAATGCTGAACTAGAGCAAGGAAATATCGATCCGTACAGCATTTTCACCAAACCTTGTAACAATACTGTAGA
Source organism: Moricandia arvensis (assembly GCA_905132765.1). Classification (NCBI taxonomy): domain Eukaryota; kingdom Viridiplantae; phylum Streptophyta; class Magnoliopsida; order Brassicales; family Brassicaceae; genus Moricandia; species Moricandia arvensis. Next base: position 151,228 of record CAJHQP010000252.1, on the reverse strand, counting down.
GCTCAAGAGCTTCTTAAAGGGTCGCTACGTAAGTTTCATGCATCAGAAAGCATTTTGTTTGCTTTTATAGGGCTAATGCTACACTTTTGCATTGGATAATGCAGCCATGGATGTCAAGAGCTTATGATCCTTGTACAGAGAGGTATACAAATGTGTACTTTAACCGTGTGGATGTGCAGAAGGCTCTACATGCAAATGTCACTCGCTTATCTTACCCTTGGAAGTCATGCAGGTCTATAAAAGTTCTACTTCTGATTGTATCAAAAGTTATATGTCTATATGTATTGAGCTTTCTGGTCTCTTTGCAGTGACATTGTAGGAAACTATTGGACAGATTCCCCTGTTTCTATGTTACCAATATACAGAGAATTGATAGCTGCAGGTCTCAAAATATGGGTCTTCAGGTACCAATTAGTATTTGAACTTCTTTTGATGTTACCCTTAATAGCAAATGAAGGTTGCTTGATCAAATCTTACCTACATAATATGCAGTGGAGATACAGATGCGGTGGTTCCTATAACTGCAACCAGATACTCTATAGATGCACTGAAGCTAGCAACTATCACAAACTGGTACCCTTGGTATGATCATGGCAAGGTGAGAAACATGGATCTTTCTCTCTGTACGGAAGCAGAAACTTATTTTGAGTGACAATGTACTCTAATGTGTAGGTTGGTGGATGGAGTCAAGTGTACAAAGGGCTTACATTAGTGACAGTGGCAGGAGCTGGTCATGAAGTGCCTCTACATCGTCCCCGTCAAGCCTTTATTATCTTTAGATCATTTTTAGAGAACAAACCAATGCCAATGTCCTGAAAACATACCTTGAGTGGATCTCTTCCCCGAAATACCTATTCTTTCTTATTCTTCTTCTTCTTCATGAATAAATCCAATGTTTCTTCATTCATTGTCTTCATCAATTGTTTAGCTTTTTAGCACAAGTCATAAGCTACTGTTCTTCTCTGTGTAAAATCTTTATAATCATATAAGCGTCTCAGTCTTTCCCACTACAAACTTTGACATCATATCCACTATTTAGAAACTATACCACAATGAAACCAAAGAGACAACAATGAGCGTATACAAACAATGCTGACTAATATCATATGGTTAATTGTCATGAAACATGAGAGATCATGCAGACATCACTTTAAGACCTTCTCTCTGTCGCTCTTGGGTTTCCCAAAACGTTGAACAACCACAGGACCACCACGCACCCTTTCAAGGGCAAAATTTATCCTCAATGGCCGACCCAGTAATCCCTGTAACAAAGATTTATTACTTAAGAACATCATTCATAGTGATAGCAAAACAAATCATCTTCTTCTTTACCTTTCCATCCATGGCGTGTTTTGCAGATAGAGCATCATCCTTCTCTGCAAAATCCACAAAACCAAATCCTCTTGATCTCCCACTTCCCTTGTCGTAAGCAATCCTAACTGAAAAACAAACTCATATATAATACACATTAAAGACACTTAATGGTAACTCAAGCTCTTCATTGTCAGGCAATGGTTTTTTCCATGTGAGAGAGCTCTTACAAAACCGTTAATAAACTAACACATCCTACAAAAGACCAGACAAAGTCCAAGCCAAATGTTCATTCAGACATTTCATCGAACACCTGGAGGAGTTTAAAATCAACAACCAAAACACTTACCTTCTTCGATCTTCCCGAAGGAAGAGAAGGCGTCTTTGAGAGATTGTTCGTCCACCGAGTAAGATAATCCTGCATGCATACGGGTATATATCAAAATCGTCATTTTATCATGTAAATGTATATACTTGTCCCATACTATAATAACTCATTCAAACCTCCAATAAACAGCTTGGAACTAGGCGACGCAGAAGAAGATGAGCAAAAACGAGGAAGAACATGGAAGCTAGAAGGAATCGAGTGTTGAGGTATCGCTATAACTTGTCTCACAAGCATCTCAATACTATACCTCATGATCAAAGTGATAAACTTTTTTCTAACACTTGAGTTTTTGTTTTTGTTACGTTGTTTCTCCAATTCAAGACGACTTAGATTGTGTTGGAGCCATCATCTCTAATACCCTCGGATGAAAGATTTAAAACTCTTATACCCTCCACTAATCTTCATACCCTTCCCCATTTAATGAAAACCCCAAATAAATCATTCCAAAGCGATCAAAACTAAACCCAACCCCCTCCTCCTTTGGATTAGTGAACCCATGGGTAAATATTTAAATTCTATGTGTTTCAAATTCGAAAAAAAAATATTTTAAAATCGTTTTTTAATCATATTTTGATGATTTTCGGAAAAATATTAAAAAACAGTTTTTTGATTTTTAAAATATTTTTATCAAATTCTATAAATCAAATAAAAAATATTGACGTTTCGAGTTTAATTTTATGATTTCTCGTTTGATATATAAAATTAAAAGAAAAAAGTGGGGACATTTTAGCTTTAAATGTTTCTTCCAAGGGCACTGGAGACATTAACTCATTGTGTTGGCTTTTGGATTCTTATTAATTTACCACCACCTCCTGTTTAATTTCACTATGATATTTGGTAAAACCATATTTTCCATTTAGTAACAGAGGAGAACAGTGAATTTCTCTAGCATGCTTGAATTCGGGAAAAAGAAAAAAGTTACATGGGTATGCCAAAAGGTAGTATTATGGCCGTAGAGCAATTTGTATTGGGCTTATGGACCAGCATTGTTTCTGAGCCCATCTGACACCAAATTTTGGGCCTTTTGGAAACAAAACATCAAACACAAAGCATTTGGAAAGAAGAAGATGGAACCATTTACAAGTTAATAATTGCAACATGGAGCAAACAAGGCCGCGTGGGCATATAAATCATAGTGTGGATATAATCAAATCAATAGATGAAAAATGGGAGTTTGGCCCCACAAAAACGTGTAATTTTATGATAAATGTCACATGCGTTGGCTGACAATAACATAACCTATAGTCATAATATTGCACATGCGTCTGGTTTTTCTTTGCCCATATGTGTGAGATATTTATTCATTTAAAACCCCTCAGTTATTATTGCAACCAGCGAGCCAAAACCAGTATTGTTGTCCACACCTACTCTCACTCCATTACTACATAATCAAAGTTGCATCTGCCGCAAATCGCGTTAAAGAAGAACAAAAAGTCCTGTTACATTACTTACATGATCTTTGTCAAACATTAACAAAATATTTTTTTTTTGTTGTTCAAGGATTTGTATACTTATTCAAATGTGGAGAGTGGGAAAAGCTGTGAAGCAGGGCACAAGTGCCAATACGAAAATAAGAGGAGCATGAATCAAGGAGAAACTCTGTTTTGGCTCAGTGAAACATACAGACAAAAACCACCAATGGGGTCCCATTCCCATTGACTCTTTCTACGTGATTTACTCTCTCTCTCTCTCTCTCTCTCTCTCTTCCCCACCTTTGCTTTAAACCCTTTTCTTCTTCTTCTCACTTTCCTTTTATAAAGTTGCAGCATCTCGAGATAGTCTTCACTCTCTCAAACCCTCACTTAAGCTCCTCACTCAACTCTTAACTGAGTAAAACAAGAAAATGGCTGTGTCTAAAGCCATTGTTCTACCTCTCTTACTAGTCTTATGTGCTGCCGCCCTTGGAGCTCCTGCTTATGAAGGTAAACACTCTCTCTCTTTATTTGGAAGATGGGTCTACTCTGCTTAGGAATGTGAATCAAGATTTGGTGTTTCTTGGAGGAAAAGATTCACATTGTTACTAGATCTAACCTCTTTCTGTTCTGTTTGCTTCTTCAGGGTTTCTTCGTAATGGCAACTTCGAGTTATCACCAAAGAAGACCGACATGAAAAAAACAGTTCTCATCGGCAAAACCGCCTTGCCCGAATGGGTAACCACCGGTTTCGTCGAGTACATAGCCGGTGGTCCTCAACCGGGAGGCATGTACTTCCCTGTAGCTCACGGTGTCCACGCAGTGAGGCTCGGTAACGAAGCCAAGATCTCTCAGAAAATAAAAGTCAAGCCAGGCTCTCTCTACGCACTCACGTTCGGTGCTTCGAGGACTTGTGCACAAGACGAGGTCCTTCGTGTCTCTGTTCCTCCTCAGTCCGGTGATTTGCCGCTTCAGACACTATACAACAGCTTTGGAGGTGACGTGTACGCTTGGGCTTTCGTTGCCAAGACTTCTGTAGTTACGGTGACTTTCCATAACCCTGGTGTTCAAGAAGATCCAGCTTGTGGTCCTCTGTTGGATGCTGTTGCCATTAAAGAGCTTGTTCATCCAATGTATACCAAAGGTATACTATTAACCTCTTTGGTTTGGTTTCGATTTGGTTCCAATCTTTGGTTTGATTTAAATTTGGTTCCGATCTTTGGTTTTACCGGTTTATTCCGTTATTCTATACGGCTATGGTCCGGTTTGTTTACATGTCGCGGCGACATATTGTTTGTTTGCATGTCGCCGCGACATGTTGTTCGTTTGGTTGTCGCATGTTACTGAGATAACAATACTAGTCGCGCGAAAACAAAACGAACAACAAACCGTCACATGTGGCACCTCGAAATGAACATGGCCTATATTGTTTATCCTTTCTCAGTTTTCACATCTATTGTAAGATTTGTCTCATGATTCTTTTAAATGCAGGGAACTTAGTGAAGAACAGTGGATTCGAAGAAGGTCCTCACCGTCTAGTGAATTCAACACAAGGAGTCCTTCTCCCACCTAAACAAGAAGATCTCACATCACCCTTACCCGGATGGATCATAGAGTCACTCAAGGCAGTTAAATTCATAGACTCCAAGTACTTCAATGTCCCCTTTGGACAAGCCGCCATCGAGCTAGTTGCAGGGAAAGAAAGTGCCATTGCACAAGTCATTAGAACTACACCAGGTCAAACCTACACCCTCTCCTTCGCCGTTGGAGATGCTAAAAACGACTGCCATGGATCCATGATGGTCGAGGCTTTTGCAGCCAAAGATACACTGAAAGTGCCACACACTTCAGTTGGTGGAGGTCACTTTAAGATGGCAAGTTTCAAGTTCAAGGCGGTTGATGCAAGGACTAGGATTACTTTCTTCAGTGGTTATTACCATACTAAGAAAATGGATATTGGATCTCTCTGTGGACCTGTCATTGATCAGATTGTGGTTTCTCGTGTTGCTTAGATGGATTGTAAGCTTTGTGACCACTGCATCATGTGATTTTAATCTCGGCTTTAGCCTGCTCATGGACTTGGTTATTTGCTTTGGATGTCTTGCTCCTTTTGGAATTAAATTAATGATATATATATTGTGATATGATAAGTTTTGAGTTTAATAAAGAGTAATAGCTAAGAACCGAGGACTTAAAAGCTAGAGCAAAAACTTGCTTGTGATTCTGAAATTATTAAAAGTGCTACAAAGACTGACCATTAGCTATTGAAAAAATTATCACTACATAGAAGCTTTAAATTAAAGTGAAACTGAAACAAAAATTTAAAACTGAAAAAGAAGATCATGGGAAACTTTAATCTTAGAAAACAATTAAAACGCAAACCAAATACCCTTTTTGTATTTAAGAAAATATTAAACTTAGGTTTGGTTAGATTGGGTTTTTATGATATGGTTGTATACTAGTGCTCATCAAGTTTATGAAGGAAATAACAAATTTAACAACCCCAAGAACTAATAACAGTTTCTTTGTTGTTCTTTGGTAAAAAACTTTCCACAAAGAAAATGTCTGAGACTGTTTAAGAGAACAAGATAAGAAACACAAGAATTAAAAAAAAAAAAAACGAAAAAGATGCATCTCTAAGTCCTAGGATGATGAAGCAGATCGTCCACGCAAGAATTTCCACGGTCCGGTTCCTGTTGCTAACCTGCATAAATTTACACATAAGCCGAAGACTGTGTCATCTACTATAATGGGCCAGAATACAGTTCACTTAGAGCCCGTTAAGGCCCAATAAAAATACCTGCCAATTCCTGTAATAGCGCGGAGACCCATATAGATCGTAAGAGCTATCCATATTCCTACAAAACCATTGAACTTCGCCATGTATATAACTGCTGCAATGCTTACTGCCGCAACTCCTACCTGATTTATCATTAACGAAGAAAAAACACTTTAAAATGTAATAAAAATATGTGAAAAAGAAAGAAGAAACAAATATTTAGCAAAATATAACAAAAAGATATTGATTAAATAATGTGTACCATGGAGTATGCAGTGTAAGCAAAATCAGATGCTCCAAAATTAACTCCGTCCAATACAAAAGTGAGTGAGTTTATTGGCTGTGTCGCTGCTACAAACTGATATGTATCCCCACCAAAAAATAATATAACATCTTATAAGCCATTAATCACTAGGGTTAATCCTTTTTTAATCAGTATTTTTCTACTTCAATAGTATTTATGTTAGTGTTTAATGGTAATATAAGTACCGGTATTCCAAGGGCTATGATATGAATAACGGCAGGATCCTTGGAGAATACCCCGGAACCAAAGTATAGACCTAGTCCAACCAAAACGGACAGTCCAAGTCCTAACAAAAAACTCATCTGCATATCAAAATCATTTGTTTTAGTTACAGATTTTTTTTTTTTAAATATTGAAGATATATCTGACCTGTATAACACGTGATGCAGCAGCAGTCACTTTGTTGTAGTCCTTCTCGGCAAAGTAACAAGCCAGAATGGCCTGCAAAAGAATTACATTATACAATTATTTCTATATGCAACTTGATCAGACCATATTATATACACTAAACCATGCGTTAGTGGTCGGGTAGGAGTATGACGTTCCAACATCGCTTGAGTTCGAATCCGCCTACACTCAGATATCTCTAACGCGTGGCCACCGATGATTTAACATTCTCTTGCCGTGTAGCGATTTACCGTTCTTTTTTATTATGTACACTATGCAAGTATGATAAATTAAATAATAGTTGATTATACCTGACCAGCAACGGCAAGACCATCGGCGAGCATAGAAGACGTTAACCAGACTTGTAAACAGATCTGAAATGCAGCCATTGGTGTCGCTCCGAGCCGAGCCGCCATTGCTGCTGCTAGAGTCTGACAAAATGTCACAGCTATGGTCCTTGCCAGCATTAATCCCCCTTTCATTTTTGTGTGCACAAACTTGTTAGATATCCACATTCATGAATGTTTTTTTCATACTCATTTTGTAGATAAATACTTTCTGTCACTACTTCAAAATAAAAAGTAAAACCATATACGGCCCCATGAACTTGAATATTTTATGTTTCAAAGCATAATCATGTTTCACGTTACTTTAGAAAAAGTTGTTATTTTTTTTTTAGAATAATAAGCTTTTACTTTGATCATTGCAAGAAAAACAACTTTGTTCAAATGTCTCCCTACCATTTCTAATAAACTTTCCGAACTGCAGGTCTCCAAATTTTGGTGGCATCAAATTAACTTCCTTAGCGAGGCGGATGAACAATATTAGAAGCATGAAGTACCTTCACACAAACGAAACAGTTAGTTTTACTTTTGTTGGTTTAGATTCTATGACCGGAAATCTGGAAATCTAGACTAATTTATTAGGTTTCCTGAGTTCCTAAATTAAAGTCAGTTACATAAGTGGATTGATATAAATCATTTATATATTATTCATGTCTCATAGAAAATTCCGATATGCGAATTTATATTGTCACACACTAGAGACTAAGGTTTATAGTTTATTAATCTCTACAGAAACATATATACGCATAGGCCTTGCAGGGCTCTATTAAAGCAAGTCTTGAATTTGCTAGTTTCAGTTTCACATTTGCATGTGTGAAAAAAAGAAGTGAGAGCTTTCTCTTACTGAGAAATAACATGGGCAATGGCGGCACCGCTAACGCCAAGACGAAGCACAAATATGAAAATAGGGTCGAGAATGATATTGAGACCATCTGATGCGACTGTTTCATGTATCAATATGAAATATATGTTATATTAGACTCAAAACATGGTAATATGTTATAATAAGAAGCTTATAATAAAAGTTAGCAACTTACCAGTAGCATAGAGAGGAGTTTTGGTGTCCTTGAAGCCACGAAAGATGCCTTGCATAGAAAGCGACAGAAGCAAAGCAGGAGCACCTAATGATCTTATGATCAAGTACTTGCGTGCTGGTGATAATACTGCCGAACTCTGAAGTCAACTCAAATGAGTCAAACATTTTGGCCTATCCAATAACATTTACGTCAATATAAACAATTTAATACCGGTTTAACTCCCATGATGCCTATAAGAAACTTGGAGCTGAAAATCAAGACAATAGCTTGCACAAGGCCTAGGGTTAACCCTATGATCATGGCCGTTGATGCCGATTTGATAGTCTTCTTTCCTTTCTTATTTGCTTTGTCGTTTCCGTTGTTTGAATTTGTATCCAAAGTTATTAGTTTCACATCAACTACACAAAACAAGATTAATTCGTTATTTCATTACATTTTTTTTGTAAACTTTGTTGAGTTCTTTTTTCAAAAAATATTTAATGAAGTGTAAACTTAAATTACAAAAGAACAATATTAAAGACAAAAGTAGAAGTTGGAAGAAATCCTAAATAATATATAAGATAAATGGATTAATTTAATTATCATCAATTAGTTTTAGGTTGAAATCACATTTAACTTAACATGGTATCAGAGTCCGATCCAAACAATCCAACCTGATTCATTATCGATTCATGCCAAAGTCGAACAATCGATCTTTATCCAAACATTTCGAGATTGACGCTTAAAAACCCATAATCTCGAGAGAGCGTTTTAGAGACAAAGACTCCCACGTCGAAAGTTAAAAAATACATTAACTAATATATAAGATAGATGGGTCAATCAGTTTATAACCCAATTATTTAGATTAGAAACATATCTAGCTTAACAATAAACGCTAAGCACAAACTGTAAGCTAATAATCCGTTTGCATTCGAAGTTTATGTCTCCCAAAAATGTTTTTATTTTAATATATACATACATAAAAAAAAGCCATAGGTATATCAGAAAATTGAATAAAAATTAATCAAAGTTTTTCTTCAAAAAAAAAAACAAAAAGCAAATGCAAATTAATGGGAATTACCTGGCGTTTGCTGCGGCTCCTTTTTGTTGTTACTCGTGGTTGACACAGCAACGCCTTTTTCCAAGGAATCTTGAACAGCCAAAGTATTTGCATGAACAATCTTGGCTTTGTTTGCTTCTTCTTCTTCTACTTTCATTTTCTCCAACGTGTCTTCCTCAGCGACAAAGGAAGTTGTGACGCTCACGATTGGGAATATCGTGATTCTAGAAGCTTGTTGGAATATCGCAATGGCTACTCCAACCGCTGCTAGCTCAACCGCTCCTAAACGTCCGATAAACGCGGTGTCAATCAGAGAGGCTACTGGATCAGAAGCTAAAGCCAAAGCCGCAGGAAACGCCATGCTTAGTATCTCTCGCCCAATTGCATCCATACTGAACACATGGCTGCAATTTAAAAATATGTAAATAAACGTGGTGCGTCACTCCTTTTTAGTGTTGATCTTCACCATGTCATATAAAACACACTTACGTTATATCTTTGAAGATAACAAGAAATGGAATCCGCCTGATCACGCTGGCTGGAGCGGAAGTAAGATCACCAGCTTCCGCCATCTATTGATCTTCTAGCTGGGGACTGTCTCAGTGTCCTTGTCTGAATATATCGTAAGTGTTTTTGAAGAGTCGAATAAAGCAAAGGGAACGTCTATGTTAGCGACTATGTACAAATAAATACTACCTCCATTTTATAATAAGTGTCGTTGTAGATTTAACAAAATAAATGTCGTTTTAGAATTTTAATACAAATTTATTAATTTTATTATTTAGTATATTTTTCTGTTGGTTGAAATATAGTTACATGTATGAAATGATGTTTTATATAGAAAGTATACAAAATTAAATGTTTTTTATATGTGTACAAATATCTAGAATGACACTTCAAATAAAACATAAGGAGTATGTATTTATAGACACATAATGAGCATGCATAACTTCAGTAATTAATCTGAAAAAAATGGTTTGATTTATCTCTTCTACATTTGTTGAAAATTCAAATAAATGTTTCCTCTAAACTATGAACACCAATAATATGGATTTTTATTGAATGAAAATAGATATGAAATCGTATTAACAATTCTTATAGATTTTTTGGACTACGGAGTGCCTTCTTGATTGATTTTTTTCTAAAGTTTTCTTATATAAGTAAGATATATATGGTCCTCATCATGAACACCAAATATGGTATTGAAGCTGACTGTGAAATCCAATCTTTTTCTTTCGTTGAAAGTTTCTTACATGTATCCATCCTAGTGGGAAGGAGTTTAAATTTTCTATTTAGATATTCATTTAGTTTTTGATATCTTCCACTAAAAAAGTGAACCATTTTCCATAATTGAAATTCACTAGGTTCCAAAACTGTTACTTTATCATTTAAATATATTTAATTATTTTTCGACAGTAATAAACTTATAAGTGTTTTTTTTTCTTCCTATAAGTGTTTTTTTAATCAAAGAAAAACACCACAGGTGATTTTGTATTTTTATATAGTGCGTTTCGTGTGTGTTCCGTAATAAGGCCATCTCTCCCAAAGACGTCTATTTCATTACCAACATTACCATTTTCCCTGATTCATTTCCCCAAAGCGTACAAGTCTATGTTGTGAATATATCAACTAAACTATAGTAAAAAAACCCTGGAATCACATATATATATATATATATATTAATATATATAAACTTAGGAAGTAGATAGTAACAACCAACTATTAACCAGACGTGTTAATTTATGCGTTAGCACACTGTATATATAGTCTATCACAATCATAACGATACTCTATTGACACATGCAAATGCCCTTTCTATGTTGAGGTATATACACTTTTTGAATAGCGAACATAGATGCTATACTAAAGCAATTGAAAGAACTTAGCTATGAGATAAATGGAGGAAAATTATATTTACCTGAATGTAGTCAACGCTTATATAAGTAATCAGGTGAACCTAAGATGAGTGGTGATACAAGTGAGTGTTTGAGATAGAGTTTAAACTAGATAATCAATAGGCCTGTGACAGTAGTAGACTAATAGTACTTGGTTCCAATTTAATAAGTGTCTGCTTAACCCTTGTCTCCAATTTATACACAAATTCCATCAAAATTCTTTCTTTCATTTTTGTCCACATATTCTTTAAACTTTGCTTTATCTATAAAGTAATGCGCATTCTACTTTATTTTACATTAGGTATATTAATTTTTGTCCAATGTTAACTAAGACTATCTCCAATATATTTTGTTACTTTTATTTCTAAAATGAAAAAAACTTTTGTAATAGAGTTGAGAATGATTCAATGTATTTTTCTATAATAATAATTTGTATTATAGAATAAAAAAATAGAGGTGGATTGAAGTAATTTCGTTGCTAAATGCTATTATAGGAGTATAAATATCAGTGAGTGTGAGTTGGAGATGCTCTAATTCATCTGCTGAAATTATCAAATTATCGTACTTGTAAACATATGCTACTTAGTTTTGCAGCTTTACAAGCTTGTACATAGCACATAACACATCCATATTCTCAATTCCTACAAGATACTTGAAACTTTATATAATATGTTTGTATGCATGCAAGTTTTCGGAATTGCATGCATTTTTCTTATTACAATGACGCAATACAATACTAGTCATGGTCGGTTAAGATAAAGATACAACCGACGGCATGATCACTTATCATAGGAAGTAACACCAAACCGTATCGAAACACATATAAGAACCTTTATATAATATGTTTGTAATACATATGAGTGGTTCGAAGCATCTTTGCTTTACCCGTATCAAATAAAAAACAATTCTGACTCTGGATTAGTGGATCATATAAATTAGTAAACCATTTAAGCGGTCGTTGAGTCACTAATTAATTGATTATTGATTAGCAATCAACAATTTATAAACTCAGGCAAAAATCCCTGCCAAGAGAAGTGGAGTATGAATAGGAAGTATTCGATATGCGTCTGAAACCAAATCAATATTATACAACAAAAGTTGGCTACGTAGGATTCCCAATTAAAAGGAAAATTATCATTAATTAGTTTAATTAACATTCGTTTGTCTTTACTTTCGCATTTGTTAATACTTTTTTGAACAACTTAACACAATTTTATATATACATGCAAATATATTTTTCTTGTTATGCGCCTTCACCTTACTAATATTTTTTTTCAATCACGATACCCATTCAACTACATTTGATACCTCACGTTTCTTATCATCTACTTTAATAACTTATCCTATGTTTAATACTATTATACTATCTTAATATGCGTTGATCATATGGTTCATATCACAAACTATTGGCAGATGAAATGCAAAATGATTCGTGGATGAAAACATTAGGTTATTTTATTAACTTCTTTTTGAAAATTTAGTCATGTAATGCGCACTTTAAATTCAAAAGATATAATTATTTGACAACACACAATACTTTCTATAAAGAGAACATGAAAAGTTACAAATGTACGTGCCTTAAATATTTCATAGACAAACACTTGACGTCTCTCGCAAATTATATAATCACAAAGACATCAACACTCAAGAATGACACCATTATGTCTACATGCCCAAATGGCACGAACAACTATATATATACATATATATATATATATATATATATATATATTATCTGGTTGCTTTATTAGTATTTTTTATATATTTCCTCCGTTACATAAACCATGTTTAAAAAAAAATATTTCTAAAAAAAATATATTTTATATTTTACAGTAAATAATAATAATAAATTGTCGATTTTTAAAATATTTAATTATATTTACTTACTTTTTGATTGGTTAAAAGTTATAGGAAATAGTTTATTACAAAAAATAATGTATTTGTTATCTAAAATTTACTTGTTTTTTAAATATGTATACAAATTTTAAAACATACATCATTTTGGAACAGAAAGAGTATTAAATATGAACTTTGATGTAATACGGTATTGCCATTCATTGGCTACTGAGGGGTAGCATTAGCATATACGGTTAAATATGCCAAATTAATCTGTAATAGTCACATCTTTCATATAAATTAAATTAATGTTAACCAATTGCATGTATTGATGGATTCGGATAACGGAGCCTATCAGGTGGGAGACATTTGTGCTCCTATGGACCCAAGTGAGTTTAGATGAATTGATTTGTTGGGAACTACAGTATGAAACTAAAGATATTGGTAAAGTTATTTTTTTGTTAACTTTAATTTTCGTTCTGTATATAAATGCACCATCACGACTTGATAAGATGTAGATATGTAGCTGATCATAAAATAAACACACGAAAAAATCCATTGCAAGTTCATCATGGCAGCTCATTTGCATGCATGATGAGAAGAATCTCTGATAGATTAAGCTACCAATCTACATTTTTCTCTTACCGCAGTAGCTTGGTTGTGTCTCCCATTGTTTGAAAGAAACAATAAACATTCCACATTGTGATGGTACTTAGGGTTTATGAAATTCCAGACAACTCGAAAGTCAGAGACTAGGTTCATCCGTAGAATTAGAGGCAATCCAGCTTTCGATTGAAGCATATCTGACATTTCTCTTCCTGCCCCATACATTGCATGGTTCTTTGTTCCTATGTATAGCTGAAACGTTGTTGACTCATGGCTTGACGCATACAGTTTAGTTCCCTAGTTGAGAAAACAATCAAGTGTGAATTCATATAACTTGAGGTTATACTGAATGTTAAATTTCTAGAATTATATAAAGTGCAAATCTCTCAAATATACATTTTGAAGTTTTTGTCACAAAAATAGATTATAAAGAAAAAATAACGAAAATAGACTTTTTATTTTAAAATTTTTATTTCTTTATATTTTATTATTTTAAATCTCACCTCCAAAACTTCATCACATAACTCCAATATCTAAGTCTAGATTGGTTAACCCAAGTGGTATAAATATATATTTACATCTTTAATAAAATCTATTTTGATTATTTTTCTCATTGAAAGTTATTTTGGTGATAAAAAAAAGAAATACCCTAAGATAGACCTAAAAAAGTTTTTGTCACAAAAATAATCTTTAAGGAAAAAAATGACAAAAATAACTTTTATGGGATGGGGTTTTGGAGGTAAATATACGTTTATACCCTTTGGGTTAACTAATCTAGACTTAGGGTTTAGAGTTATGGGGTGGAGTTTTGGGGGTGAGGTTTAAAATTAAAAAAATAAATAAAAATATTAATTTTTAAAAAATAAAAAGGTTTAGTTTGGTCATTTTTGTTTTTGAACGTTATTTTGTGACAAAAACTTCAAAAGGTGTTACGAGAGATTTGCCCTAAAAAATTTAGGTTTATTTAACAGTATTCCACTTGTATAAAAGACTTACTTCCATCTTTGCAAAGTTGAGGGGGCCAAAGAAGAATTTGATAGATGGAGGATGAATGTGAAGGCCAAAGACATTAGACTTGTTATCCACTATGAGATTGGTAGTGCAATTGAAAGTGAGTAACATAGTCGTCACTCCATGTGAATCCACACCTTCTTGTAATATGAACTGATTGATCCTTCCAACCTGTGAAATTACATGCATTTTAGGTTAGAGTATACAATAAAGCTCTATTGTGGTCAAAAACATTTTTGAGAAATTACATTTTCATGATTCATATTTTTGGGAGATCTAGAAGTAGAACCGAGAGTCATACTAATCATCGGATCCTGTGCAGTATTTATGTATTCGTGCCATTTTAAAATTTCACAATGATTGAGACCACAATGGAAATAATAGCTCTTACATTACATGATTCCTCGAATCTCTAGAAACACAAAAAATATAAAAATAATTTTTTATTGCTTAATAAACTTTTCAAAATTAAAACTTTTAATGTTTTTCTTAGATTTCTTTTATAATCTTTTCTATAAAATCTTATGGAATATGAAAACACAAATCTAACTTAAATAGAAAACTTTTTTAATTCTAATTTTTCTTTATTTTATTTTAACATATTAAACACTTACTAATATGTTAAGTTTCCACAAGTTTGGAATTATTCACTAGAGTTTGCTTATTTTTCTAGCTTGTTCTTGAATTCTTGTACCAAAATGATGAATACTATGTGTCAGTAGAGAATAAAATAGTGTAAGTATGTATAGATTTTGTTACCCGAGACACCTAAATTGAAACTTAAGAACATCATCATAACCCCACTTTAACCCAAGAAAATAGGAGAATATGAATATTACTCGAAGAGAAATGTTAGGATGAGGAGGCTGAGTAGCAATGTAGAAGACAAACAATGCCACTCCAAAGCTAAACAAAAACCTCCACAATATTTGTAGCACAATCCACCAACCCGACTTGGACCTCCGCAATGGCATCATCAACCTCTTCTCATCATCATCATCATCCTCAAGCACACATTTGTTTTCAGAGTATTTCAAGAAACCTGAGTGCTCAGGGGAGTCATTGAGACGAACAAAGACCAATGGCACTGAGTCATATTGGCATGGGGACTGGGATTCGGATTCATGGTCGTGGGAAACCGATGAAGGGCTTTGGACGAAGTAGTTTGAGTAATGTTCTTCCTCTCTTCTCTCCATTAATAACCTAAGTTCCCTGATGATTTTTTTATTTTATTTTGTGAATGTGATGACAGAAAATTATTTGATCGATGGGTTCATATATATTTACAAGAGAAATGTACATATGAATCATATGATTGATGTTTCGCTCTAAATAGTTTTCACTGATGTAGAGTAAATTAAGCATCAATTATGGCGTTTTTAATGATATGGTGGAGAAAACTATAATTACACGAGTCATGATTTGGGTTTGTTTTTTTTGTAATCAAATACCCTTCACGCTTAAGTTTAAATATATAGGTGATAATTACTTAACCAATCATTCTACTTAGGCAACTATACATAATTAGTTTTTTTTTTTTGTGTGTGTAGTACTTTACATTATAAGTAACGTAATTATACAAAAGTATTTGCTTTATTAAATCTGTCTTACGAAATTTCTTTTTATAGTGTTTCAGTTTTTTTTTATGGCAAGAAATTATTGATCAATTATAAGGAACGAAATTCGTGAACCTCATAAAATCAAACCAAAATCCGACGCAACCAAACCGAACAATCAGAAGTAATGTTGCTTTTGGGCTTGGAGCTTCTATTGGGCCTCAGGTCCAACTCATAATCAAATATTTAGGATATAATTATTTGTTTTCATTATTTAGTCATAATTTAAAGCCAAAAACACATTTTGTTTTACTCTATGCCGGTTTCTTCAAGTATACGTTTTATTTGATTTATTTACAAAGTAGATATCTTTAATTTTCTACGTAACATTAATATTACTTTTTCTAACTTAAACCATACCAATAAAGCCAAGTCAAGTGATAAGTTGTGATAACTTTGATGAAAACATATGAGAGTCTGAACTTCTTTTTTTTTTTAACTCTGAACATTGTTTACAATATTTGGTCAATATTTGGTAGTTCATAACTCCAAGTTTAAGTAGAAAGAGAATGAAAGATATAATGCTTTCTTATTACGAACCGTGTTTTACACATCAAACTCGGATTTGTACAACAAAAAAAAAAGAATTGAAAAAAGAAAGAGAAAGCTATACAAATAAACCAACTAATCAACTCATTGCGTGGACCATCATTATTTAAGTACTTCCGCAGCAAATAAAGTCTCAATGTACCTTCCTATTCACATTTCATGTACTAAAGAAACCATGCATGGTGACTAGTTCCTCGTCCTATAGATATAACCCACCATATATGCATATACTTCTCGCTTCCAAGAACAATCTTATTGTGAATAATAGACATGTGATATATGGAAAAATATAGGGGAAATGATAAAAAAAATGTATAGAAGAAGTTGAAGAATGAATAAGGACCAATGAGTAAAAAGAAGATAGAATGCGAGAATGGATAGTTGTCATTCAACTTGGAAATCAAGGAAGGGGAAAGAAGAGTTGTTATCGATGAGACCCTCTAAATCCCAATCTCCCATTTTAGGGTTTTCTATTTCCCAAGAACTATTCTCCATGCCCAACACTTTGAAGCTTTCTGAATGACACATATTTTTGCTACTGAAGCAAGGATCAAGGGCTTCTAAGTTTAGGGTATTGCTTGTGGTACAAGCAATGATATTGGTATTCTCTGACGGGGGAAGAAACCATTCACTTTCTACTGATGCTCTATTGCTGATCGGATCAAGAATTGCATTTCCATAATCTCCTAAACCATTAACGTTGGTCACTATGTTTCCCATTTGTTGATATCGGTTATGATCCGGTACTATCAATGGCTCAAGACCGTTTAAGCCAACACCACTAACCACAGGTGCAAAACTGAATGAGGAAGAGTCCATGCACATGTTGTTCCCCACTACCATCATGTTATCTTGATGATGACAGCTATCCATCATTGGATTTGAGTTGCCTCCCATGTCCACATGTTGATCTCTTGTGTCCAAAGAGTTACTATTACTATTGTTAGGTGATGAACCTGAAGATGTATTGTTGTTGTTGTTGTTCTTAAGCCTCTTCTTCAATGTCGAGTTCCAAAAGTTTTTGATCTCGTTGTCTGTCCTTCCTGGAAGCCGAGTAGCTATTTGAGACCACCTAATAAAAGAATTAGGGTAAAAAAATAATTACCAACAAATATGAGAATCATTCTACTGCCAAACTATTTCAAACTTTGAAAGTTTTTTTTTTCTTTTGAATACCAGGAGGTTCGGGGTCGAAGCCAATAATTTTTCAAACCCGAAACCACAACATGTAATATTAGTTTCATTCGAATGGTCACTCGAACTAGGACCTCAAACTTTGAAAGTGTTACATGTGAAAAGATATGAAGATAGAGTTACTTATTTCAAAAAATGACTATATATATGAACAAATAAGATTCATTATAAGGCTCGGTAATGCTCTAAAACCTAACTTATGTGTTTGCATTTACGTTTACATTAAAAAAACTACCTGTTACCAAGAATGGAATGCAAATGGAAGATGAGATCTTCTTCTTGAGGAGAGAAGGAACCACGTTTAAGATCAGGCCTCAAGTAATTGATCCAACGAAGGCGACAACTTTTGCCACAACGTAAGAGACCAGCATTCCTAGCAATGTCACTCCAACATCCTTGTCCATTGGTCAACATATATCTTATCAGCTTCTCATCTTCATCAGGAGACCAAAGTCCCTTTCTTAGCTTCGGTTTGTTGTTATTACCACCACATGCATGATTCGGCTTGTTCTTGTCTCTGGTCATAGTAATTTCCTTATTCCTCATCATCATTTGAACTTGTGGAGTCTTTTTGAAGTAAGACTACAGAGAGAGAGAGAGAGAGAGAGAGAGAGATTATTTAGAGTTTGGAGAGAATGTAAGAAGGATAGGGAGGATGATATGATGTGTGGGGGATTGCTTTGAATGATATGAATATGTGTAATGGACATGAAAAGAAGAGAGAGAGAGAGAGAGAGAGAGAGAGAGAGAGAGAGAAGTGTTTGTTGAGATTGATGGGTAGAGTAGAGTAGAGAGAGAGAGAAGAAATAGGGATGTGAAGAAGAAGCAAGAGGTTGCATAAAAATAAAAATAAAAATAAAATAAAACATGTATTCGTTAAAAACATGATGATAGACTTGTGAGTGAAGAAAAATGCAACGAAAAAGACTGGTTAGAGTCAAAGACAAGAACAAGACCCAACCTCTCTCTCACCCACACACCACACACCACACACGTACGTGTGTTTGAAGCATCACATATATATAAGCTTACATTAGGTTTAGCTTCTTCTTTTTTTATTAATTTTGTTCTCTAAAAATTAATTTCTTTCTAAACAACAACTAATAACCAATTTTCAGTATAAAGTAATATTGTATTTGCCGACAAAAAAAAAAGAAAGCAGTAATACAAGACATGTTTATTTTGAAGCAACTTCCACTTTACGACACAATCAACCAAATCTAATAAATAAAGAATATCTACAAGCGATTAAAGATCCTTCGACAAAAATATGGAACATGATAGGATATTATAGAATTGACGAGACAAGAAAATATATATGATAGCATCACAAGCATGGAATATATATATAAAGAGAGGATATTAAATCAAAATGTAAGATGAATCATGAATATATGTGCAAGGTGAATGAACATTCTCTGTTCACTTATATTAATATTAGGGGATTTCACATAATTTTTCACGTGACATAAAAACCGTATAAACCCATCATCTTGAAAATAAAGATAATGTGCATCAAATAAACGTTTCTAAGAAAACAAAATCATGCCCTACTCAGCTGATAAAGATGGATTAAATCAAAGTGTTGATGAGACATTGATACTCCATATTAAAGCACACAATCGATGACAAAGAAAAAAAAAGCAAACAATCATCTTGAAAATAAAGATGATGGGTGCAAGGTGAATGAACATTCTCTGTTCATTTAGATTAATTTTAGGGAAAATTCACATATATTTCACGTGACATAAAATCCGTATAGAACCGTATAAAAAAATCTTATAGAACCATTATCTTGAAACGTTTATAAGAAAACAAAATCATGCCCAACTCAACTGATAAATATAGATAAAATCAAAATGTTGATGAGAGCATTGAATATACATTCATACTACATCTTAAAGCACACTCGTGCGTTCAACTCGAATTGGAAAGGATGTTTTACGCCAAAAATGGTATTAGTATCGACTGATCCCGGGCGGAGGGGATTATTTGGAAACCTTCTACTTAGAAAAGAAAAACGCACAACCAATATGCATCACATACCGAAGCTAACAAATTCGATTCTCTAATTCTGTCGTAAATGGCGGACAAATCTTATTCTCTTATAACAAGCAAATCACAAGCTGACTCATTTAGTAATTATAGTGAAAAAGATAAAGATGATACGTCTATGTAATTATTTATCAAAAAAAAAACGTCTATCTAATTAAAACTGATATATGGCTTTACCGACAAAATATATACTTTACTACGATCAGTTATTCGTTAACTGATGCATCATGCCCCGACAAATGCACAAGCATAGCAGGAAAAAAAAAAAGAAACATATAGAAGACATAAAATCATGTGTCGGAAATACTAGTTAGTAAACAAAAAGTCAACAAAAGACATACAAATTATTTGTTACATCTACATAAAACCATTTGGGCCTTATAAACTCTTAATGGGCCTAACATACAAATTATTTGTTACATCTACATAAAACCATTTGGGCCTTATAAACTCTCAATGGGCTAAGGCCCTTTCTATTGGGCTTTTAGTTAATCACACTTTAATTTCTCAACTCCTTTTGGGTTTGAACTTTGAATTCGTGTTTTCTTTTTTTAAGGATTTGAGGTAATGCTCCTCCATTGCTTGATGGACTTTGTTCAACAGCTTCTTATTTGTGCTCCTCACGTCGCCACGAACACTTTTTGGTGTCCCTATAAAAACATAGAGCTGGTCATAGCCGAAAGCCAAAGGTTAGTGTTAGAGTTTTTTTGTTTGTTAGAGAAACAGCTATGGCTTCCTACAATCATTACACAGCGATGGCGTTTTTCACCACAATGACGCTCTCCTCTGCCTTCACCGCCTCTGCACAGTACGATTCAGAGTCTTCACCAGAGTCAGGAGAAGCCTCCTGCTTCCCAGGAATGTCTATAGTCATGATTATCTCTTCTTTTATCCTTTCTGGATTTGCCATTCTCAGATGGTAGACCCAAACATGATATACATTTTCTTTGTATCCTATATGTTATTACGTTTTGTATCCTAAATGTTATACATTTTCTTTGTATCCTAAGTATTAATCCTTAGTTTAAAGGTTGAAAAAAGCAGAACACAAACCACAACCATGATTAAATAGATTCAAATACAGTTTAACACGAGACCTTCATACTCCATCTTAAATCACACAATCATACTGCATGCATCATATACCGAAGCTAAATAAATTCTATTCTAAAACAATATATTCGTACTGTAAGAACATCATAAGAATAAACCTTTCTTCTTAGGCATCAAAAAGAAGTAAGGGAACCTACATAGCACAAAAATTCCATAGAAACAGAGCATTCCAGGGGAGAAACAGAGCATTCCAGGGAATAGTATCCACGCCACAAGAAAAGCCCATTGGGCCTTATAAAGTCTCACTGGGCTCATTACATCTCCATTGGGCACTTTAATTTTCCAGCTCCCCTTTTGGGTTCAAACTCGTTTTTTCACCAAACCAAACTCTTTGATTTCAAGAAGTCCTACAAAACATTTATCTAGTGATCACCTCAAATCTTCTCCATTGCTTAGTGGACTTTGTTCAACAACTTATCAGGATATTCGATTTCGGAGATCTCAACTAGAGAATCTCACCCATATATTTTTATTATAATATAAAAATATTTTTATGACAAATTCTTGATCCGGATGATGTTAGAGCATCTTCATAGATAAAAAAAATTCTTTCATTAAAATATGATCAGAAATTCTCTCTTTAATATACATAACCTTAAACTATCTACCCATAACAAAATATTAAAATCTCTTGGCAAAAGTTAAAAATAAAATAAAAGGACCTAAACAAACTTGAGAAACGCTTATTCCATTTGGCACACAATATTTTCAACCTTAAAATTTAATTGCACTATGAAATTACTCTCTCTAGATTTAAAAAATTGGATGTTTTATGATTTACACACATATTAATTTATTTGTTTTATTTGTTTCCTAATAAATATCACCACTCATCTTTTCAAATTTTAGTTTATATTTAGTTTTCTAAATAATTACATTAATTAAAATTAGAACATCATTTTTTTTATACAAATAAAAAAACTAAAACATCACGGAGGAATTATTAAATTTTTGATTTGATAATTGCAAGAAACTCCATAAAAAGATAAATCAGACAATGATGCTCTTATCATGCTCTTTTATCGCTATTGCACAACACCTTCGGATTATGCTCCTCACGTCCGTCCCCACGCCCCCACGAACTTTTTTTGTCCCTATAAAAACAGACAAAAAAAATGGTCATAGCCAAAAGCCTAAGGCAAGTGACAGAGTTTTTGTTTGAGAGAGGTAAGATTCAGTTAAGTAAACAGTGATGGCTTCCACAAATCATTACACAGCGATGGTCTTTTTCGCCACAATGATGCTCTCTGCTGCCTTCACCGCCTCCCTACAGTACGATTCTGAGTCTTCCACACAGACAGTCACACAGACAGAGACAGGAGAAGCCTCCTGTCTTCCAGGAATGTCTATAGTCATGATCATCTCTTCTCTTATCCTTTCTGGTTTTGCCATTCTCGGATGGTAGACTAACAAGAAATACATTTTTTTTTCTTTGTATTCTAAATGTTCTTACGTTTTGCTGTCTCCAAAGAGGAAAACATCACTATATTCTCATACTTGTAAGTTGTAATGTAACCATGCGTTGTTCAAAGTATCTTAATTCTTTTTACATATTGTGTAGCATGCATATCCCATCTGCCATATACTTCCGCACAAACATATTCATTTCTGATGTAATGTTACAGCGGATCAAACACTAAAGATTGAAAAAGTATTAATCCTTAGTTTTAAGCAAAACACAAACCACAAGCATGATAAAATAGATTCAAGTATAGTGTTACACGAGAGCTTCAGCTACTATATGAAATACAACACGAAATACTATATAACATACAACACAGGAGACAAGATCATCGCTCTTGCCTTTTACTGTACACATATATTACACACAACAAATAAAGCAATCATTCTCTCTCAGTGTTACAAACTCACACACATGCACACACCAAATCCTTTGAACCCAAATTCACAAACTCAGTTTGAAAGTGTTTCTTTGACCCAATACAGTATCACACAAACTCACACCTCACAAGAAGCTTGACGGATTTGTACTTCTCCCCTTTGCGGCTATGTAAAGGAAACGCTCTTATTCCTTCCTTTAGCTCCCAAACCGGCAAGCATGTCTGTCCTCCAAAATCATCCTTCTCTGACATGTCATACTCATGCACTTCTAACCGCAGTAGAGCTAGCTCCGGAACTGTTAATGGGAACTCAAATACCTCGTCCCAAGCTGGTACCCAATTATCCTCCAACGTCTTTGTCTTCTTCATAACTGTATCCGCTGGAACTCCAGCTATCCCAACCTGAAATTTATATGACCTTGTGTCATTGGCAAAAACTAAGAGACCAAGAACAGATTCTACTGCTAAGGGAATTGAATTTACCCTTGTGTAGAAGTCAGGAGGTGAATATTGATCGAAAGTGGGTGTGGCGGAAATCAAAGTACCAGCCTTCTCCCATGTATATAGTTACCTAAGATAAGAGAAAGAATGAGTTCATCGAGTTTTATTTAGATTTGCATTGGAAAAGACCAAACAGAGAGTCAGTTATCTCACCCTCAGTGTTTTTTTTACAGGTAGAGTAGCTTTTGGATCAAAGATGTCACTATCCGAGCCACCTTTCAGCAGAATATCCGGTTTCTTGATGTATCCACACCCGCCATTGGCTCTAAACATTCCTTGCATTAGCCACAATGATCTTCCATATCCCTGTACATAGGTAAATGATTTTATAATAGACTTAGCTGAGGAATAAGGTCGATGTCATGTCCTGTAAAGTGAAAAGATGTTTGTGATATAGCAAAAGAGGAAACCTGCATATTGAAAGCCACCATTTGAGCACCGTGGCTCCAGCCAACCAACGGGTTGTAATTCGATGAAGTAACTCTAGTTCCTTTTGGGTAAATCCTCAGCAGATTTCTCTGAGTAAACCTGCACCACACCATGATTAACAGGATTGTAATTGTTACTTTGGATAAGATAATCAAAATTATATGACCATCATCCATAGGATTACCTCACAATCTGTTTCGCATATTTTTCTGCTGCCTTTTCTAGTTGTTCTTCGCTCAAGCTAAGGCGTCTTACCTTATCAGGATCAACCTTTAAGCCCTCAGTAATCCCACCTTTTGGTTTCCCAGCATGGATAGCAATCAAATGTTTATATTGCGGTGGTGCATTCTTCTTGGACTTGTCCCCATCATCATCTTCATCATCGTCCTCATCATCATCATCATTCTCACCTAAGTCATCCTGCAACACGGAAGAAAATTAACACCTTTTGTATATGGACACCAACACAAGTGAATGAAGATGATTTGTCTCCATACAAACCTTCAAACCACTTTTGTTCCTGTCAATAAAGCTCGGAACTTCTCTTCCCCAAACTTCTTCATCACCCAAGGACTTACCTTTCTGCACCGAGTCCTCATCTTTGCCTTCCTTGTACTCTTTTGGGGGTTTCGTTGAGATGATAATCCGCCTTTTTAAAGAGTTTGGTGAAGGGAACTCCTTCAAAGATTCTCCCACAGGAGGAGTAAACAAGATTTCTCCGAATATCTGAGTAACCATCTAGAATACAGCAAACCAAAACAACGCATCTCTAAATTCAATGTAGTAATATACCAAAACAGGAAAGTAAAAATCTCAAAAAAATGAGGCTACCTCAGCAACTTTAGACTGAAGTTCAGGAGTAAGATGATCTTCAAGAGTCACAACAACAGGATAGTCAGATACATCAAAGGCATGTGCTTTGATAGCTCTTAGACATTTGATTAACTCCACAGGTGCAGTGAGAGTCCTGTTAGAATGGTTCAGTCAGTGTACACAACCTTGACTTCACTATATCAAATTCAAGTAAAATCAATACCTTCCGTGAAGAACATCAATATCATTTTTGTTGGAGTTAGGCCATATATCCAATTCAATCACCCTGACACCTTTCTTCAAAGCATCAATAATAGGTACCTCACTACAGTCACTGCTCAGCTGGTTACCAGTCAAATAAGAATTGTGACCCGTGAATATGAAATAATGTGATATAGGAGCATCCATGTCTTGATGCACCTGTACATTAATACAACGAGTTCATTAGAGAGATTTATCACGAACCAATCTAAAAAAAAGCTAGCAAGATATATACCCACAATAACATCTATGAATTAGTTTATTGTGCATGGATTTTGTGTCAGGGTTCCTACAAGAGTACATGACTCTTTGTCTTAAAAGTACACAACTCCTGCTACTGTCTGCAAATCTTTGTTTTGTCTTTCACAGTAGGTATACATACAAAGAATAAACAATTACAAATTGCTTGAAAAAAAACTCTTGAATTCAAAAAATCTCGGACTCCTCAGCTAAGAAAGAATCAAAACGAATAATTTGAATTCAAATCTGAGTTCATATTTTTTAAAAATAAAATAAAAAGACATAGAGATAAGAGAGTATGTCTGAAAAGAACATAGCTCCTGCTACTGTCTGCAAAGTTGTGTGTTTTTGTTGTCTTTCACGTATAAAAGAAAAACAATTAAATTGCTTCACAATCTCTTGAATCCGACTAAGTGAAACACACCCAACAAAATCAAAAACTAATAATCTGAATCCAAATTTAAGTTTGAATCAAGCATATATTAAAAAAAAAATTGAAAAAGACAGAGACAAGAGAGTTTACCACATGTCCAGCAAGTGGAGAGTTGCTGTCACCAAAAAGGTACTTGAAGAAAGCATCAAGGTGAAGACCATTACGATGAAGAAGAGAAGACGCGGCATTGATGATCGATTGAGCATCTTCTCTGGTAGCTTTACCTTGCTTCTGAACATCGATCAGAAACCTGTGGAGATGATCAACCGTCATGACCCCATTCTCCGAGTATTTCTCGAAAAGGGACTTGATCTCACGCGGCGCCTCCGATGCCGTGTAACGAAACCTCCGGCGAAAGCAGAAACACACTCTGTACGTTTGCTTCGACATGAGGACAAGGAAGATCCTTTGGGTGGTGGGAGGAGATGATGATTGGAGAAGAAGAGAAGACGATGAAAGCAAGTCAGAATAATTCTTTTTTAATTATTATTTAGGGTTTGTTTTGTTTGTATTCAACCAGAGATTATCTTCTGTCTTATGAATATATTTAATGAAATTAAACAATACCTTCGTCAAGATCTGTCTCTTCTCGTGCGAATATACCCGAAGGCAAGTATCTGTCGTCGACATGGCCAGCTGTGAAGCTTTTTAAAGGCTTTGGGCTTTATTGAGACCATGTATCTATAAAGCCAATTAAATGAGTATAGAGTGGGCACGAGCTAAAGAAAATCTCTCTAGCAAATACTTTTTTTTAAGAAAAATGTCACTTTCACACTTTTCACGTACAAAAATTATATAACATTAATATATTTTTATTTAATATATAATTAATTAAATAAAATAATTTACATCTATTAGTTATTTAAAAAACTAAAATTAAATTTAATGTACAAAATTATGTAGAATGAAATATTTTTTAACCAAATAGAAAAAACAATTATTATATGTTGGCGGGGGTGTTGACAAAGAAAAAATATATGTTGGCGGGGTATGAAGCTACAAAAGTATTTGGGCTTTGTTCGGGCCCATTAATTACTAAAGCCCATAAATAGAGTTTCTAGGGTTTGCTGCTTATAAAGTTGCAACTGAGCACTGACTTAAAAAATCTCTCGCTAGCATCTCCGCCTCTCTTTTCATCTGAAATCTGAACACAATCCGAGGTTACATCTTCAGCGAGACCCAGCATGAGAGCTAAGGTGAGTAATGTTTTTTTTATGTTAATATGGAATAATACTAAGCTCAGTAGAAACAGAAGTAGGTGGTTAGTTTATTTATATTGTTTCTATTTTTGGATTGTAATAGTGGAAGAAGAAGAGGATGAGGAGGTTGAAGAGGAAGAGACGAAAGATGAGACAGCGATCTAAGTAGTTTTCCCGAACCAACATTTTGTGAGAGAGTTTTGTTGGGTTTTCAATCTGAATTTCAATGTTTTTCTTTTTTGCTGGACCTAATAGATTCTATGTTTTCAGTCAGAACTATGTTTTTATTACATGATTGGTTCTCGTTTTAATCTTTTATTACAATCTGAATCTAATTAGTGTTGTTATAGTTAGTATATGCTTAGCTAGGATTGTGAGGTCGTCGAACATAACAATAAAGCTGGTAGATTATTATCATCCGAGTTCGAATCCAAATTACAATAGAAATTTAGAGTCACTATTCAAACATAAATTCAACGGCAGGGGAATATTGTTCACACAACAGTGTGTGCGGTGTCTTAGTAACCACCTCCTTGTGGTAAAGCAAGTTGCATTGGTGGTGCCTGTAAAGCAAGTTGCATTGGTGGTGCCTGTAAAGCAAGCTGCATCGGTGGTGGTGCCGGTAAACCAAGTAGCATCGGTGGTGCGGCTAAAGGAACTGGCAACAATTGGGCGTACATGTTCTGATTTTTAAGAACAAAGAAAACAAAACCACTTTTAAAGTTAGTTTTGTCAAGGAAAGACCCGTGATGATGTTTTAGTTCTTAGCTGTTTATGTTACCTGTTGGGACATGACTTCCTTCTCTTGCTCCTCTTTGGCCTTCACCTCTTTTTGTGCCTCAAGCTTGTCTTTCATTATCTCATCCACTTTGCCTGTGTACTCTCTCGTTACCTGCAAAGAAAAAAGATTAGGATCAAGCAAGTTCATCATCTTGGTTCTTATAAAGGAGAGCCTAGGATAAATCACCTGGAGAAGGTAAGGAAAGGCAAAGTCTATCATGTTGTTGGTCCATGCAAGTTCTAGAGCAACGTCTGGTCTGATTAAGTCATAACATACAAAGAGGCATGAAGCAAAGCATTCCTTCTTCCCCTACCACAAGCACAACACAAGAGTATTAATTTCATCTTCTTCTTAAACCAAATAGCTTTCTGGTGCTTCAGACAATAATCCATACCTGTTCAATGAAGTAAACCAGTAGCTGTTCCGCAAGCTCATGGTCACCAGATTGTGAAGCAGTTTCCATACAGTCTTTGTACATGTTATCTTTCTTTGACAAAGCAATTGATTGCTTCCATTTACCAGCTTTCTTGTAGATATAAGCAGCCACACGTCTCATTTCAACAAGCTCGTGTTTCTCTATCTGTTCATATGAAGATATAAAGTGTTTAGTAGATATAAAGGTGTAGTTTATATAGTAGATATAGAGTCGTCTACCTTCTGAGCGAGCCCTATCTGGTCGAAGCTGTCATGTAAATCAATAGACTCACGCAACCTTTCATAGTCTTCTTCTTCCACGTATATCTCATTCAGAGCTTCATTAACAGCAGTGACATTAACGCTCTGAACTGCAACCATGTATGGCTTCACAAGACGCAACTGACCAGCCTGAGACAGAAGAGACTCAATTGTTAGTAGACAACCTTTTCTGTTTCGAGAAGAAAACATAATCATATCATAGGTCAAGTTTCTAACCTTGCGCATAATATCAACAACACGTGTGTGATCCAACCGCAAAGCAAGCACGTTGAGAAGATCATTGATCATATCCGGATGCTCCTGTAAGTAAAAGTGCACAGCCTTGTAGTACAGCTCAACATTTGCAACCTTGCCAACAATGTCTTTGAACTGCACGTGATCCCACGCTTCAGGAGAATGGTTCATGACAGTGGTCGCAGCATTATCAAACTCAGCATATTGAATGTAGAGATAGGTAAGTTCCTGCCAGTGCTGTTGCTCATCACAGGCTCGTATAAGCTTAGGAATGTTGAGGCGAGTGGAGAATAACTTGATGTGTTCGATAAGTTTCTCATAATGATATCTAGCATAGAGTACACCCAACTCAGTGAATATACCCATGTGAGCACGTTCTAGCCCAAGTCCACTCTCCATAAGTGAGATTAGTTCATTGAAGCAACCTTTGTTCTGGTAGAACTCGCTGACTTCTTCCAGGTCATCCACCTATCAACCACCAAAAGATGATGAGATACGTTTTGTGGTATTAGTAATAATAATATCATACATTAAGATCAGATTCTTATTCACCTGAATGATGATGTTAAGGCCACAGATCTGTGCCAACCTGAACTCCTCTGCATCAACACAAGCAAAACACACTTCCTTCCATGTCTTTGCACTCTTTGCTTTCCTTGCAGCATCAACAGCACCTTGGAACTGTTGCACCTTCACAAGCGTGACAGCTAGCTTTCCCCAGTTTGATACAGACGCATAGATTATTTTTGCAGCTTCATACATAGCTTCACCATATAGACGATCACCAACGTTTTGTAAGTTAGCAACGTTTGGCATCAGAATGAACTCTTCAACCTCACTTAACCTATCAATCTTTGCATATGCATAGACGAGCTCACTATCAACCTTTGGTTCCTTCACCTTTTGTCTAACCATCACAAGGTACCTGACCAAGTCATCATAGACATTAGCCTCTTCATTAGCACGTATGACCTCCAAGAAATGAGTAGCGTCCTCAGCACGGATAAAAGACTCAATTGCATCGCTGACTAGTCCTTCACTGAGTTGAGCCTTTGCAACTTGGCTCCAAACACAATCTTCTTCAACTCTCAAAGCAAACTCAACAGCACGCTCAATGCTTCTGATGTTATCCAGCAACACGTTAACAGCTTGAACACTTAAGTTAAACTTCTTGAAAATAGCAAACGCTTCCTCAAATAGTTGAGCTTCTACCGCCATTTCTCCAACAACAGGTCCATCAAAGTTCTCAAGCCTGTTAACATAGTCCATAACTCTAGATGTATCTGCCTTAACAGCTGTCAGTATCAGCAGATTCTGCAGATTGATGTTCCCACTGAAGTCAGAGTTCTGAAGCACTATCTTCTCAAGAAGCTCAATAAGCTCATGAGGCAAATCAGCAGTCATGAATGCTTTAACAGCATAGGAGACTTGCTCTGGGCTCTTGCTTTCAGGTAATGCAGTAGACACAACTTGGTCAATAAGTTGTCTTCTGTGATCATTTTTTTCATCAAGAACCATATCCCAGAGATCACAGTCCATCCTCTCCACTACATACCTTGCTTGTAACTTGAACAAAGAGTTTTTGTTGGTGACATTGATGAGTTCCGCATCACACTGTCCTCTTCTGTAGGACACAACAGCCAGTGTAGGATCACGTTTCTCGCAGTACTTACCAACAACACGAGAGTCATAGTAAGCGTTTGTGGTCAGGAAACGCTCAGGGTTGTTGTTACTGTCAATGATGATTTTACCCAAGGCATTATGGACATGCACATCTTGGCTTCCCTCGGTTACTAGATGCTCCAAGAACTGAGTGAGGAGACGTAGTCGGTTCCTGGAAAAAAAAAGAAGCAGAAACATATTAGAGCTTGCAAGAACGAACAGAGAGAATGAGAGCAAAAGAGATTCACCTCTTCTCGCATTCCTCAACAAGAGTTTCAACAGGCAGCAATGAACGCACAGAGATGATGAGACCTTTAATGAAATCTTCAGGGCATTCATCATCAAGCAACTGTCCCACCACTAAGGGAGCATTCCCAGGGCTCACCTTTGTTCAACATCACCAAACGTATATTAGTATCTAATGAAACACTGAACACTCTAAAAAACAGTAGCAAAGCTCCATACCTTTTGAACGTAACCTTCAATGTAACGCAGCATGTTGTTTATGTAGAGGTAATGAGTAAGATCAGGTACAAATCCGAAACGGTCACAGACATTTATCAAAGGCCTTGCATCAGGAAGGTTAGCTTCCATTAAAAATTTCTTTGTCTTTTCAGCATCATAGAAGCTAGACTCTCTAGTCACATGCTCAACCTCTTTTATTTGACCAGTCTTGGCAGCTGCTTCAATGTACTTGAAGTGAATCTCAGGATCCTCACTAAAAGAACATTTTCATCATCAGCATACAAACACAAGAATCATATGCTTGTTTACAGGAATGATAGTAGATTATATTAATCACCTCATGCTTATATATGAGCCTAGGAAAAAGTATAGCCCTTCATATGATTTAAACTGCTCAAAGAGCTTAATACATGCATCAACACCAAGTTGCTCATAGTACTCCTTGCAAGCCTGTGGTTACATGGAAACGTTACTGCCACATTAAACAATCAAGATTCATCATATTATACACAACTTACTTGAACAATTATCTGCAGGTTGCCTCTCGGGTTAACCAGCAAAAGCTCCTTCATACACTCCATAGCCCAATCGCTAGAAAGAGTTCCTAGAAACTCAACAAGAGCCTGCATTGCATTTTAAACAGAGTGATGTTTAACAACTTTTAATTTCTATAACTTTAGCAGCTAAGAGAGCATTCATTACCTGTGGCTCAATAGCATGTGTGTTGACAATCACACGTTTTATATCATTTAACTCTGAGTAATGCTGCACAGTTCAAAAGTAAAAGAAGTTAGAGAAGGAAAGATAATTCTACTTAGCCAGCAAGACAAGGAGATCCAACCTTTAAGGATTGGATATAAAGTCCAGCCTTTTCACAAAGCTGAGCAACACGAGGCCGGTCATAGTGGCTGAACATCTTTTCTGCTAAAATTATATCAGCCACGTTAGGGAAGGTTACCAGATTGATCTCCAGAACCTGTATTGACAGTTAAACTAAGAATGTGAATAGAGAAAGCATATAGAATCATATAAGTTGGCAACTAGTTTCAACCTTAGTTTGCAGAAAAGCATGCTCAGGTAAGTCTAGCTTCAGCACATCCAAAAGGAAAGCAGTAGCTTCTCTGATTAGATTTCTCTGAATATGCAAAGTAATTACATTAGTATGCATTGTGTAAAACTCTCTACAAAGATATACTTGTTCACCTACCTGAAGAAAAAGGTCAGTGATGGTGTTGATGTCCTCCACTGAACAACCTCCTTTCATTTGTGACATCATTACTGCAAATTTTCCAGCTCCCTGAGAAAATAAGTTAAAACAAATTCATGAACTCTTCTTGTTATTATGCAACCAAATAAAACCAGTTCTTTAAAGAGTTTTAATATGCTGCAAGTATCAAAAGTGCACAGCACTAACCTGAGGATCTGTACGTAGTATGGTTTGCAGAAGAAACATGTAATCAGGTGTGTACTTAGCCTAAAGTCACAACATGAAACAATGATCACTTCTTGAGCACAATGAAACCATAACTGGGTCAGAGGCAGACTTTAGATTCTTTTGTTATTTACCTTCTGAGAGTAAATCAGTATTTTGTCAAACTCCCTTCTTTCTGCTAAAGCTGCTACAACTTTTGGAGATGTCTTGGCTTTGATATATATTTCCAGAGCAAGATCATTATCCAAAGTCTGTAACAGAAGTACTTTATGACACAAAATAACAAAATGAGACATATCACACACTTAACAGTATGATGTATATTACCTTGACAAGGTCTCCCAGTTCTTCACTGCATTCTAACTTATCCTCATCTAACCAGTTTTTCAGGAGGTTCTTCTTGTTTTGATTCACAACAAGGCGAGAT
Source organism: Moricandia arvensis (assembly GCA_905132765.1). Classification (NCBI taxonomy): domain Eukaryota; kingdom Viridiplantae; phylum Streptophyta; class Magnoliopsida; order Brassicales; family Brassicaceae; genus Moricandia; species Moricandia arvensis. The sequence continues at coordinate 118,938 of CAJHQP010000252.1, read as the reverse complement.
AGTTCTAATGACTCATATGAATTGAGCTTTCCTTTAGTTAAAAGAGTCCCAAAGTACTGTAACAGTGGAGGAGTTTGTCCAGCTTGTACAGGAACACTCTGCACACATAGTGGTTTTAAAGACAATTAAATACACATACACAAGCTTAAATTTGCTTGAATAAGGAAAAAAACAATACCTGGAACTTGGCCACTGTATCAGGTGTCCTTAGAATTCCCTGAGGAGATTCAGCAGCAAGCTCAGCAGCCTCCTTGTACTTTGTTTGATTGAACAGCTCTTTGAACCTCTCTTTAACCTGCAACATCAGAACTGAATATGATACCCTTCACATTACCAACTAGCTTTTTCATTTTCTTCAGAAAGATAACCATCTCATACCATATCTTCTGCACCAGGGAGGTTTCCTCTTATAGCAAGCTTGATAGCAAGCTCCAAATTCTTCAACTATGATACAAACGCTTAGGTTTCTTAGCATGACATGATGATGAAGGTATAGCTTATTATAAGGAAAATAGAATAAAAGTTAAAAAACATACTGGACCACTAATGAAAGGTATTATAGTAGCCTCATTCACAGTAGCCAAAAGAACTTGTCCACGCCTGTTAATGACATAGAAACCCCCAACTGAAGAAGCTTCAGAAGTCAAGAAAATTGGGTCTGGACTTATCCGGTTTCTGTAGATAGGAGTAGCAGTCTCAAGATCATATACAAACAACCAGCCAAGCTTGGTGATGACATATATCAAGCTAAACTTGTTAGAGATCTGCCAGGGAAAAAAACATTCAGAGTCAGAGAAGTTTTCACCAAAACATACTTCAAATGTAATGCTAACTACAAACCTGCATGCCAACAGGAAAATCATCAGCAAACTCTGGTAGGTAAGAGAGTTCTGCCTGCTTTTTTGTGAATGATGGCTTTCCTGAAATATAGTTTAAGACAAAACCAACTTAAAAAAATGTAACCAAAGACAGTAACTAACAGTGACAATATTTAAGGAGACTAACCAGGTTGGGCACCAAGCTCAAGGACGTGCAACTTTGATGTTATCTGCCCAGAGTTAAAGCTCTTGGTTGCAAAGGATATAAGGGTAGAAGGATTCTCATTCCCAGGGACCTAATATTTTAGTAATGTCGCAAGTCAGACACTACAGTTCAAGATCTTAAACCATAACTCACTGAAGAACTAAAGTAGTTTTACCTTAAACTGAGCAAACGAAGCAGCGTGTGCTTCAAGGGCCTGGCTCTGCTGTTGATCCACAGAGAAAAGCTGCATGTTTCCTTTTACCAATTGTGCTCTCTAGAGATGACAAGATCAGTCAAGAACCTTCAACTTTAATGTAGTTTTTTCATGTTCTTATTAACTTACCTCAGGAGGACCAGGAGCGATTCCAATTAAAACCAACCACTTCTCATTAGGAGAGCATTTGTAGTTAATGATTTGATTGTTTTCCAACTTGGTCGCTCTATCAAACATCTTAACTGGCTCAGAATCACCTGGAAAGTATTTGAAGAACCATTAGAATCATTGTAAGAAGATGGGAGTGTAAGGTATAAAATATATACAACCTTCAATAGACCAGTGATACACTGAGTTTTTTGTGACCAGACCCAACATCTTGGGTGTAATCCACTTCCAAAACTCAACCTATATAAACAATGGATGGTTAAACCATCAGAGTCACTATATATAATATTTGCATCAACAGTCACCTGGTCAGGCATCTGATGTGACTTCAGCTTTGCTTTTGCTTCAATGTTAAATATCTGTAGATTATCCTGAGTAGTTCCTGGAACTTGAGCTAGATTATACAAAATGAACAAGAAAGTAAGGAATAAAAAAGAGTAATACTCAATATAAGGAACACATCTACTGCAAACAAGAGTTTCTAGGCTAACGACTACACAGAGATTGTGACACAGCAGAACACACGAGGGGAAGTTACAAAAAAACTTGTGAATGCTTTACCTTTCAAGGCAAGGATCATAGAGTTAGGGTTCATGAGAGCAGAATCTGCAGTAATAGGCCTCCTAAGAGGCTGCATGGGCATATTCATATCAATAATCACAACACTGTTTTGTGGTGCCGTCTCTCGCACGCATATGTACTTGTCAGATTCCATAGTAACATTTCTAAACGTGATGAATTGTTGATTGATCCCAACGCTAGGAAGCTGGAATAAAAAAACAAAACCAAAGCGTTGTTATGTCACATATATAGACACACATAGTTCATATATACTTAGTAATGAGATCCGATCCGAGCATATCAGTAACATGCATTACACAAACTCATGAGGACATGAGTTAACGTCTAAACTCATGAGCTCAAGTCCATGAGATGAAGAAGAAGAAGAACTAACCGTGAGGACCTCCTTCATCGTGATGGGGGCGTTTGCTGCCGCCATGTTTGACCACAGTTCGAGAAAAGAATCAGAAATGTGATCGGGACGAGACTATAGAGAGTGGAGAAGGACTTGAAAACAGGTGATGGAAGAAGTAAGGGAGAAAGAGATGTTTTGAAATATATATATGTAAGTAACTTAGGTGGTAAGTGATAAGTTAGTCAAAAAAAAAGATCTTAGGTGGTAAGGAAAATTGCTATCACATAAATTACATCATTGTTATTATTGCTAATAATTATTCCATACGTTTCATATTAAGTGTTAGTTATAAATTTTGTTTTATTATAAATCTCGTTTTACATTTTTAATGCATATTTAAAATAGAATTTTTTTATTGTTATTTTTTAATTCATTAACTAATAGAACTAGAAAAATATTATATTAAATAGAAATAAAACAGAAAAATTAATAATTTTTTTAATTTATGTACGAAAATCTTAACGATATTTATTATAAAACAGAATGAATATTCTTTTATTTTCAGATTTTTTTCCTAATTCTACAAAGAATGATTCTCTTATTATTCAACTTTTCAATCAATGTTAATTTGTTGACTTACATTGGAGTCAGATTTTCGGATATAATTTGTGGACTACAACGGATTTATTGCCAAATAACAATTCCTTGTCAGATTTTTTTCTTATACTATTAGTCTATAATTACTACCAAAAATGAATTTGAAAGATTTTTATTCATTTTTTGAAAAGAATCAATTCTCTAATTTTTTTATTAATTTTTTCTAACTTTCAACTTTTGTGAACTTGTCATGTTTTACCGATGATCCTGAGAATTTTGAAGTTTTAATATAATTTTAAATTTCAAAAAAAAAAACAAATAAAATCTGAGTGTTTAATAAATTTTCCTGAAAATCAATTGGGCTAATCAGTTAAGCCCAGTTTATCGTAATGGATCATGCTCGTTAACAAAAACGTAGAAGGGACGAAATGTTTTGATTGGATGTTCTAATAAAACATGTAAAAGCTGTCTGGTCTGACGTGGACACCATACGAAACTAAAAAGATCAATCTACGAAGAACATCATAAGAAACAGAGGAGTGTTCAAATTTTATAAGATTTTAGATCTCAGAATCATCAGAAAAAGCTTCTTTCTTTGGCTTTTTTCCATGAAATCGTTGCATCACCACAGAGCTCCACTAATCTCTTCCTCATCATCTTCTTCCTCTCCAAGCCACTCTTTCGTCTCTAGGCTTCTTCTTCTATTGACTCTACTCCCAGTCTCCCTCGCCTGTCTCGCCTTCATCCTCCAATGGCGAGGCGGTGGTCTCGCCGATCCCGTCTCTGCTTCTGTAAGCTCCTCAACCTCAGTTTCTGGCGGAGGAGGCTCTGAACTCAACCACGAGGTGTTCCCCGGAATGGAGACTGTTTCATCAGTCTCCCCGAAAGCTCACCAATCTTCTTCATCGTCAGACTGTTCAAATCTAGCTCGAAGCTCTTCCCCTTCTTTTCCTTACTATGGTGATTGGAACTTCGGTGTTGATTCTAATCTAAAGCCTAAGGTATAATCGTTAAAGTCCTCTGCTTTCAGTGTTTCGAGAATGGGTTATTGCCCTGTTGTAGGCGAAGACATTGTTTGATTGATCAGTTCTGTCTTTGGGTTTTATAAAATTCTCACCTTTATGATTTGGGCATTATACTAGTTTAAAGCCTATCGTTAAAGTCCTCTGCTTTCAAGTGTTTCGAGAATGGGTTCTTCTTGTTGTGATAATAAAGATTGTTGATTGATTAGATATGTCTTTGGGTTTAAAGCTCTTATGATTTGGGCATTTACAGATATGTATCACGACTAGCACATCAGCAGGATTGGATCAGATTCTACCATGGATGTTCTACCATAAGGTTCTTGGCGTCTCTACTTTTTTCCTTTTCGTTGAAGGCAAAGCTGCTACGCCCACCATTTCGAAAGTCCTCGAGTCTATTCCTGTGAGTTGAGCTACCTTTTTGTCTACTTCTCCTAGTTTTAGTTGTGTGATTATTGTCCATAAATGTAGTCCGATGCCTCTTCCAGGGGGTTAAGGTGATATACAGGACAAAAGAACTTGAGGAGAAGCAGGCAAAGAGGTCAGTCAACTATCTTCTCTGTTCTGGGAACTGTAGTAATGTTGTATCTTCTACTACTGGCGTCATGCTCTTTTCTTTTGCTTCATCAGCCGGATTTGGAATGAGACGTGGCTGTCTTCTTTCTTTTACAAGCCCTGCAATTATGAGTTGTTTGTCAAACAATCTCTCAACATGGAAATGGCTATTGTCATGGCAAGGGTAAAGCATTTTGGTGTATTGACGTTTTTGGTTGATTTTTGTTCATGTCTCATGTCATGTTCACATTTTTTTGTCATAACTTTACCAAATACCAGGATGCGGGCATGGATTGGATACTTCACCTTGACACAGATGAACTCATATACCCAGCAGGTGCTCGTGAGCACTCATTGAGACAGTTGCTTCTTGATGTTCCTCCAAATGTGGATATGGTTATATTTCCAAATTATGTGAGTCGAACATTTCTTGCATCGGTTATTTAAGCTAGTTTGGTGACTGTTAGAGTTCCTTATATGATCAGGGGCTCAATATGAACACTTTTTTTGGGGTTTATTGTTAGGAAAGCAGTGTAGAACGAGATGATATCAAGGATCCTTTTACAGAGGTATAACTCCCCTAAGACAGTTAACTAAACTGAAGAGCTGTGGTGTCGACATTTCTATTTTTTTGTTATGTTAGTATTACTTCTGAGATATGTTTGTTTGATGCAAGCAGGTGTCAATGTTTAAGAAGAATTATGACCATCTTCCAAAAGATATATATTTTGGAATGTACAAAGAAGCAACACGAAACAATCCAAACTACTTCTTGACTTATGGTAACGGCAAATCAGTTGCTCGGGTTCAAGATCACCTCCGACCAAATGGAGCTCACAGATGGCATAATTACATGAAGACTCCCAAGTATGTTATCATAAAATTCAAGCATAAGTAAACTTTCTATTGGTTGAGGAACATGATAAGACTTTTGCTTATGAAGCCAAATCATGTTTTGTAAATAGTAACCCTTTTGATTCTTGGCAGTGAGATCAAATTGGAGGAGGCTGCTGTGTTACACTACACATATGCCAAGTTTTCTGACTTAACATCCAGACGTGATCGATGTGGCTGCAAGCCTACAAAAGAAGACGTGAAAAGATGCTTTATGTTGGATTTTGATAGATCTGTAAGCTTCTTTTCTTAATATCTCTTGAACTCCTTTAAAGCTATGTGTTTCAATTCCACTTACTATTGTAATGATGCCGTCTGGATGATGAACATTGCAGGCATTTATAATTGCGTCAACAGCAACTGAAGAAGAAATGTTAAGTTGGTAAGAGCCTTGGCGGCAGAACTTTCTTGAGCACTTGTGTGATGTAGAACTTATTACACTATATGAACAAGTAAAAAAGTTAAGGTCCTATTTTGATTACGCAGAAAACTGGTATTGATATATGTGCTGTTTAGGTACCGTGAACATGTTGTGTGGGGTGACAAAGAGGTGAGGACGAAACTCCTTAGGAAGGGTATTCTAACTCGAATCTACTCACCAATGGTAAGCAAATACTCATCAACTTATTACATCGAGTTCTTGCAAGTCAAGTGTAAAAGGTTAGTTAACGTTTTGGTTTGTAAAATGCAGGTTGTTATACAGGCATTGAAAGAGTCTGGTGTTTTCAGCTCGGTTGTCTCATCAGCTTCAACAAATCTTTCAAAGAAAAAGTTGTTGGCATCAATGGGCAAAAGCAACTCATCAAGATCTACAACATCTGATTCCCTTCCTTCAAAGGACAAGGAGTCTCAGGGTGTCTCTGCAAGACACCTTCTTGAAACTGAATCAGCGGTCCCTCCTTTATCGCCTCCTGGGATGGAACACGCTGGACTTATCACAGAGGATTAACAGATTTAAGCATCGATCTGATGCATTTGCTTCCTCCTTACTGAGTGATATTAATACCCGATGGAAAGCTAGTGTTGTGTAGCTTTAGGAGAGAAAGACACTTTGGTTCTTTATTACCCGATAGAAAGACACTTTGGTTCTTTCATCTCATTAATTTTCACATTCGGGTGAGCATTGATTCAATGATAAGTCATGTGTATATATAATTTTGATTCGTTAACGAATTCATAATGTAACATTTAATGGATTTTCATATTTTTTCCTCTGGTTTGAGTATTTTGAAAATCATCTTAAGCGTATAATAAATCACATGGTATATAAAACTCAATAAATCAAAATTATATTAACATACAAAGCCAAGAGGAATGAATCTTCTATACATCGAAATTACTTTTTTCATTCAAGATATTTTAATTGTGAGATGTTTCTCTATTTTAATTTTTATATAAACTACTCTTATACTCACAAATAATTTTATGTAATTAGTTTAATTATTATTAAACCTTTTAAATCAAAAGTAAGTTTGTGGCAAACAAAACATCAAAATGCGGTTTTTAACTTCACCCACATCGACAATGATGGTGGCGAGTCTAAATTATCGCCACCCCAACATCAAGGGCCTTATTAAAAGAAGAGCACGAGAACAAAAAAAACGTAAACAGAATCATGATTTAGAGAAGCTCAAGTGGGACTTTCATAGAGAAAACAATCACCACACCATCATTACTTGTCGACTACTTCAATCAGACTCGGCTCATAGTCGTCCGGAGCCACAAATCCATGAAGGTTCATCACTGTTGCAGCTACATTCGCAAGCCCAGGTGTGTCCAAGTCCTGTCTGAATCTAACTCCTGCTGACAAACCAGGACCTCCTATTGCAATTGGCACCTGCAACGTACATCATGCCACAATCTCAGTTCTGGTAATAAAACCTCTCATACTTAAGTCTAATCTTTATGATGCACATTCGCAACTTTCACGTTCTGACCACAACGCTTAGTTTTTGGTAATTCTAGAGCTTACCGGTTTCAGGGTGTGAGAGGTGAGAATCTGAAGCTTTCCTTCCTTGTCAAGAGCAGGCTTGCCAGCTTTATCCCTTTTAACCATGTCCTCTGCATTTCCGTGATCTGCAGTCACAACATATATCCCTCCCACCTTTTCTATGGCATCAAGGATCATCTGCACACCGAGCAGCATACACTTGTGAGTCATATCGCTACTAAGACTAGCTACACACATTCATCTGTCTAAGACTTGATTGAAATCTTACCCTCACAGCAATATCAGCAGCCTCACATGCAACAACAGTAGCTTCAAGATCACCGGTATGACCCACCATGTCTCCATTTGGCAGGTTAACACGCACCTGCAGAAGTTCATTCGCACCATAGTAAGAAGACGAATTTTGAAAGGGATTGTGACAGTTTGATAAGATCATACACTCACCTGGTCAAAGTTGCCACTAAGGATAGCATCCCTTGCTTTCTCAGCAATTTCCAGCGCTTTCATCTTTGGCTGTTCATTGAATGATATTCCGCAGTCACTCTGGATCTCAACGTACTTCTCTAGCTTTTCATTGAAATACCCAGAGCGGTTTCCATTCCAGAAGAAGGTAACATGGCCAAACTTAACTGTTTCACTGTTCACCAATATAAATGGCTCACTAACTCATACATAATACATTCAAGTATATAACCTCATCAAGAAAACGGAAGCTAGGACATTTCACCAGTTTCAACTAGCAAGTAACCCCAAGCATAAACTATGCCTCTAACGAGCAAGTAGAGAAGGCAATAGGCATGTTACTTGTTTCAGGATTTCAATTCCAATACCAGTTGAAGCAAATAAATAATCTATGAACGATCTCAAAGATTAACGTCCTAAAGGCAATAAAGATTTGAGAGATCCTGAAAGTTAACCTGCAAGCAAAAGTACGGACACCATTATGTGCAAGATATTCACCAGAAGTTCTGTCAATCAATGGTGGAGAAACAAGGTAATGGCTAGGAAGCTTTAGCTCCCCATCATACTGGAGCATTCCTGCGTAACGAATCTTTGGGACTCGTACGCGATCAAACTTGTCAAAATCTTCATTCTCGAGGGCCTTGGCAAGCATGACCATTCGATCAGCACGGAAGTTGAAGGTAACAACTGCGTCACCATCAACGATTGGACCAACAGGCTTCCCACTGTCGTCAACAATGACAAACGGAGGCAAATACTGGTCATTGGCTTTAGGTTCAGCCCTCAGTGTCTTAACTGCTTCAAGAGCATTTTTGAATTTGTGTGGAGCTTCTCCAAGGACTTGAGCATCCCACCCACGTTTCACAACATTCCAATCATTCTGCCACAAAGAAAATCAGAATCAGGAATTTGAAAGGTCAAGTCTAATCCTTTCTCAGAGTTCATGGATTCTATTCTCACCTCATAACGGTCCATTGTGACATACATACGACCTCCACCAGAGGCAACCTGAGCATCAACACCTTTAGAACGTAACTCAGCAAGGTCACCTTCAAGAGTCTCCACAAATCCCACACTAGACCCGTCCAAAACATCACGACCATCAGTAAGAATATGAACACGGATTCTTTTAACGCCACGTTCTGCGAAACCCTTCAACAACAGCTGCAGAACAAATAAAGAAAGTTAACAAAGGCCAACACTTTTCACACATCTTAAAGGTATCAAAAAGCTACCTGCACTTGATCTAAGCGGGAGTGTACACCACCATCACTTAAAAGTCCGATCAAATGCACAGTGCCTTTCTCGAAAGACTCAGAAATGTATTTGAAACCTTCATCTTCATAGATTTTCCCGGATTCAAGTGCGAGATCAACAAGCTTAGCTCCTTGAGCGTAAATTCGACCAGCTCCAAGAGCATTATGGCCAACCTCGCTGTTTCCCATGTCATCTTCACTGGGAAGTCCAACGGCTGTGCCGTGAGCTTTGATCAGCCTCCATGTATCAGGACGTCCCTGTCGATAAAACGAAACCGTTAAAAATCCACACCACTAATTATTAGATTACTATAACTATAACAGTTTAGTCATGTTGGTTTAACCTCTGGTTTAGTTGTTACGTTAACCGGAAATCATGTCACTATATAAATGAACCAGAATTAAACATTTTGATATATTTCCGGTTAACATGACAAATGAACCTGAATCAACCACAGGGATTAAACCGTTCTAGTACTCTAATACGAATCTCTTCATCGAGGTACATGCGATGCGAGAGAGAACATACGTTTTTAAGGGAATCCATGGCAGGAGTTGGAGCTTTGTGGATGCAATTGTATTGATCAGGCTCAGATTCACCCCATCCATCAAGAACAATCAATCCGATTGTTTTACCTTTCGGGAGCTTAGGGTGGTCCTCAAGTTTCCAGTTAACGTTGCCGGAGCTACCCATAGCTGGATTCAGATCGGCTCGTGAGAAATCGAAAGATAAAGAAACAGATCTGAGACGAGAGAGAGAGAGAGAGGACACGGAAGCTTACCAGCGGAGAAACAGAGGAAGCTTGTATGGAGATTGGTGAAGACGAAGAGGTGATGTGGTTAGATATGGTAGGTTGATGATCTAACACTGAGATCAATATGGGGTTTTAAATAGCGAATGACGTGGTGACCATAATGGGCTTTTCTTTGGGCTCAAGTAAAAACATTGTCAAGCCCCAGAAACGAATATTCTAAGTTAAGAATGTCCTAGAACATGTGTGTTCACCTCTAGATGGATTTACAAATCTGTATTTTTTTAATATGATTACATGACTCCCATAAACTAATTTATCATTAGACCTTTACACATTTGTATTCTTTATGTAATGATGTATGAATCTCATGAACAATCATATATCTTGATTTAAGTTCTAAAACTTGTAATATTTTTCAAGATATTAGTATACAACACAAGAATGATTCTAAAGCGATACAAAACATCTAAGAAAGCTTATGGCTGAGCTCAAAATCTGCAAGGAGACTCCGCACTTTTCTCCAAGTAAATGAGAAGGCGATGATTTCGAGATGGGCTTCCTCATAAGGTTTATATTGTAATGGGCTAGTAAATATTTTAATGGGCTTTTATATTAACCAGATAAAGCCTCATCTGAGTCCACATCGTGGTCAAAGTAGATTGGGCCAGAATAGGAAAGCTTATTATTATTTTAATTTTTTTTTAATTAGTCGCGAGGATAACAAAGGTGTATATAAGTAGATATATACGGTTGATATGGAAACATATATATACAGATACAGATAACAAATAGAGGTAGAAGGACAACTGTTACGGCGAAACGAATGCTGAACTGTAACAATATGATTGGTCGAAATAAAGTTAATACTTAAAAAAAGATATGAATGTGAAGCATTATTTTAATTGGCAAAAAAAAAAAAGAGAAAATGCGATGAACAGGCTGTATAGTTTTTTTTTTCTTTGTGAACAAATGGGACTGAAGACAAACACTCTTCTCTTCTCCTCTTTGTCCTTTTAACTCTCTCTCTCTCCTTTTCCTACCGGAGACCATTGCTTCTCTCTCCTCCTTTTCCACCGCCGACCATTCCTCCTCTCAATTCCCAACAATAAAGTTTCAATTTTTATTAAGTCTTCTCCACACTCAGACGTGACGCCGACTCTTTACTGAGTCTAGGGCCTTTGACTCGCCCTGGGGATCTTTTTTTTTATCTCCAGAGGCGACAAACAATGAGGTTTCTGTTTGGTCTTCATGTGCTTCTGTTCTTCTCTTACCAACTCTCTGCTCAATCTCCTTCGACCAATGCCTCCTCTTCTCTCGATACCCTTCTCCAAGACTACTCCTTTAAAGCCTTTGTTCGTCCCCGTACCGGCATTCTCTACGACGGCACGGTTCCATCCAATTTAACAGGGATCAAAGTCGCCGCCATGAGACTCAGAAGCGGGAGCTTGAGAAGACGAGGAGTCTCTTCTCTAAAAGAGTTCTCGATTCCGACAGGAGTAATCGTGAAGCCGTATGTGACAAGACTCGTTTTTGTTTATCAAAACCTAGCTAACTTCTCTCAACTCTATTACCCTTTGTCTGGTTACGACTATGTTGCTCCCGTGTTGGCTCTCCTCGCTTACGACGCCAAGAATCTCTCCGCCGTTAACTTACCGGAGCTTGATGTAACGGCGTCAAAGGATCCGATAAGAATCGACTTCTCTGATCTGGAACGGATACCACAAGGGGGAGGAAGTGTTCAGTGCGTTAGGTTTGATTCTCGAGGTGAAGCGAGTTTTAGTGATTCGGTTGGGAGCACATGCGTGACGGAGAAGCAGGGACATTTCTCGGTGGTGGTGAAGTCTGTTGCGTCTGCTCCATCTCCATCTCCAGCTCCAGCTTCTCCGGGGACTGAGACAAAGAAGAAGAAGAGGTCTGAGTCTAATTCAAGAACTTGGATCACTGTTGGTTCTGTGTTGGGTGGATTGGTGCTTTTGGGGCTTTTGATGTTTCTTGTTTTGAGGTGTCGGAGTTACAAGAAGGAGGAGAAGATGAAGGAGATGGAGAGAGCTGGAGAGACAGGGGAAGCTCTGAGGATGACTCAGGTCGGTGAGACAAGAGCACCAACTGCTACTACCACTCGTACACAACCTGTTCTTGAAACTGAATACGCTGCTTAGCAAAATCTTTTGTGTACATCATCTTCATCTTGTTCATCTGTCTTCTTTTTTTTTCTTTCCTTTTCGATTATTTTTCTTCTGGTAAAGTGTTTTTTTCTGATTATTTGTTCGTTGTGATTAGCAAGTTGAAAACTTACATTCATCTTGTTTCTCTACGGGTGATTCTAAGGAAATAAGTGAGTATTATTGTTTTTTCACCTTTTGTGCTCTCAACTGAAATCACTAAGTTTGGTGGAAGATATGGATTGTTTCTGGAGTACACTCACTTTGTTTTCTTTCTAACTACTTTTGCTGTAAAGCATTGATCTTTTCTTGTAATAATGTCATCATCTTTTGTTTGACAAGAATCTAATTTAAGATGATGATGTCATGAGTAACATTCTCAATCTTGAGTTTATCATTCTTCAAAAGATAGTAGTGTCTCATTGAGATTCAAGTGCTTCATGCAAGTAGTTCATCCTAACTGAGTTCTGTTATTAGAAGATCACAGATAAAATTGATTTGGAACTAAAGAGCTTGACATCATGGAAGATTGATTGTATTCTACTCTGTTCTTGAGGAGATGGCTTGCAGTGCAGCCCAATGCAATGCTATTATAGAGGATTGGTTGCATTTGTAAAGTTGAACTTCTTTCTTTATAGTTTTCTTTGTTCTGTCTTCTCTTGGGAACTTGACTTGCAATGCGGGCCCCATGTATACTATAGAAGCTGATTCATGTTAAACATTCTTTTCATTTAGAATTTTGTCTCGCTTAGCTGCTCTTCATAAGCCAAGTCAACGCCCTCATGCGTCAGGTACTAACTAACTAGTCTTTGCTGTGAACAGAGAGCTGGAAACAAGTTTTAGTCAAACGTTTAAAACATGATTGGATTAGGCTGGCTTTAGCTCTCATTGTGCTATAATGCATATTTTTATATACCATGACAACAATGTCAATGAATCATTGCTTATACCTTCTGACTTCTGAGACATCATAAGATTCTTAATCAGTTAGTTTTTGTGTGCTGTCTCATCATTGCCTAATCTTTTAATGTCTGGAAACAAGTGCATCACATAAACGTTGTATTAATTATGTTTAATAGACATCCAGATGCTTGCCAAAAGGAGACTATTGTTGTAGAATATTCTTCTCTTTGGTTCTCTGTCTGTAACTTTGGTTCTCTGTCTGTAACTTTGGTTGAATTGAAGAGAAAGTTAAAAGGTATCCACATCAAAGTGAGGTCTCAACGGTAAAATATAAACAAGCTTCGTTTTCACTAAAGAGCAAAGTGATTCCTCTTTAGAATCATGGAAGGTGTTTCTAAAAACTGCCATAATCTATGATTCTGTACTACTTAGAAGTGAATCTATGAAGTTGTTTTAGTTGGTAAGAGCAACTTAATGGCATGAAACAAAAATTCCTCTGAACATAGTATTAAAAAAATAAGGGTTTGGTAACAAGAAAGGACCATTTGGAAGAAGAATTAAGAGATGAGCCCACTTGAAAGGGACATAGCAAGGGGACCCCATGTGAATCTGCAAGCAAAGACAGAGGCTTTGACCGACCTCATTCATCGTCCTCCATTATTAGTTGCAGCCACAAAACCATGTGATCCATCATCACAACCTTTCATTGGACTCTCAAATATCTTCAAAATATCCCCTTTCTATCTAATAAACAACCACAATCTGGATCTTACTTGCAACAAAACACACACCTGAAGAAGGTAATCCCTCTTTCTATCCGCACTGTAAAGTTTTTGATAAGCCACATTTCAAGATTATTATTCATTCACACAGCAAGAGTGTATTGTACACCAAATGTCATGCAACTTAATAACATGTCTCTGAACTTTGAAAGAAGAAAAACCAAAGGGGTTTAAAGCAACAAAGCTTTATCCGAACTTGTCTCCAACAAAAATCAAACAGAAATAACAGTATTAGATTCCCCAGCTTCTTCTTCTTCTGGAATACACTTTATTTGTGACCATAAACGTGTTCACCTTAAGCACCTACATCACATCAACATGTTACTCAGAGTTACATCACAAGCAAAAAGAAGAAAACAGAAAGCAGCACGGAGATTTCTTACGCCGAGAAGAAAGAAAATCACTGCCGAGAGCTTAACCATGACAAAGAAATAAGAACAGCAAACCCAGATCTAAGTCATTCCTAGACAGGACAAAAACAAAAACAAAAACACCATCCACAAGCTTTAAGGGCAACAGAAGTAAGCAAAAGTGCCTAGAATAATCTATCGAACACATAAAACACTAAGGATATCAAATCATTTCTCTCTCGAAGGACTTTTCTACACAGTATAGCAAACAAACCAGTACCCTACACAGAACTAAACAGTAGCGTATCTGCTTGTGCTAAGCATGACAGATACAGTAGCTATCTCCACAAGGTCTATCTTATTAAGCTCTTCATCGCATATTCTTTTTGGAAGCAAAGAGTTTTACACAGTGATCACACATCTAAACCTTCACTGGCACACTAATACATTGTCAAAAAAAACAAAACTTGTTTACTGATTTTTCATGCGAGAAGACAATCAAAATCATCTCTTTCCAAGAGAAGTAGACTAACAAAGAACATAAGCGGATCAGAGAAGCAAAACAGACCTGATGAACAAAAGGAATGAAATTGGATCATGAGGAAGGAGCTGCGGCTTTCTCGACGACTTTCTTGTCGCGTCTCTCCATAGCAACATCCCATTCATCGTGCCCGATGTGCTTCGGCTGCTCAATTCCAAATTGAAATCATCAAGCTCAAATTCGAGATCCAATCGGATCAAATCGTGAATACCCTAAGAGATAGAGATAGAGAGACGCAATGAAAGAAGAAAGGGGGAGAAAAGTCATACACGGCCATGATAAGCTTTGTGGATGTAGTACTGAGAGTTTCCCATAATACAGAGCATCCCTCCGATGATTCCCAGAGGCAAAGCCGCTTCTAGCCACACCAACGACATCTTCTTCTTCGTCTATCTCCTTCCTGATTCTACTTCTTCTTCTTCGCTGTATCACAGATCCAAAACTTCACCAACGAAACCGAAACGATTTGAGAGATTGACAAACTAAATGGGCCTTATGGGCTTTTTATTTTAGAAAATGTAACTAGCAATAAGGTTTTGACAAACTAAATGGGCTTATAAGGTTTTGAGCTTTGTGGGCTTTTTGTTTAAGAACATAAATATTAAAGCCCAATATAGATAAATAAAAGCCATGTTTTTGTTTTATTTTTAAAATGGGATACATCTATTACATGGTCTCGGTGGAGACAACTAGAAAACCAAGTTTGGTACATGTAAATTGCGTGAAGACAGTAGAGAGCAGCAAAACCCTTCCTCTGCCATCATGTCTGGTCTGTATAATCCGACCTACTCACCTTCTAGAGCCGCTTCTCCCCAGATTAGAACCTCCTCCGATGTTGACAGGTTTTTTCTCCTTCTGCTATCTATGTCTTCTTCACTGAAACTATCTAACTCTCTCTCTGTCTTTTGCTCATATCTTCTGCAGTCAGTACTTATCTCAGTTGCTAGCTGAGCATCAAAAGCTTGGACCTTTCATGCAAGTCTTGCCCATATGTAGCCGTCTCTTAAACCAAGGTCTCACTCTCTTTTCTCATTTCTTCTCATTAGATCTGCAGTTTATTGTTAATTGTCTTGAACTGCTACTTCCTACATATGTTTATTTCATGATTATGCAATACTCTCCTCTTTGATAACTTCTATTGGATCTTGGGTATATTTAAGCTTTATTCAGCTCTCAATTGTTCAAGCTCTTGATGCTTTAGAGTCTTACTAGCTCTTGATGCTTTAGAGTCTTACTAGCTCTTGATTATCTTTATACTCACCAACAAAAATATGCAGTGGATTCTATTGTGGGTTTGCTTTGGTATTAAAGCTCCCATCTTTGGTAGCAAAACTAGATTTAGTTGTAAAATTAATTTTCAAGATCATATAATTCTTATTGAAGAACCATGATTGAATAAGTATTTGGAAATGAAGCTGACTGCTATATTTATAGTCCTTGGAAGTCTGCTACTGCATTGGTTCTTACTCGTTTTTTATTGGTATCATAATATTCTATTTATTCCTATTTGTTGTGCAGAGATTTTCCGGGTGAGTGGAATGATGTCCAACCAAGGGTTTACTGATTTTGATCGGTTGAGGCATCGGAGTCCTAGTCCAATGGCTTCACCAAATCATATGTCTAATGTTCCTGGTGCTGGATATGGTGGTTGGAATGGTCTTCCACCAGAGGTAGCCATTTCTCCTTTATCTTTGTTTTATGCTCAGGGTTCAGATTCTGTGTGTGTGTCAGAGTTTTTGTTTATCTGTTTTGTTAAAGAAGCGTTCTTTTTCACCCTCGATTATCTTAATAGAACATATAGAATTTCTTAACAGAGGATTGTGGTGGTTGATACCCACTAGCACATGAAAATATGTATGGATGGCTCATGTATTCTTTTTGTTGGAGAAGCCTAATATTCCTACTGCAAGGAATATGAGGTATGAGTATAGCTCTCCATCTCCTTATTTGAATATGTGGTGCCATCTTTAACCTATATAGTTCATTACATGCACGTTCAAGACATAGTTTGCCCAATAAGGTTTGGTTAGTCTAGGTGATTCCTTATAGAAAATCTCACTGGGGTTACAAGTAGAACATTTTCACTTTTTTGTAAAGACCTGATAAACCCTTCCAGTTACTTAGTTTTCAGAAGACAATGAAACCTTTTTTATTTAATGTAGAGAATGGTTGGTCCTCATGGAATGGCAATGGAG
Organism: Moricandia arvensis; assembly: GCA_905132765.1. NCBI lineage: Eukaryota > Viridiplantae > Streptophyta > Magnoliopsida > Brassicales > Brassicaceae > Moricandia > Moricandia arvensis. Next base: position 102,192 of record CAJHQP010000252.1, on the reverse strand, counting down.
TGGCAAGGTGCACCTGCTAGCCCAAGCGCATACACAGTGAAGCGTATCTTGCGTTTAGATCTTCCAGTTGATACATTTCCTAATGTAAGTTCGTAAGATTTGAGTTCTTTGAGACAAAGAAATTAAAAAGACCATTAATTGATAAGTCTTTTGCTTTTGGTTGTTAGTTCAATTTTGTTGGGAGGCTTCTGGGACCTAGAGGGAACTCGTTGAAGCGTGTGGAAGCAACTACGGGTTGCCGTGTGTTTATTAGAGGGAAAGGATCAATTAAGGACCCTGACAAAGTAAGAGATGCCCACAATTTTTCTTTTTCTTGTAAACTAATCTTCTTCTGTTCATCTTTTGCTTTGATATGTTTTGGCACCAGGAAGAGAAACTTAAAGGGAAGCCTGGCTATGAGCATCTCAATGAGCAGCTCCATATACTCATTGAGGCTGATCTTCCTGCTGATATTGTCGATATAAAGCTGCGACAGGCCCAAGAGATCATCGAGGAGTTAGTAAAACCTGTGGTATGTGCTTTAACTAACTTCTTCAAAAATGGTCTATGATCTTGGTTTAAGCATTGTTCAGGAGTCAAAAGAGTTCTCTCGGTTAATAAAAGCCTATTCTACCAGACAACAAAAAGATTTGTGTATTTTTTTTGCAGGACGAGTCACAAGATTACATCAAGAGGCAGCAATTACGAGAGCTTGCTTTGCTGAACTCGAACTTGAGAGAAAACAGTCCGGGACCTAGCGGTAGTGTCTCTCCATTCAATTCAAACGCAATGAAACGTCCAAAAACAGGACGCTAAGTGAGCATAAGGTACCAAAGCTTGTGTATATGTGTATAACCAGCCTAATGGTGTGTGTTATGTTACGTCTACTCTTGGTTCTTGTGCTTTGATCCACGAGTGATTCTCAAGCACAAAGCACCAAGAGAAGTACTAATGTCTTCCTCCTAAACCGAGGAAAACATTGAAAAAAAAAAGTGAAAGTAGCGAGATGCATTGTAACCATTAAGATAGATTGTTTTTGGATTTATTCATGTGTTGTGAGTTTGTAGTATGGACATCTAATTACATTATATTCGTGTTTTGAGCAAGCAATAAGTATTGTCTTTTCTGAGTACATAGACAACTAGATCAGTATGTTAGTCCTTGGAAAGCTTGTCACTTTCCATCGTTTTCCATCTATATAAACGTTGAAAGTGCGACACTTTTGTCCAATAACAACAAGTTGAGTAGAGAGAAGAGACCAAAACAACAAGAGCATTACGTAGTCCTAGGAAAGCTTGTCTCTTTTCATCGTCTCCATCGATAAAAACATTGAAAGTGCAACACTTTTGTTCAAGAAAGGTCCATAAGAACAGAAAAAATCAACAATGGTGGTGGTGGGTGAATGTAGTTGGTGAAGTTAGTTTATTGTTCCGACACGTGGTGGGCTTAGATCCAGCTTCAGCTTTCGCAGGTGGGAAGTGGGCCCTATTGATATGACATTGATTGTTGTGTTAAAAAAGGTTTTCTTTTTAAAGTTGGAAGAGATTCTATTATTCGCACCAAACCAGAGTCCCCCTCTCTCTCTCTGTCTGCACGCCGTGATTGAATCTAAAGATCTCAGATCTCAGAGTTTAGGTCGAGAAGATGTCAGCTATAGCGCGTCTTCACTTGTCGGCAAAACCAAACCAGAGCAACCTAACATCTCCTAGAGCGATCAACCTCACGCGTGATCCAAGGATCGTCGTCTCGTTTCCACGTAATGGATCGGTTTGTTCACTCCGCACATCCTCAAATCTCGTGGCTTCATCCGTCGGAGGAGGTAGCGGTGGAAACTACGGTGGTGGTGGCGGTGGTGGTGGTGATGGAGATTCAGGTGGTGAAGGAGATTCAGGTGGTGAAGGAGAAAAACAAGAACCATCTCCATGGGGACCAATAGGTATGTTCATACAAGGATGGAGATCACGAGTAGCAGCTGATCCACAGTTCCCTTTCAAGGTTCTCATGGAAGAACTCGTTGGAGTAACCGCCAATGTACTTGGTGACATGGCGTCACGACCAAACTTCGGTCTAAACGAGCTAGACTTCGTCTTCTCAACTCTTGTCGTAGGTTCGATTCTCAACTTCACACTCATGTACCTCTTAGCTCCCTCTGCAGCCTCCGCTACCTCCTCGAATCTCTTACCTGGAATCTTTAGAACCTGTCCAGCGAGTCACATGTTTGAACAGGGAAGCTTCACCGTCATGAACAGGTTCGGGACCCTTGTCTACAAAGGAATGGTCTTTGCGACCGTGGGGTTAGCTGCAGGTCTTGTGGGAACAGCTATCTCCAACGGTTTGATCAAGCTGAGAAAGAAGATGGATCCTAGCTTCGAACCGCCGAATAAACCGCCACCAACGGTGCTGAACTCGTTGACTTGGGCGGCTCATATGGGCGTGAGTGCCAATGTGAGGTACCAGACGTTGAATGGTGCTGAGTTCTTGATGGAGAAAGGGTTGCCACCGTTGGTGTTTAAGACGGGTGTGGTGGCTTTGAGGGTTGTGAACAATCTTTTGGGAGGGATGTCGTTTGTTGTGTTGGCGAGGTTGACTGGTTCACAGTCTGTGGGGGAGGAGGAGAAGAGGGAGGTTTCAGCTGCGGATGAGAAAGATGATTGAGTAGAGTTTTCTTAGTACTTGTTTTTTTTTTGGTTCCTGTGTTGTTTCTTAGGTACAAGGCATCTTCTTGAGACGTTCTTGATCATAGAAGCAGAAGATCGTTGTTCTTGTATGTGTTTGGACCAAATAAAGACAAATCCTTTTCTTTTAAGGCCAAATCTACTGCCAAGTTTGCTATGTATTAATTTCATTAGAAAGTTATTAACCACTAATGAAGATTAGATAATTTACTTATCAGACATGTGAACTTCATTATAACGAGAGATACGTTTATTGACTATTTGAAACTTCCCAAGCAACTAGGTGTCAGAGCTTAGAGAAGTCCCATCTACAACAAAGAACCCTCGAAGATACGAACGTCCCATGAGACGGCACGCTTCTTCAGAAGGCAAGAACGGAGAGAGATCGATCGTAGGCTATGCAGCAACTTTACATTACCTTCAATAGGAAGCTGTTAATCAGCTAATTATCACTAATGAAGATTCAATAGTTTACTTATCAACCGGGCATGTAAGCTACATTCTGACATAACAGTCCAGACCTAAATGATTTTGTTTCTCTTTTGAATTAAAATACAATTTAAAGCCCAAAAATAGTGGGCTATGAGAGTATGAGATATCCTTAAAAGCATGTCTACACTACATGTGTGTAATCTGGGCTAACGGTGTTGGTTGCTTCTGGGCTAACGGTGTTGTTGCTTCTGGGCTAACGGTGTTGTTGCTTCTGGGCTAACGGTGTTGGGTTGCTTGGTTGCGTGCGTTTACACTCTGAACTTAGTGACGCTGCGTGGTTGGTAGACAAATCATAGGTCAAAGTAAGCATCAGGAACTGATTAGTTTAATGGGCATCTTCAAGGTGTTAATTAACAATGGGATATAAGTGATGATGGGTCTCCAGTTAATCTTGCTTCAGTACAAGACACTGTCTTCTCCATTCACAATAAAATCCGACAAAGTTTTGTATCACGAGTTAATGGTCATGAAGTATATATATCTTACAACAATAGGATAAGGGAAGTGTGTGTTCTCTCACAAGAATAGGCTCTTGCTTTCATGAATCGATCATCTAACAGCCTCCGGTGCAGAATTGCAGTAAGGAGTGTGCAAGCAGACAAGTCTAGTGAAAGTCAGACACACAACAGCACATGCCACTCCCAGCACCATCCCCACAATACCTTTCTTTCTCTCTAACCTCACCGCTCTTTGAATCACCTGCCAGAAGCTGGGAAGTAATGCACCGCACGCAACCATCATCACATGATCCAGTCCACTGTAATCTATCCCGGCTAGTATGGATCCTATGGCTGATACAGGTCCCACAAATCCGATCAAAGCTGCTGCTGCAAGAGCTGCGTGCCAACTGTCTGTAGCTCCAAAGACACAGCTTGCAACCGCTGTCCCTCTTGGGAGACCGTGTAAGGAAACCGGGAGTACCATGTGTCTGCCGAGACCATAAGCCGATGGTGCAGCGACCCCAAGAGCAAGCCCCTCCGCTAGTGCGTGGAACCCAACCGCTCCACAGGCTAATAATGATTGGAGTGTTATTACACTGGTTGAAAAATTGGTTCCTGTAGTAATTAAACTGCCGGCTCGGGACTTTTTACGACAAGTAACATTCAGGATAGTTAAGCTCGCGAAATGGCTCAGTAAGGCTCCAACTGCGTATAGACTAACAAGAGTGATGAATCCCATTTTCACAGATAGGAGGAGTTGAAGCGGACGCCAGATACCGAGGACAAAGGCAATGCCTGATGCTACTCCCATGAGAAGGGCGTGTTGTAGACGGAAGGTGAGTGCGGATGCAACCAGAAACACGCCCCCAAGCAATGGACCCAGACCAAATAGGAGTGAGACAAAGAAGCCAGATGCATCTTCTGAGCTGCAGAATGAAGAAAATTAAGCATTAGTTGTAACCAATCAAATGCAACAAATTATAACCATTACTTGAACTTCTTTTTTTTTACTTGTAATCATGTGTGAAATTCTCGAAAAGAGTGCTAAAAGCTTCCATGGATGCTACTGATATTGTGGCTGCAGATGCCACTTGCGACGGAGACGCTTCCTGTTGCGGTTATAGAGAAGGGATATCAAAGTCCGTATACTAAGGTGAAATATGAGCTTCAACGTTTCATCGATGACCACATGCAATTTACCTTGAATGCATCAGGAAGCACTTCAGCAATAACCATCCAGATCATACATCCAGCAGCAAATCCAGTGCAAAAAGGCAAAAACTTGCTAAATGCATCTGCACATAGAAAAGCTGGCACTGCGACGATAGGCTGGTATAGAATACAGACAGAACATGAATCAGTAATCCATTATGCAGTCAGATCACAGAACATCTGTATGATTACCTGAGGTAAAGATGTTATTATACTCCAGAGCATGGCATTTTGTGGAGAGACACCCCTTGATGCCAACACCATGCTAACAGCCAACCCTTCTGGAATATTGTGAACGGCTATGGCTAGAGTGACCAGAAGCCCTTGACTAAAACCCTTTGAACCAGCAAACGATACACCAACCCCTGATCCCTCCCCGAAAGAATGAAGTGTCATAATTCCTATGACGAGAACAACTTTTGCTGCATCTGCACCTTTAATATCCAGCATGCTAACCTCACCGTATTGTTCAAGACACTGTCCCAAGATAAAGTGAGTTTTCAATACTGAGATATCATACAACTTGGCAGAAAACATTAAGATATTCAACAAATGTCAATACGAGATTTTACTTCAAGCCATCATGCAAATTTGTAACTGGGTTCTTAGACAGCCAAATAATCAGTTTCAAGCTACCTGCTTGCAAAGCCAAATGAACAACCCACCAGCTAGAATCCCAGTAACAACCCAGTTTCCAGAACCATGCTCCTGTCCCTCCTTTACAAGATCAAAGCTAGCAGCCAACATCACACCAGCCGCCATGCCATTGCATATTCCAGCCCACTGAGGATCAAGCTCAACAAAGAAGAAGGGCACTGCACCTAACCCAGTGGCAGCAGCCATTGCCAAGGTGAACAACGCAACAGTTGAGACTGAAACTTTGTTGTGACTGCCTCTCTTATCACCCATTTCAATGTCATGTAAGGTTTTCTCTACACCAGTTCCATCAATAACATTCCGTCCCATGTTTCCATGAGGTGCAGTTCTTACTTTATGTGAGATCTTATACTGAGAGTTCGCGTCAGTGTTCCCAATGAATAGAGCGACAAATAAGAATATAAGCAGCAGAAGTTTTTTGCCGCCTGAATGCATCATTTTGATGCTGAAAGATCTTGACGCAAGTTTTTCTCTTTACCAAAGATTAGAGAAAACACTCACTACTTTAAACTTCGATGCTTTGTAGAATCAAAACTGCATCAAGGGGAGGTCATTGTTTCCTGTTTAACACATCACAAAAACGGAATTCAAAGTCATCAACTTTAATAGAAAGAAACGTACACGAACATGCTCCTTATGCACTAGATTGATCAAAAAACACGTTTTTTTGGTGAAATCATTGAGCTCAAATTGAACTACTTTAAACGCATTAAAACAATTTTGCAGAGAAAGAGAACAGTATCATCATCCAAAAACTAAAACTTTGAATCTTAAGGAAACCCAAAACAACAAAGCAACAATCTTTATTACCCGTAGTTCATACCGAATCGTTCTCATTGACAAATGCGATACGAGTCTCTCATTTCTAGCAATTCGCTAACCCAATTGCATAAGTTTACGATTCGACCTATAATTCTACATGGATTGGATCATCCAATCAAAATATTCTACCACGAATCTAGATCAATGACAGTACATAAACGGGATCGCAGAGCTTACGAGCACATGATGAATCGGAGCTCGCAGAAAAATGTTGGAATCCGTTGATCATGAGCAAAATTTCAAGCCGATGAATAAGAATTTGGTGATGTGGTCAATGAATGAAAAGCTTTGGACCAACCAAAAAAAGCTGCATACGATCCCTTCTCTCTCGCTTAGGAGACTTTGTGATAAATCAGGAAAGTCAAATTTTAACAAAGAGAAGCCCTCAAATTTATACATTTTTATAAAAAAAATATAAATACTGTTTACTTTATTAATTGTTAACAAAACCCTCAAGTTTGTTTAATCTCCTATGCCAATCGTGAGTTCACGTCTGATGTTTCATAGAGAGTTTTACCATTTTAGTGACTTTGGGTTTTGCCCTTCACACTTTAAAGTACTTTCAGCTGGAACATTACTTTATATTTGGGACTAGTTGTAGCGGTGTATCCAAAATGACACTGTAAGTAAATAGACTTATGACCAATTTAGCTTAGGTAGTAAACATTAGTTTCATGTTACAGATGGTTAACCGAGTGCTCTACTCTGAAAAGCAGCGACTAAAGAAGGCTCTGTCGGGAGATTCAGAGGAGTACAGAGCCGAGCAGTTTCACCAAGAGACACATATGCATCGTTGAAAAGAGAGAACAGAGATGAGTGAGAGTAAGAGTTAGAGAAGGAGCAAATGTTGATGAAACAGGAGATGATGGTGAAGTCTAGTAATAACGGTGGAACATTCTTGACCTCACTGTCCAAAGGGATCTATTGTGGAAAAAACCGGCAGAATGTTAACCGGAAATCGAAGTCAGTGTCGGAGAATAAAGATAGTAGAAGGGGAAGATGGTATGGATGACAAGTGACAAGTCGTAAATAGCTGCGGCTATTGCTATCTACACAGAGACAAGTCACATGCAGAGGATGGTATAATGGGCCGGATAGAGTGTGAAGTAGGCCCATAATAAAACAAATGAGGAATCGTTATCAGGCTATATAAGAACAAGGAAAACATGGGGGTGTAACTGTGGTCGGGTCCAAAGCTGTCTTTATCCACCATGTTTATTATAATTATTTTTATTAGAGAAAGGCTTCCATATCTATTATTATTCCTACCAGAAAGAAAAGTATAAAACAACTTCTCCTCTCTTTAAATTATCACATAAGATGTCTTGTTAAGGTTTAGCAAATGTTTATCAACAAAGATTTTAAGGAAAAAATGATAAATCACTTATAAAACCGGCTTTGGTTTGTTAATAAATCAAAAGTGATGGTTAATGAATAGTATTTGGTAAACCGTATTGGTATTTTTTCTACTGTGCTTATATGATAACGACTAGTAGTGTAAATTGTGGTTTATATTTGGTTTCGTAAACAAGAATACATCCATCACATGTAACATTTAAAGATATTGGTTTACTTTATAGTTGTAGTGAACATAAATGTGAAATGTAAAGATAAGAGCACACCACGTGGGGATCTCTAACTCATACACATTCATAACAATAATTTATCTAAAGTAAAATTTACTATTCGGATTCTCCCGTTCGGTGACCGAGATTTATTTAAGTCGATAACGTAAGATGCTACATACAGTCGATAGTCGATGCTAGTCTAGATTCACTTCAGTGTATGCTAAAATACACCGGATTATTAAAAAGGAAAAATAATAATTCATCACCTTCTTCTTTGTTAAATAATGTAAAGGTACACCAAGAAAATAATTACGAAACTAAAAAATAAATATACTAATAAAATGAAAAAAAATATATAAAAAAGGAAGCATGATTGATGAAGGCAGAGAAGATGAACATGCATCGTGATAACATTAGGTGGTTACTAGTTAAGCACACAACAACTTGGAAGTGACACATTATAACTAAAACTACTTTCTTTTTCGCTTCGGTCGTTAGATCTGAATCTCTCTCCAATGGCGTAAACAGTAAGCAACTCTTTCTCACATACAGCCTTGATTCCAGGCTTCTCTTTCTCTCTCCAGCAACAATGAACAGGAATCTCAGAGAGTCTCTTGCCGGTGGGAGGAATACTCCGGCGATCTCTCAGTTTCGCAGAGGCAGTAATAACAACATCTCTCAGAACGGTTTCTCTAGAGATTCCGATGAGAATCTGGATCTCTTCTCTAAGATCCGCCGCTCGTTCCCGTTGGCTTCTTCAGATGAATTACCTGACGGTTCGTTTCAGATTCACTTTCCCTTTTTAGTAATTTTGTGAAAGTAGTCTTCTTTGTCTCGGTTTGATGTAATTTAGTTTCTAAAATATAAATCTGGGGATCACAGTTTGTCTGATTCGTAGAGACAAAAACGATGTTCGCTCTATTCAAAGTTAATGGCTTTGTGTTGTCTCTTCACTAAACTGTCTTTATCTCTTTGCTTTCTCGATCAAAGTTAATTGCTTTTGGGACCAATTAAGAGTTGCTTTATCTTGTTTTACTTCTTCGGTTTGATCCCTTTCTTAACTGATTACGAACTCCAGTTTCTGCAAAACTTGGGAGGCTTTCGGTCGGATCCAAACCTGCTCCCAGAGGCAAAGGTGATGATCTGTTGTCCTCTGCTGAAGGAGGCAAAAATGACTATGACTGGTTAGTTTCTAATCTCTTGTCGGTGCCTTGGTTCTTTGTCTTTGTGTTTCCAATCCAACAGTGAATTGTTTACTACTCGTAGTGTTCTTTGTCGTTTGGTCACTATGTGTATTTTTCACTATGCTTGACTGCACTTGGGAGTGTTGTTAGTTTCTCTTGTTTTTGCCTCTGGGAATATTGGAGTTATGTTCATTTATGTTTTCTGTAGGCTTCTTACTCCTCCTGGAACACCTCTTGGAAACGACTCTCATTCATCTTTGGCTACTCCAAAGATTACACCATCCGCTAGAGCCAGTTCTGCTTCAAAGACATCAAGGGTATGAACTGAACCGTCTATTTACTTTACCTACACATCTTATTGCTGACGACAATCTAGAACCTAAAAAGGTTGAAATAGCATTATCTTATTCATTCATGAATACTATTTTTTCCCTTTGCAGCTTTCGGTTTCACAGACTGAGACCAGTTACCACTCCTCACGTCCAGCTAGAAGTAGCTCAGTGACGCGTCCATCCCTTTCTACCTCACAATACAGCTCATTTACTTCAAACCGTTCACCATCATCCATCCTGAATACTAGCTCAGCTTCAGTCTCATCCTACATCAGACCTTCATCCCCTAGTTCCCGTTCCTCATCTTCTGCTAGACCTTCCACTCCCACCCGTACTCCTTCACGGGCCTCAACTCCATCAAGAATCCGTCCAGGGTCATCTAGTTCATCCATGGACAAGCCCAGACCGTCCCTGAGCTCAAGACCATCCACTCCAACTTCTAGACCACAGCTCACAGCTAACTCCCCAAACATAGTTTCTTCTAGACCAAACTCTCGTCCTTCAACCCCAACGCGCCGAAGCCCATCCATCTCCTCTGCATCTGCAACATCAGGATCAAATATTTTAGGTGGACGTGCAGCAACAAACGGTCGTGTCACACCTTCATTGTCTAGACCAAGCTCTCCTGGACCTAGAGTTCGAACCACTCCGCAACAACCAATTGTGTTAGCAGACTTCCCTCTCGATACACCACCTAATCTCAGAACAAGTCTCCCGGGAAGACCAATATCAGCTGGCAGGTCTAGACCAGTAGCTGGAAGCAGCACGGCAAAAGCAAGTCCAGAACCAAAAGGTCCCCTGACAAGAAGGAACTCATCTCCTGTTGTGACTAGAGGAAGACTCACAGAGACTCAAGGAAAAGGCCGTTTTGGTGGTAATAATGGACAGCAGCACCACATGGATGCACCAGAGCCACGAAGGATTTCAAACGTTGCAGATGTTACTTCACGGAGAACGCTTAAGACTTCTTCAACAGTCACTGACAATAACAATGGGCTTGGGAGGTCATTCTCAAGAAATTCACTAGATATGGCCATCAAGCACATGGTACGTTTATATCTTGTGACTCTTCTCACTAAAAGAAAGTGACTTTTGCATTAATATCTCCACGTTTTGGTATTGTGTATAGGACATAAGAAACGGGAAGTCAAACGGTTGTGCACTATCAACCACAACGTTATTCCCTCAGAGTATCAGACAAGCCTCGTCCAAGATCCAGCCAATCCGTTCGGTAAATAACCATTCTGATTCTATTAGCAGTAGCAGCGCGGAAAATGGGAATGAAGCAAACGAGGGAAGGAGACTAATGGGGAAGCTAAGCGACATGGACATGTATGAGAGCTCAAGGTATGACTCATTGTTGCTGAAAGAGGATGTAAAGAACACAAACTGGTTACATAGCATTGATGATAGGTCCTCAGATCACGGACTCATGTTTGACAATGGAGGATTCGAGCTCCTTCCTGAGCCCTTTGGCCCACTATAACACACTCACACTCACACACACATCACAAGTAGACAAACTTTTTCTCTTTCTTTCGAAAACCACTTTTCTCCTTTTTTCATTTATTTATTACACAATTTGTTTGCTTGTCAATGGTGTGGAAAGAGACGGGTTATCAAATGGTTAAGGCTCTACTGGTTCTTGGTTCTTTGGTTATTGATTCTTGGTTATATTGAGTAAGGTTTTGTAACTTTCTAGTTAAATAAATATTTGAAGAGATGGTAACGTAACGTGGGACCTCAAGTTCTCTCTTCTTGGAAGTTACTATAATATAACAATAAGAATGTGAAAGACTAGTAGAGAGTTTGATGCGGGTAACGTGATGAATCTGAGATACAGCTGAAGTTAATAATGATAGACAGCAAAGCACAACCAACAACGCCAGTAGTTTTTTGTAATTTTATTCCATAAATTGACTTTTCATTAATGACATAGTTCGATATTTAAATATTGTTGTTTTCAATGTTACCTCTGAATCATACCCTCATTTATGTCACATACCAAACTCAGGGGTCCATTTTTATGAAAGATAGTTCCACCTTACAAAAAATTTAAATTTGTACAAATTATCAAATGATAATAAACTCAATTTGCAACATACTTTTTAAAATATTCTCCATTTTTGTTGTTTCCTTGTACCCAATTTGATCTTGAAATACCATCCTTCTCATTTCTTAAAAAGAAAATCACATGTTTTAATACAATAATATAAGTTGAGTGTGTTAGCTCACATTAGCTATAAAAAATATTCCAAAAAAATATCATGATGAAGCCATATACTACATTAAAACATTAATATAAGTAGGGCAGTTTCTCACATTACCTATTAGAATATTACAAAAAGTCTGATTAATCAGGCTGTTTCTTCACATTACCTAATTAGAATATTACAAAAAAAATCGCATTAAATCAATTGACCTGTTCAATAATTACGAATAATTTCACTTCGCATTTTAAAAAGAAGGAAAGGAAATGAACGTTTGGGAACTCAGAGAAGTAGATCGTAATAAAAGGTAAATTGGTTTAGAATATTTAATTAACAGAAAGACAAATAATTAAGCTTACTAATTAAAAATTTAACAGAGTCAAAGGTATCACAAGCTAAAGAGCAAAGCAAATCGCAGATAAGAGAGAGAGAGAGAGAGAGAGAGGGAGAAGTTGGAATCTGAAACTGACCCATCGAGATTTACGTTTCCTCCGTTTTCGTCACGCCGAAGCTTCCCCTTCCTTCACCAGAAACCAACCCAAAGTTTGCAGCTCTTTCTCTCTCTCCTCTGACTGTTCTTCATCACTTTGGGTGGTCACTGAATCTGTGTTAATGGCGATTCCAGATTCTTTATTCCTTTCCTTTTTTGCCTTTTGCTCAAGCTTCTTCTTCACGAAATGCCGTTGTTAAAAAAGTGATCTCTCCACTCACTATTTCTTTCTCTTTGGCATTTATTCCACTCTCACTCGTCTTCTTCTTCGATCAGCTTCCATTGTCAGCTCTCAGGATTCTCCTCTGAACCCTACTGCTCAAAGGTCTCTCACTCTCTCTCCCACTTTTGATTTAGTTTCGCTTCTTAATTCTTAATACTAAAAGATCTCTTCTTCGTTTTCAATTTCGAATTCTCTGTTTTGCTTAGCTGGAAAAACCCTAGTTTTATAAAATGTTGATCTGCAGATTGCAGATCTGGGTTAAACAAGTACATGGGCACACATTTTTCTCACTATTAGTCTCTAAAGTTAGCAACTTTTTAATTATTTTGGGGGGTTTTTTTGATGATTGAGTATAACAATGGTACTCGAAATTTTTGCAACTTTTTAATTAATTGGGAAAGTTAATAACTTTACATTGTGTTGATCTTTATTCCTGATACCTACTATGTAGTGTCAGTGTCATTCTTGGCCACTTTGCGAAGCTACAATTCTAATTTGCTAGTTAATTGTTATGTAGCTCAAATCAGAACTTGACGTGTTTTTATGTTCCCTTGCAATTGCAGGTGAATAAGCAAACTTTGATGTGAGTGAGTGAGCCGTAAGAGTATTTCAAAAAAAGACTGTTGATGATGATGAGGATTGTTGCGGCTTTCGTTTTCCTTTTGAGCTCGCCATTTGTTTCATCAGCAGACATAGACTCAGACAAGCAAGCACTTCTCGAGTTTGCATCTCTTGTTCCTCACCGCAAACTCAACTGGAACACCACAATTCCAATCTGCACTTCTTGGACAGGCATCACCTGCTCCAAGAACAACGCCCGTGTAACCGCACTGCGCCTGCCTGGATCTGGACTGTACGGTCCTTTACCAGAGAAGACATTTGAGAAGCTTGATGCTCTCAGGATCATTAGTCTCCGTTCCAACAACCTTCAAGGGAACATTCCATCTGCTATTCTTTCTCTTCCTTTTATCAGATCGCTCTACTTTCATGGCAATAACTTCTCTGGTTCTATCCCACCAACTCTTTCTCATCGTCTTGTTAATCTTGATCTCTCTGCCAACGCACTTTCTGGCAACATCCCCGCGAGTCTAAGGAACCTGACTCAGCTCACTGATCTCAGCCTGCAGAATAACTCTTTCACTGGGCCTATCCCTGACCTCCCTCCTAGCTTAAAGTACTTTAATGTAAGCTATAATAACCTTAACGGGTCAGTTCCTTCTTCTGTCAAGTCCTTCCCAGCTTCAGCGTTTCAAGGTAATAGCCTTTTATGTGGTGGTCCTCTAACTCCATGTCATGAGAACACCACTGCACCATCTCCTTCCCCAACTCCACCAGCAAACAGTCCTGATACAACCAAAAGAGCTCTCTCTACTCCTGCTATCGTCGGCATTGCAGTTGGAGGTTCGGTTCTGTTGTTTATCATTCTTGCCATCCTAACTCTTTGCTGTGCCAAGAAAAAAGATGGCGGCGGGCAAGACAGCACCGCAGCGCCAAAAGCGAAACCCGGGAGGAGTGACAACAAGGCAGAGGAGTTTGGGAGTGGGGTGCAGGAGGCGGAGAAGAACAAGCTGGTCTTCTTTGAAGGAAGTTCATACAACTTTGATCTTGAGGACTTGCTCAGAGCCTCAGCTGAAGTTCTAGGAAAAGGAAGCTATGGCACAACGTATAAGGCTATCTTAGAGGAAGGAACCACGGTGGTGGTGAAGAGGTTAAAAGAAGTAGCAGCTGGGAAAAGAGAGTTTGAGCAGCAGATGGAAGCTGTGGGAAGGATCAGTCCACACCCGAATGTAGCTCCTCTCCGTGCTTATTACTTCTCTAAAGACGAGAAACTACTCGTGTATGATTACTACCAAGGAGGCAATTTCTCCACGCTTCTTCATGGTAATGATGATGTTTCACATATTTTATTTGCTAATTGCTATTTCAAAAAATGGCTTTGAAAGTGACATTTTTGATGGATCCTATGCAGGAAACAACGAGGGAGGAAAAGCTGCGTTAGACTGGGAAACAAGGGTAAAGATCTGTTTAGGAGCTGCGAAAGGAATAGCTCACATACATTCTGCATCTGGTGCTAAACTCCTCCACGGAAACATCAAATCACCAAACGTCCTCTTAACACAAGACCTCAACGCCTGTGTTTCAGACTTCGGTATAGCTCCACTGATGAGCCACCACACCTTGCTCCCATCAAGAAGCTTAGGATACAGAGCACCTGAGACCATTGAAACACGGAAACATACCCAAAAATCCGACGTGTACAGCTTTGGTGTACTGTTACTAGAAATGCTGACAGGGAAAGCAGCCGGGAAGACAACAGGGCATGAGGAAGTGGTGGATTTGCCCAAATGGGTGCAGTCAGTGGTGAGAGAGGAGTGGACTGGAGAAGTGTTTGACGTAGAGCTCATAAAGCAGCAGCACAACGTGGAGGAAGAGATGGTGCAGATGTTGCAAGTAGCAATGGCTTGTGTGTCAAAGCATCCAGATTCTAGACCTTCTATGGAGGAAGTGGTTAACATGATGGAGGAGATTAGGCCTTCTACAGGTTCTGGTGCTGGTTCTGGCAACAGAGCCTCTTCCCCTGAGATGATCAGAAGCTCTGATAGCCCGGTTTAGTTTGGTTCTTTTCTTTCTTTCTTAAATCATTATTTATTTCGTGGGAATAAACCTTTTCATAGTTGACTAATTCAGCATATGATTTCTTCTAATCATTATCTGGAAAAGTAGTGTAATTGAAACTCTCTATCCATTTCTTAGATTTTCTTTTTGTCATTGTGTGTGGGGTTAATATATTCTCAATTTCTCTTTTGGCAAAATCTTTAATTCTTTATTGCATTAATTATTTACTAAAGTTAGTTTACAGTAAAAACAGTCTATATTCAATTTGTATCTAGTTGAACCAAAACGAAATTAGTGCAGGCCTACACTTATTTGGGCTTGTAGGTCTGTTTGAGCCCATTAAGTTATTCTAAAGAGCCACGCTTTAACCCAGAACTAATAAATAATTTACGAGATAAGATATAATTGACCGCATGGGCCCTACAATAAGGTTAATTTACAAAAAGAAATTAAAATAGACTTTGGCACGTGAATTAATAATAGTAACGTAGAAATAGGTCACGCGGAGCCGCTGAGCGAATCAGAAGCTTCGTGGGTGCCGTCTCGAATACATTCTCTCTGACTTATAAAGAAAAGTAAGTAGGAGAGAGCCAAGGATCTCATTCGTTTTTCTCTTTGCACCGCATCGTCTTGGCCTTTCTGATCGCTTTTTCTTGGTTCGTGATCTCTTGTGTGCTTTAAGGATCCACTGTCTGTAATATCAACTGTGTAAGCTTGTCTCTTTGTGCAGGGTTTCGTGTCTGGAGCCATGGCTTCGAAGAGGATTTTGAAAGAGCTCAAGGATTTGCAGAAGGATCCTCCTTCTAACTGCAGCGCAGGTAATCTCAGCGACGAATTCACCCTAAAGATCTTTACTTTCACTACTTTGAAGTTAACCCAGCTAGGGTTTGATAATAAAAATCAATACTTTTTGTTTCATCTATCTGAATTATGCATTGGTTAAGCTTTGATTTGTTTAGGATCTCTTTGATTGACCCCGGTTTGGTGGCTTTGTTATATGCATGAACCTGTTCTGTCCTGTATTGTAGATATTTATCATCAATGAGAGTATGTAGAGCTCACCATGGTTTTGATTTTTGTATGTCTAGTGTCTTTCTTTTGTCTTGTTGATATGTCACTGTTGAGTTTGTTGTGAGGTCTGAGTTGATGGAGAGATTTGAGTCTTTTTAATTGATGTAGGTCCTGTGGCTGAGGACATGTTCCATTGGCAAGCAACTATCATGGGACCTCCTGACAGTCCTTATGCCGGAGGTGTATTCTTGGTTTCCATTCACTTTCCTCCTGATTATCCTTTCAAGCCACCAAAGGTTTGCTTCTTTCCTTTTCTTTCAAGTTACTAAATCATCTTTGAGTTTATTAGAGAGCTCTTATGAATGTGTAATTGATGTTGCAGGTGTCTTTTAAGACAAGGGTGTACCACCCTAACATCAACAGCAATGGAAGCATTTGTCTTGATATCCTGAAAGAACAATGGAGTCCTGCTCTTACCATATCCAAGGTTAGAGCCTTTCCTACTACTAACTTAGAACCATTATGCTAACCTTCAGACTATTCTGATTGTTAATGCAAGTGATGATGATTGATTTGATGTGGATACACAGGTTTTGTTGTCGATTTGCTCACTGTTGACTGACCCGAACCCAGATGATCCTCTTGTGCCGGAGATAGCTCATATGTACAAGACTGACAAGTCCAAGTACGAGTCAACTGCACGAAGCTGGACACAGAAGTACGCCATGGGATGATAAGAAAAGACTCGAGAGAAGCTAATGTTATTCTGCATCAAAATATTTTAAAAACTTTAAGAAGAAACGCATGTGTTGGATTTTGGTAAACGCTATTGTGTGATCATAAATCGAGCAACTTAGATGCTCTTTACTCCTCGGCTCTGCTTCATCATTATAGTATTATTCAGCTATAATATAAATCCTCGACAAATCTTCTGGAAAGGACATCTAGATTCTCAACACTCTAGTAGATATAAGTTGGAGTAAGAAACATACACATGCGTCCTAATCTTAAGATGATGAATGAGATGGTACATAAAAGAAAGGTACAAACAATCTAGTAAATATAACAGCAACAAGACATTCATTGTTGCTTTAAAGGACTCACAAAGAATCTCAGCAACCAAATCTTACCATGTGCTAAAAGCAAAAAGCTTAAATTGATCGAGAGTCTTTCTTATAAATAATTCTCAAAAAAGAAGCATCAGATAGCAACAATGCAAACTTTATAAATGTGACTGTTGCGTTACAACTGCAACATCATGTGATGTGCCGCACAATTTTGCTGCTTAGATATTTTAAAATTTCAACTAAAATGAGGTTTATGAAACTGTTATTTGGTCTCTCAAACCGTAAACTAGAATAGTAAAAAAAAAAACTTAGGATTAATGTTTTCAAAAACCGGACCAGACCAGCCGGACCGTGACTCGCTCTTATAATTGATTTCGGTTTATGATAAAAATCGGATTTGAATTAATCGATAAATCCTATCAAAAACTGATTAAATTCGTTAAAATGAATGACCCGATTTAATACTAAAATTCAGTTTTCTCAAATTCAAGTTAAATATAAAAAAATACAAAATATTCATAAAATATTCATATATATCTAAATAAATAATTTTTATTATATTTTATATTATTTTGAAAATTTTCATTTTATTTTCATATCATTTTTAGATTCTAAAATGCTATAAAAATTTATAAAAGTAATTTTATAGTTATACAATATATATATATAATTTAAAATTAAATTAAAATTTAAAACTTGGTTGAACAGGTTAGACTAATATAACCACTGATTCACTATGAGGTCGAGTCAATGTCCAAAGTCTCAGTCTTGAAAACATTGATGAGGATGTATCCATATAAAGTCGATAGTCAATTTCTCGTCGTGGCCCTCGTGGGTTGTTTCGTTTTGCGTACTTTATTCAAAACTTTGTATCATAATCTTTAACGAAAAAATTAAAAAGCACGTTGACAACTAACACACCAATAAAAGTGATCTAAAAAAGAATAGTTTGGTGGAAACTAAATTGCTTTAAGGAAAACAACAAATATATATAAAAAAGAAGTGGACAGAGAGGCAGAGGGCAAAACCGTAATTATACAGAGAAATTGGGTTCTTGACGACGCGGTCATAGTGGGCTCCAATCAACGACTCTCCTCTAATTTGGTATCTTTCTCATAACGACACCGTTTAGCTCCTTTTTTTCATTCAGTTCTCTTCTTCTCCCTTCTCAATTGTCTTCCTTGTTTCTTAGTCTTCTGTCCAAAAAGTTTCAACCTTTTTTTTTTTTAATTTCGTTCACGCGTGTTTAAGCATCAGATCACTTTCGATCTCCAAAGGTGCGTTATTACCGTTTCAGATGGTCTTAATCCGTTTGTTCTGTCCTCTTATTACACAATTTTCAGTTTTGTTTTGCTTTTGATGATCTCTTAACAACAGGATATTGGCAAAGAAAATAATAAAAAAAAAGAAGAAAATCGATTTTCTGGTTTTCAAATTTACAGGGCATTCATTCAGATGGGAAGCTGCGTCTCTAAGGTATAAATTTTATTACATGAAGAAATGAAAACCCTTGTTGTTTTGTTTTGTTCCTTTATGCGATGATATGAATTAAACCAAAATAAATAAATAATCCTTGTGTTGTTGCAAACGCAGGACACGGGAGACGATGATTCAGTTCACAACGTTGATTTCTCCGGTGGTAATGTTCATCTGATCACAACAAAAGAGCGCTGGGACGAGAAATTAGCTGAAGCTGGTCGTGATGGCAAAATTGTAATTTTCTCCCTTTCTTGAATATAAGCTTTCTTCTCAGTTCTAAACGTGGAGTGTGTTGTGTTTGTAAAGTCTCATGAAACTATGTGTCTGTTGTTTTTAACAAACAGGTGATAGCAAACTTCAGCGCGACATGGTGTGGTCCTTGTAAGATAGTAGCTCCGTTTTACGTCGAGCTCTCTGAGAAACATCCTTCTCTTATGTTCCTTCTTGTAGATGTTGATGAACTCAGCGTAAGTAGTGTTACCACACCATCCATAGCTTCTTTCTCTTCTTCAACAAGTATCTCTCATCATGTGTTATTATATTTTGTGCAGGATTTTAGCTCAACATGGGACATTAAGGCAACACCAACCTTCTTCTTTCTTAAGAACGGAGAGCAAATAGGCAAGCTTGTCGGAGCAAACAAGCCTGAGCTTCAGAAGAAGGTTACTTCTATCATCGACTCTGTACCTGAAAGTTCGCAACAACCTTGATGCACTCTTTGTGTCTTCTTCACCGTTGAGTGTGTATCAAAAAGTCTTTGGTCTATGATTAATGGATGTAAAATGCACAAGTTTTTTTTTTTTTAAATGTCATGAAAACATTTGAGTTAGATTATCCTGTTTCTATGATATGCAACTTTTTCTATTGAATCGTCTCTATCTAAATGTGCTAGCAAGAAGCTACTCTCTATGATAATACGGATTTTAAGATTCAGAGTTAACTTAAGCTTTTCTCTCAGTTAAACATTAAATTATTAGACACAAGTTTGGTCCGAAAGCAACCTTGCTATCATCTTATCTGTGTTTCAACGTTTTTGTTTTTGCTTTGTTTACAAGGGTCAATGGTCAATGTTAGTTGCTCTGGTTAATAATTTTTTTTAAAAAAAGAATTTGCTAAGAATAATTTATAATTTGTTCTCAATCAAAACAATTCCTTCACTCTTCTAACAAGATCTTATAAAATTATAACATAAGATAGGTTTCTTGGTCAAACGTAGATTAATACAACCTATATATTCATAATATGTTTCAGACACTTGCATGAATTCTAATTTGATAGTTTAATATAAAACATTTTGTTAAAAGGTAAAAACGAATGTACATGTTGAGAAAGAAACGACCACAATGGTTTTGACAAGCATGAGAAGAAATAATAGAAACACAACATCAGATTTATGTATATTTATCAACATCAAATCATGTATTTTTCATAAAACCCCATCTAATAACATATAGTTCCTCTACAAAGTCGATGTGGTTTGGTTGAGGAATGAAGGAGGAGGCCTCACGTATGTGAAGTTGGTAAACGGATTGGCCTCAGGATCCGAGCTTGGACTGCTTGCTGGCGAATCTAGCACAGACATGTCAGTCCAACACTTGTCAAAGTTTGCTATGCATTGCCTTCCTGATACCTCCGGCTTGAAACTTGGCTTCACTTCTCTTGCCTCCAGCTTCTTCCAGTTCATTCCCTTGAACCATTTGTGCCCTTTTATCTCCTCTGCTCCGCTAGGTCCACTTCCAAGTCGTCTCTCTGGCTCTTTTTGCAGCAACTATACATTCATTACAAAGTCAGAATCAGATTTGGACCTAATATAAAGCGTCATAGTACTATGAAGATGAGACTTACCCCTTTCAGTAACGCATGAGCTTCATTTGACAGAAACTGAGGAAGTTTGATCTTGTCCTTGACTATTTTCTGCTGTATCTTTCCTTTGCTCCCAAGAAACGGTGGCTGCAGAAGTTAAAGGCATCACATAACACATATAAGTTACTAGCCAAACAAATAACAAGACTAAGTAAAAAAAACTATTTTACCTTTCCAGTGAGCATCTCATAGAGAAGGATCCCAACACTCCACCAGTCAGCAGCTTTATCATGTCCCTTTCCTCTAACGATTTCAGGTGCCATATACTCAGTAGTCCCACACATTGAGTTTGATCTTTTGTTTTCTTCAAACTCCTTTGCTAACCCAAAATCAGTTAACATCACGTGGCCATCTGTGTCCATGAGTATGTTCTCAGGTTTCAGATCCCTATGCATTATCCCATTCTCATGGAGATGTGAAACTGCAGAAACGATCTCTGCAGTGTACACACGTGCCAAGTCCTCTCTGTTGACCAAAAAAACTAGTCAAGCCTTGCAAAATTATACTGAAACTCCAAACATAGTTGAACAAAGGAGTTAAACCAAAACCTGAAAAGCCCTTGGTGATAGAGCTGGAAGAAAAGATGCCCTCCGTTTATAAAGTCAAGCACAAGATAGAGCCTATACTTAGTCTGCACACACAAAAAGGAATGTACAACACTATGAGTTAAACCATATATGAAGTAAAACCACTAGGATGCAAAGAGATAGAAGTAGATTTTTTACCTGAAAGGAGTACTTAAGTTGAACAATGAATGGATGATCAATCTTTGTAAGAATATCACGCTCAGCTTTCATGTACTCAGCATGATTCTTCTCCATAATCTTATCTTTCCTCATGACCTTCATCGCGTAAATCTCAGAACTCTCCTTCTTCCTCACTTGGTACACTTTCCCAAACGCACCTTGTTCCCACAACCTTCAAAACCTCAAAGTCCTCAATACCTACCACACCTGAGACCTTCCCCACATCTTTCTTCTCACTGTCAGTGTCTTCATTACAAGAGGATTCACCTTCGACTTCTAGACATTCCACCAAGTCAACAGAGTCATTGGTCTCTCGTAAGGTAAGCTTGCTCAGCTTAAAAGAATGACTATTGATCAGAGAAGGCCCAACCAAAGAATGGGATCGACTGTGGATAACAGCAGGCTCGTCGTAAACAACATCGGTGGGCTCTTCAGGGAGTGGACCAAAGACATCAGAGAAGTCAAGCTCAAGGTTGTCTTTCAAGACAGCTTGTGGAGGGGTGATGGTTAAAAACAGGTGTTTCTGAAACGACTTCCTGGTCGCAGGACACTCAGAGGAAACCATGTTTCTTTTTGCAATCACAGAGAAAAAAGCTTCACCAGATTGGTTAGGGTCTGCTGTTGAAGAGGAGAAGACACAGAACAGGCAAACCAATGTTGAAGAGGAGAAGAAGCTCTAGTTGTTTCCCTAATTTAAGGAAACAAAGGTTGCTGCACAAGTGCTCCAATGCCATAAAAGTGCTCTAAGCTCTGCAAGTTCATCAAAAATTTCACAAATTCAGATGCTAAGAGACATGATCATCATATCAAAATCTTGAATCACATAGAATTTGACCAAAAATTACTAAAAAAACAAAAGCAGGTCAAAAGATTCGTTTTGTATTACCAAAAAAACTAAAGTCAACATAAAATATGAAAACTTGGCACCGACCCGAATATCCTTACAGGATCATTCCTCCCACCAAGAATATGATATAGAGACAAATCTCGAATAAAGCCCTAAGTAACCCCTTGAATTGCCAGAATCGTTAAAAACAGAACTCATACATGTTCGAGAACCAAAAGTTCACCAAGGACACAACGAAACCTCGAAGCTCTATTATTCAGATCTAGTCGTAAGATTAAGGAAACACGTAACATATGCAAAATTCAAACAAAACCAGATTTAGAAAAGAAAAACATATGAACCTGAACCAAACAAAAGGTTTCGTGGCGTAGAAACAATAGATGAAGACATAAAGGAATCTAAACTCTTGAGGGAGAAAAGTCAAAGAGAGAGAGAAGGAGATTACCAGAGGGAGAGGAGAGAAGATGCGTGAGGAAGGAGGAGATGATAGAGATAATTTTAAAGAGGAAACGTTAAATCTCCCAAACCTGTTTCTGAGGCGCGTGCCTTTCTTATGTTATTACACAAGAGAGAAGCATCGTGGATCAAGGGATCTCGACACGTGTTCGTTTTTAATTGGTAGAATGTTGACAAGTTGTTTTAACGCGGCGGAGGTTTTTTTGAATATTTAATTATTTATTACGAATATTTGTCTATTTCCTTTTTTTTTTGTGCGTGTAAAAGCCAACTAATTTGTCTACTTCCATAAAGGCAACTAAAGGGGATGCACTAAACTAAAATGTAATTTTGGAAAGAAAACAAAATCTTTCAAATCACATGTTTTTCAAGCAAAATGGTAGAGCACTGCTCACCATCAATTCCTTAATACATTTCAAACAAGTTACAGTAAAATCATTATCACCAACACTGTGGATCATAAGCACAACAAAGACTACATGCTTTACTCAACGATCACCAATTATTTATGATAAAGTATTTTGAGAGATACAGTTTACTCCACTTCATATAATATGGTTCAATCAACTCATATCTTATTACCTTACAATAATAGACTTCAATGTAAAAAGAGAAACATAAGGTTCTCTCACTCTCTAGAGTCTATGTGGATTGTTGAAGGAACGAAGGAGGAGGCCTAACATATGTGAAGTTGGTAAAAGGGTTGACCTTAGGATCCGAGCTTGGACTGTTTGCTGGCGAATCCAACACCGACATTTCCGTCCAACACTTGTCAAAATTTGCTATGCATTGTCTTCCCGATATCTCCGGCTTGAAACTTGGCTTCACTTCCCTAGCCTCCAGCTTCTTCCAGTTCATTCCCTTGAACCATTTGTGCCCTTTTATCTCCTCTGCTCCGCTCGGTCCACTTCCTAGTCGTCTCTCTGGCTCTTTTTGCAGCAGCTATACATTCATTATAAAGATACAATCAGATTCGGTCATATATCCAATGGCTTACCAAGAGGGTTTCATGCTTCCTTACCCCTTTCAGCAAGGCATGAGCTTCACTAGACAGAAACTGGGGTAGCTTGATCTTGTCCTTTATAATTTTCTGCTCTATCTTTCCTCTACTCCCCATAAACGGTGGCTGCAAAAAGAACAACAAAAAATGGTATAACACAACACAATTATATCACCAAACAAATACTAAGCATGAGTAAAGCTTTTTACCTTTCCTGTGAGCATCTCGTAGAGAAGAATCCCAACGCTCCACCAGTCAGCAGCCTTATCATGCCCTTTTCCACGAACGATTTCAGGTGCCATATACTCAGTAGTCCCGCACATGGAGTTTGATCTTGTGTTCTCTTCAAATTCCTTTGCTAAACCAAAATCAGTTAGCATCACGTGGCCATCTACGTCCATGAGAATGTTTTCAGGTTTGAGATCTCTATGCATTATGCCTTTCTCATGGAGATGGGAAACTGCAGATATGATTTCTGCAGTGTATACACGAGCCAAGTCCTCTCTGTGAAAGAGAAACAATATAAAAACTATTCAAGAGCCTTGCATAATCCTGGTGAAGCTCTTAAAATATTAGAAATAAGAGTAAAGCCAAACCTGAAAAGCCCTTGGTGATAAAGCTGGAAGAATAGATGTCCTCCATTTATAAAGTCGAGAATAAGATAGAGCCTGTACTTAGTCTACACAAAAAAGGGAATGTACAATATTCTAAGTTAACCAACCACAAGGATGTCAAGTGATAGAAGTGGTATGTTTTACCTGAAAAGAGTACTTAAGTTGAACAATGAAGGGATGATCAATTTTGGTAAGAATGTCGCGCTCAGCTTTCATGTATTCCGCATGGTTCTTCTCCATAATCTTATCTTTTCTCATGACCTTCATCGCATATATCTCAGATGTCTCCTTCATCCTCACCTGGTACACTTTCCCAAACGCACCTTTCCCTACAACCTTCATAACCTCAAAGTCATCAAGTCCTACCACGCCAGAGACCTTCACCATCTACCTCTGGAGATGATCTCTCACTGTCACTACCAGAGACTTCATCGCTTTCTTTTAACGATTCAATTTCAAGACACTCCACCAAGTCAACTGAGTCCTCAGTCTCTCTTAAGGTGAGCTTGCTCAGCTTATAAGAGTGACTACCAATCGAAGAAGGGCCAACCAAAGAGTGGGATCGAGTGTAGATAACAGCAGGCTCGTCGAAGACAACATCACCGGCCTCTTCAGGGAGTGGACCAAACACATCAGAGAAGTCAAGCTCAACATCATCTTTCAAGACAGAATCCGAAGGACTGAGAGATAAATACTGCTGTTTGTGGGTTTTGTTGGGGACAGGAAGGTGAGAGGAAACCATAACTTACAACTAAAAATTGATGCAGAACCACAGAGAAAGCTTCAAGAGTTCACCAAAAGTGGTGAGAGAGATTCTGTACCGAAGGGGTTAATGCGGAGAAAACTGACTAAAACGAGTGCTGGCAATAGGCAAACCGATAACAAGGAGAAAAAGCGCTTGTTGTTTCCCGATTTTAAGGAAACATTCGATGCTGCAGAAGTGCGCAAATGCCATGAAGGTTTTATAAGCTCTGAAAGTAAATCAAAGTTCACAATTTAGAGGCTAAGACATGAACAAATCAAAATCTTATGTACAGCATTATGAAGCAAGTCCCAATAAACCCCCAAAAGCCATACAATCTGCGGATTCAGAATGAATATAAAACTTACAAAGACTCAAACTTTCCACAGGACAAACGAAACCCACGAAGAAAAGGAACTGAAACTTTAATAAAATCAGATCTAGCTGTTACATATTCCAAGCAAATCGAGATCTAGAGTAAAACTATGACTTGAATGTAAAAGTTTCGTGCCGTCCAAACAATACACAAATTTTGATGATTTGTATCAACACAGAGAATCTAGAATCTGCGACTGAAAGTCAAATGAGAGAGTGAGGGATAATTACCAGAGAGGATGGCTGAGGAATGAGACGTGAATCGAAACGATGGACAGGAAGAGGTTTTTAAGAGAGAAGCGTCGTAGATCCAGGTGAGTACACGTGGCTATATCTTAGTGGGAGAAGGTTAACTAACTAGGTGCGGCGGAGATTTTTTTGTCTAACGACCACTTCTTTTTGTGGTAGTGGGCCGCCACTCACTAAGCCCATTATATGATGTTATGGTTGTGGTTTACTTGGTTTAAAGTAATACGACTTTTTTCTTTGTTTAGTCTATATACACTTTTGGTGTTCAAATTTTATTTAAACAAACATATATCCTGGATTCGAACATTGCATATTTGCATATACATACAAAAAAATGTTTATAATCGCCTCATCGGTCTAGATTTTGGATCCGATAAATCAGGTGTAGACACGGTTTCACGCCCGGTTCATGTACATACCGGTTCTAGTATCCACCAAAATTTCTTCACCTATGTTAACAAAGAGTGGGACGGTAACTACTGCCCCCGTTTCCACTGTCGCAGGCTTTGATCCACCTATACACCAGCAGGTTTAGGGTTTGATTTAAGCCAACAAACACACAAGAACCGATCTCTCAACAAGAGATTTTGTGCAACATTGTTTATTTACCTTGAGCAGTGTCACCTCGAAGGCCAGGATCAACATCAACCACTTTGAGCGTAACCGTATTTGGTAGGTCGAAATCGATAACCTTGCAAAAAGCAAGACAGTAACAAGATATCATGCTTCAACTGTGAGCTATTGACTGAGAGACTAGAGTGTGTGTGTGTTACCTTGTCTTTCCAGTACAGCAAACTGCATTCCATTCCTTCTTTTAGCCATCTGGTCTTGTCACCCATATCAGACTCGTTGAGACGAGTTTCTTCGTATGTGCTCTGTAGAAGAAGATTTTGTATAAGACGAGTAATAATCATTACAACAAAGGGAAGAAGAAGAGAATGTATTGGCATACCAAATCCATGAAAACAAACTGAGACCCGTCTTTGTAAGTGAACTGTTTGGTTTCTTTGAATACATTTGCTTCCTCCACCTATATAACACACAACAAGATAATCAAACCATACTCAAATATGGCCCAACTAGAATCTCATTCACTAAGGATCAAGATACAAAACAAAAAAAGAGGCGGCGAAAGGATCATTACAGAGATTCCAGCACGAAAAGTCCTCTCCACTGTGCTACCATTAACATAGTTCCTGATCTTAGTTCTCACAAAGGCCGCACCTTTTCCTGGTTTGACATGAAGAAACTCTGCCCCAACATAAAAACAGAGAAAAAAACTCAAAAGGATTGTAATTTAGAAAACCAAAACATGTCCGAGTAGTACAGCTTAAAGCATATATTAGAGATTCAATCAAACCGAGGAACAACGCTTAATTCGACATGAACTAGTAACAGTATCTAACAAAACTAAAACCTAAATTAAAATTGAGAAGGAAGAGAAATACCAAGTACACGCCAAGGAGCACCATCGACTTCAATATTAGTTCCGGCTTTGATGTCATTAGCAGACAAAGAGCAGCATATCCCTACAAAAAAACAAAGTCACCAGAATATAAACATCAATAAACCAATCCATACCAAAATTGAGACCGGAGAAAACTCTAACCGGAAAATCTGCTGGTTCGAGTAGAAATCCGCACAGAGAGCACCGATCGATTCGAGAAAGCTAGTGAGAGCGAAGTACTTGAATAAGGGATGCAGAATGAAGGAGACGAAGATACAGAGAAAGCCACTCTTCCCGCCATTTTTGTTCTCCCGCCGGCGAGAAGATAAAATCGCTGTGTCTGAAAAGACTTTGGATAAGATCTCAATGGAAAGGAGGAAGGAAGGTTAAAACCTCAGTCCCGACCGTGAGGACATTAAAAAAAAAAAAAATCGAACCGCAGTTCGGTTTGAAATATCCGGTTATGTTCGGTTTAATCTGAAAATATCCGGTTATCCTAATATAACCGCTTCTTCTGTTTTTAAGGACCAAAGTGTGCTGAATCTTGTAATACAATACTTCGAAACTGTATTTGTCTGAACAAGAAAGTTTCATTATATACAACACAACACACTCCCTCTCTCGATGTTCGGATTCAACAATAACAAAAAAAAAACAAACTTTTTATATTTTGGAATCCAGAAAACAAATCAAAGCCAATAAAAAAAAACAAATGAGAGAAAATATGAACAAATCAAAACCCTTCAAGACTAGTTCTCCTACCACTGACCGAAGACAATCTCCTCACCTCTTCCCTACTCATCTCCTCCAACGACGAACACACTCTTGCCGGAAACACCGGCGGGAACACCAACCCCCGTCCCCTCGTAGGCGAAACAGACGGTCGTCTCGCTGGTGGCGACGGTGAGAAACTCGACCTCGGTGCAGCTGCCACGGACGGAGTCCAAACAATAGTGTTTAAACTGCTCGATCTTCCCATATGTTTCCTTACCGCGACTGGTGCGGGTTCTCTTAACGGGAACCTACACGAGTACTTCATGTCTTGTATGATCTTGAGCTGATCAACGATGTTTCTCATCGTGGGACGCTCTGATGGCTCCACCTGCAAACATCTCTGTGCTATATCCGCTATGCTCCTCGCAGCTTTTGCCGGGAACCGACCTTTTAGCTGAGGATCCATTATAAGCGAGAGTCTGCAGTCGTCTGATAGAAAGGCTCTGCTCCATTTCACTAAGTTTCTTTCTTCTTTAGGGTATGAGCCGTCCATGTTTTTACGCCCTGTTAACATCTCGAGCAGGACTATTCCGTAGCTCCACACGTTGCTCTTTGGTGTTAAAACCCCTCTCTCTAGTGTCTCCACCGAGAGATTCGCAAGTGCTGAACTGTTTGAGGTCTCGGTCTCGGGTGCATGGCCTACGCATCCGTATCCAGATAGCTTGGCGCTGAAGTCTTTGTCGACTTGGATATTAGCTGTTGAAAATTCATTGTACATTGCCTGTTCAACACAAGACAAAAGTGATCAGTCACATGCAATGTTTCGAAAAATCGATAGACGGTAACTGGATGATTATAGAGGACTAACGGTTATAGAAGAGGTTATAAAGACTAACAACCATGGAGATTATTATTATTCAGTTTCTACACTGCATTATTGATTTATTTTTATATATTTTACATTTTTATATGATATTTTGGATTTGAGTTAAGTTATTGTTATTAAATTTTGTGCTACCTTATTGTTTGATTAATAAATTTAGATTAATTTAGATTGAGTTAAACCAATTTTAACAGATTAGAACTGTTTTACCGTTTATACCGATTTTTAGAACATTGGTCACAAGTAACTACTAGTTTTCACAATGGTGATGTGGTTTTGTTGTGTGTACCTGAAACGGGCCTTCTTCATGTAAGAAGGTTAGCCCCTGAGCTGCGCATAACGCGATCTTCATTCGAGTGTTCCAATCAAGAGGAGGACCATCTGATCTCCCATGTAACAAACGGTCCAAGCTTCCATGAGCAAGCCTCTCGTACACCAACATCCTCGTGTCAGACCCTTCACGGGCGTGATAGCCTACCAACTTACTTAGATTCTGGTGCTGCAGCGACGCCAAGGTGTTCACTTCATTAATAAACTCCCTGATACTCTGTAGCATAACAATAACTAGTAAGAACACAAAAACACAAAGGTATTGTATTATATGGTTAACATAACAACGAATGTTTTATTCACCTGAGTGACAACGTGAAGACGCACAACAGTTGCTTCGACCTTCTTTACGTTTGTAGTTGAAGCAGCCTCGTCTCCAAACGAAGCCATATACATAACAGATGAAAGACCTTCCGAGACACATCTGTCTGTAGCAAACGCGCTACAAGCAGACACAACTTCATCATAAGAGAAGCTTCTAACGGAGCCGTTAGGTGGTAAAGGCAAAGGTCCAGACACTGCTGATGCAGATAACCTCCCGCTGCTTCCGTTAAACGATTTAAAGCTTCCCCAGTTCTTTAACGAAGAGCCAGTTCTTGGAGACGGTAGTGGAAGTGGTTGTGGGGTAGGTTCTTTAGTAGAGCTACGTGGGTCTCTAGGTTGTTCATCTTGCTCCTCGTGGTAAACTCCTGCAAGTAAATCTCGTTCCGCTGTACCGTGGATGCTTGAAGGAGCAGACATGACTCTTGTCCTGCTGCTGCTTGTATCTCCGTTACTGGACTGAACTGGCTTCACTCTAGTTCTGAAACTAGGAGGAGCTGATTGTAGATTACGGCCTGGAGCTTTAGGCGGCTCGGGTAAAGCAATAGGCTTGCTTTCTTCAAGATCTAACCGCTTCATAGAAACCAAGCCACCACGTTTCTTCTTGCTTTTCAAAGGGAAACATCCTAAAACCATCTTTTTCAAATATTTGTTTGCGAAGTTACCACTTTGACTCTATGGAAACACAACGGATGCTAATGAACAAAACAGAGGTTCTTCTACACATAAAGCTTGATCCTTTTCAAGCATACAAGTCTTAGGCACTGATAACTGAAGCTTAGACTCACAGATTTATCTGAAAAAGATTCAAAAAACACAAACTTTTTAGCAACAGAGAAAAAGATAAAACACATAAAGACATGGTATTTAAGGAAACCCAGATCCGTTCATGCATGTGTTAGATCAATGGACATAGATTTTATCTCAAGAGAAAAACAGAGAGCTCAAACTTCCGTATATCTCAGTCACAGATCTCGTGGTTTAAGATAGTTCCTTATATATAAACCCTAATTGATATCTATAAAACAGCTAAAAAATATTGTAAAGATGCAATATTTAGATTCTTAAGACACGTTTTCGATATGTTTAATTAGACAAAACATGACATTAGATTAATCTCCCGGTAAAGACAAAGAGACAATAAATCCAGAGCATTATCATTGGCTAAACTCAATTCAAATATTATTTTCTACTTTTAAACAGAGATAATTCGTTAAATCAGAGTTTTCAACTGAAACAAATCACAATCTGTTCATGATAAAGTTTGTTATCCAAAAGAAAGAAAAATCGATCTAGAAACAATCAAATCATAGATGAAAAAGATTAGTTCAGACCTGGGAGGAACAAGAAGACAATTTAATTTCTTAGGAGATGAACTGAAACTGCGGCGAGAAAGAGAGAGAGATGGAAGAAGAGTGAAAATGAAATTAGAGATTTTTCTGAGGAGAAAGGAAACTCATAAGAGGAATGGTCTGTTTAGGAAAGTGAGAGATATGAGAGAGAGATGGGTGGGACCCAGATGAGGCAGTGGTCAAAGTTCAAACCAAAACAGATATACAAAGGATTTGTAATTAATTTCACTTAATCTTAACTCAATTCCTCAGCTAACTATTTTGGAATTTTCTCTTTTACTACTTTTTATATTATATATTCATCTTTCGCCCCTTCACTTTTGTTTTCTTCTTTATAACCTCGTCATAATTATCCTACACAATACTCTATCCGTTTTTTAATAAATATAATTTAACATTTTCAGAATAATTAAATATATATATTATAATAAATTAATATATATATATAATATATAATTAATTAAATAAAAATAACTTATATAAAAACCTATTAATCATTCAAAAAGTAAAATTTAATGTATAAATTATTAAAATTATAGGATAATATTATTTTTTAGACAAAATAAAAAATTTATAGTGACGGTTATTTAAACCGAGAAAATAATAAATACTTAACAAAATAAAAATAATTCTAACATCTCCAAAATTATTTATTATTTCATATCTAAATATCTTACCTATAAAATTTGATCTCAGACCTTTGGCCAATGATACACAAGTATTATTTATTATTGAGCTTAAATTCTATTTTGAATCAATCTTTT
Organism: Moricandia arvensis; assembly: GCA_905132765.1. Taxonomy (NCBI): domain Eukaryota; kingdom Viridiplantae; phylum Streptophyta; class Magnoliopsida; order Brassicales; family Brassicaceae; genus Moricandia; species Moricandia arvensis. The sequence goes on along the minus strand of CAJHQP010000252.1, from coordinate 71,032 downwards.
TTTTTTGTCAACATTTTGAAATCAATCTTAAACCGACCACATGGACCATTTAAACTTTCAGACGAAATTTTCATTCATTTCTAAAATTAATAATTTTAAAACAGAAACTGATAAGGAGTGGGCAAAGTTTTAAAATCAAAGCAAAAGCCTAGATTTCCAGTAAAGAGGGCCATCGATTAAAGCGACATCTCAGTCAAACTTGGAAAACTTAAAAATTATTTGTTCTGATCAATAATTAAATTAAAAACAGTCAGTAGCATTCATCATCTAATTGGGTTTTGTTTACTGGTCAAATGGCTAATTAGATAGGTTGTTGACTCTTATATCGTAACCGTTCATTTAGATCACATCGCGCCTCATCAACGGCTGATATCAAGTCACGTCTTGCTAACGTGGGACCCGCTGACATCGTTTTTGGAAGGTTTCAAATAAATAAACAAAAGGAAAATTTTAGAAAAAGGTTAAGCACACGCGCTGTGCACGCACGCGTGCGAGTGAACTTTTTTATTAACTCAAACAAAATTCAGACAGCAGAGGACACGTGGGGTCCTCTCAAACCACTCTCCATCTTTTCACCTCTCTTCTTCTACTACTTCAAAGAATTTACACTGTCACCCCTCAAATTCACAAGTATTTGAAAATTGAACCGAAAGTTTTCTTGTTTATGACATTTACCTTTTTTGTTGGGTCAAACTTGGAATAATATTTACCTTATAAAAGTTACTTGACATTTACCTTATAATAGTTTCTTTAGCTGCAGGCAATTTCTCTCAAGTCGGAGATGATAATAAAATAATGAAATGATTTAGAATTGAATAACTTGGGAATAATATTCAACACTAGCATGCACGTTTTTGTTGATTCAAAGTTTAATACTTTTCTGGTATATCTATATTTTTTCGGCGTATATTTTTCTCATTATGTAGTAGACTTTTGAAGAGTTTGTTGGAATATATAATTATGGTTTGAACAGGGTCGGCTTTACTTTGGATGGTTTTTGAACAAGCCACATAAACAATGATTTTCACGTTTGACTAATTATTATACATTACTGGTGAGAAATACATATTCACTGTTTTTACAAAATACTATTCTGCTTTAATGATTTGATTCTGTGATTATTGGTTAAATTTTGAACTTGCAACAAGTGCTTTTTAAGTACTGGTAAGGAGAAGTTTTACGTAGACATGGAATATTGATCTTCTTAATCCACTTTCTTTTATAGTATTTTTCATAACTCAATCATCTCATTGCTGAAATAATGATCATTTGATTGATTAATATAAAGGTTTATTGATATTTCATAAAACAAATCGTTTGAATCAATCTTAGATGCAATAAAGGTACATTTAATAGAGTAGATTGTTGATGAATCATCTAAGAGAAGGTAAGCTATCATTTTCTTTACCACTATAATCAGGACTCGTCAACTATATAGGCGCATACTAATCATTTCTTGGCTTACTCATGTTTTTTCATGTCTATGTTACTGTTTCGTGTGCATTATGACTAACGTGAACGTGATTCTTGACTTCTTGGAAAGGGCACACAAAGAGGAGTTGATGGGCTCTATGCTGGTCCTTAAAGTCCCATGCAAAATATATTTCGGCTGAGGCCTGATTATATTCAGTGTACAAGTACAAAACACCAATCGTTTAATACAAAATAACTTAATATTATTAGAGCATCCACATTCCTGGACTTCAAGTGTGAGTCCTTAGCCATTATAAATATTTAAGGACTTTTACCCAAAAAATCAGTCCAATGGTGGATTCCATTTAGGAATCCTTAGGAAAATTTTTTTTGTTAAAAATGTTTTAGAAAAAACTAAAATTAAAAAACAAAATAAGTTATTTTTGTTTATCATATTTGGGTTTCATTTTGATCATTTTCACAAAAAATGGTGCTAGTTAGGGCATTTTCACGGCGCCACGTCGCTAACGATTCGCTAAGGACTTGCTCTTTAAAATCCTTATTTAAGGACTGTTTCTTATACTATTCACTTCAGATATTATTATTTAATATTAATTTGTCTAAGAAACTGTGCTAAGGACCTGTCCAAAACCATTGTTGCGGATGGTCTTAGGCCCATAACAATAACCCAAAGCTAATATCCCAGTTCCACTCAAGTCAAGTTATCCGGATCCGTTCGTCATGTTCATGCTAAATAAAACATTGACAACAAATCCCTCAAGTTTTTGTAGAAAAACTATATAAAGATAAGTCTTAAAACAAATTATAAGCACCAAAATTAATTAAAAAAAATTTAGTTGAAATCTCGCATATACTCCCTAAATCTCAAGGCCAGTCTTGGTCATGTTCTAACTGTATGCAGTGAAATACAGTGCGGTGTGTATTTCATGTCTTTTATAAGTTAGGTTTTGTAAATATTGAATTTGCTATATATAGGTTTACTTTCATGTCCCTGGTCTTTTAGAAGCTGGTTCAGTTCGTTAGTGACAAAACATAACGAATGTTTTCACATTTGGTGGAAAATTTAACGTGGAATACTCCATTTTTACAATAGTTTGTTTAAGTGTTAACTGTAACTGAGGGAACTTCGAGAACAGTTTAATAGATATTTTTGGTCTCATATCATAGGAAGTGCATGTTGATAATTTATTAGAACTTTCAAGAACATAGAACTGACGATACACCAAAGACTAACGTAGCTACTAGCAAACCATACGTTCTAATTTATTACTGGCTTCTTAGTTCTTGTAGTGATAGTAGTAGCTTCCTTGTCTGCTTCTGTCAGTTGATACTATAAACAAAACGAAAGAAAGAGTAAGTGGTTGAGATTATTGTTTTCATTTACAGAGCTGTTTTTTTTTTGTTACCTGTCACAGTTGGTAGAAGGGCTGATACTGTAAGGAAGATTAACACCACATTTAGCAGGCAGAGACTGAGCATTGTTGAGGTTGTTAGAAGAGAAAGAGACTCCTCCAATAGCGTTTTTGATGCAACGGCAGACACCCTGACGGTCCACAGGGGTTTGAGCCTGACTGTTGAGTGTTCTGATACCGTTGCAGCAGCTTGCTGGGACGTTTCCGCCTTGAACCACGTAGGAGAGGCAAGGGTAAAGATCTCCAACCACTGCGTTGCAAGACACGGCTGCTTCACCACTGTGAAAAGCAAGAACTAGGAGCAAAGCTAGTAAGAGAGATCTCATGTTACTTTTTGTTTTTGTTTTTCCTCTTCTCTTGAGTGTTTTTTTTTGTTTGATACTTTGGTTAAAGAATTGAGAAGTAATAATGTAATATAGAGAGAGAGATGGAAAGAGTTTGGTGTTGGTAATTGACGAGGAGTGATTGCTAAGGACAGAGTTAGTTGTGGATGAATTTAATGTTTACCTTCGATCAATGAAGATCCAACCCTACCGATTCAATAACATTGTATCTAACAATTTTGAACATAGATGATGATGGAGCACCTTCTAGTACTGTATTATGAGCTGTGGGGCAGATTGATTGATAAAAACGCCTTTATGTTTGGTTCCAGAAATAGTATCTATACTCTACAACTTATGCAGTGGTCCCAAAACTAATAGTTATGTACTATGTTCGGTTTATACGCTGTATAGCTTTATCATAAGTTTTTTGTTTTTTTTTTTGAAACACAGCTTTATCATAAATTCTTAGATGATTTTTGTCGACCCCTTTTGGCATGGTACAATTGTTGTTTTAAATTTAGGAAATAATCAAAATCACTTTGGACAGTTTACAGTATAAGCACAAAGCCATTTCATTTTCCAGACCAGAAGCAATTGAGGAACAAGTAAGGCATCAAAACGAACTCTTTGAATAGGAAAAAAGCATTGAAAACTAGATGATACACCAAAATACATATGTATATCCCTGAACAAGAACGTCACAGCAGAGATTAAGCTCAAGCCATCATCTTCCATGTTCCAGATTACTGGATTACGCCCCCATAACATGATACAATCAGGTCCTTTAAAGAACAGTTGCATACTTTTGACAATACTGGCTCTTGAAAAAGATCTACATATTAACAGAAAGATGTTAGAGATAAACTGTGATCAAAGTTACGATACATGACTAACTTACCCTCCATGTTTCTATTCCCAACTATCTCTAGCTCCTATTCTTACAACTGCTTCCTTGTGCTTGTCAATCATCCTCTATATGAATCTTCAGTTTGCATCTACTTAGATGGTATCACCCACCACTCAACATATATATGCCCATTTATAGTAACTCTGGTATTGATTAATCACCTTATTGAATCTATGATAAGACTTAAACTAGGAAACAACTATAGCTTACAATAATGGTCTACATGTATTCCTATTGCCTTCCCAAGTATTCTCAGCTGAGTTAACTGAACGCAGGAGGAGAAACAAAGCATACCTTGCGCCAAAGAACAACAGGAACCCAAGAAAAAAAGCTTCATCGCTCGATTCTGGCAACTCGGTATCTCAACTTCCGATTATGATTATCCTGAAAGAACCAAGCAAGATGTTACATTGGTACCAATTAGTTACTTTGACAACCTTTGAGCAACTTAAACTATAGCAAAAATTGAACTTTGTACCAGTTCAAGTACTTTAGCCGAACTCTTCTCAACCTCAGAAGCCAAGCTCTCAACTTTCGCCAACATCCTCTCATACATCTCCTCAACAGCACCTGTATAGTTCGCAGCTTCAGCACCAACCAAACGCCTCAAGCTCCCCACTTGAAACCCATCAGCCAACGCATCCACTTCCTTCTGATCCTTCACCGCTTGCTTCTTCCCACTCAACGACCCTTCCTCCCTATCCTCATTCATCGCCGAGCTACTCAACTCACACAACAAAGCTGGAAAACCAGACTTCGGATTAAACGAACCGTAATGGCCACGAAACGCCGGTCCAATGTTGACTATACCAAGAGATCTCGGTTCGAGCCTTCGGTTCGAGGGGCGAAACTGGTAGGCACGGTACTCGTGCGTGTGGATTAACTGATCTATCAACGGCGTTGTGAGAAGGATGAACACGGAGGAAGGCATGGTCTTTGAGTTAGGGTTTCCCGAGTTCTCGATCGGTAAGTGAAATCGAGACGAGAGAGAAGATGTGACGGCGAGCTCACGCATGGAAGGGCGGTTGGCGGTTTTTCTCCGGGCGGAGAACCAGCCGAGGAGGCGGTCTGGTGAACCGAGTTGGAGAGAGTCGATCCGGCGCGAGTCAACTCGGCCAAGGGGGTCGTAGAAGGAGACGGTTTTGCCGGAGCAGGTGAAGCTTGTTACGGTGGCGACGATTTGATCTGATGAGGAGGAGGAGCTCGAGGGGGATGATTGCGCCGGAGAGTCGTCGGATAAGGTGGTGGAGACGATGCGGTGGATTTGGCCGAAGATTAAGCCGTCGACGTCGCAGGGAGAGGAGGATGCTCGTTGGATTAGGGACGCTAGTGTTGGACCTGGAATCTCGATTCTTTCTAGAGAGAGATCGCCCATGGTGGCGATGAGACGGAACACGGAAGACGGAACCAGAATCGACTACTTGTGTCAGAACATAATGATGTCTGGATTCACCTATTACGACGTCGTAGTGTCTCATAATTTAAGAGGGGCTAGCGTGTCGTTTGTCTATAGGAAAAACGGCGTACATTCCATATTCGAAGTATTCAACTTAGGCCCAATTAGTTTTTAAACAAATATTATGGAGGTAAATATTTATCTTCGCTCTTTTAGTGTGAAGTTTTTAACATAATTTGACTATTTTTTTTTGTTTTAATTTTCTTTTAGTTAAGAAACTGCTCTTATGTCTCTTATTTAATAGATGATTTTAAAATTTTTTCTCCTAAAAAAGTTAAGAATTTCTGATAAGAGATTTAAATAAACATGCTCTTAGTTCTTTAATCTTCTGCTTTGGTGTAGCAACAGTGTTTACAAGTGTCTCCATACTAATTTGTTTGGAAAAGAAAATGGTTTACAACTCCTAGAAAACCAAAAAAAGAACATAATTCTTGGGGAGTATTGAAGAGAGGAGAGAGCCAAAAGATGTGCATCCTTTGGTTGATAGAGCCACCAGCGATATGCTTATTGGTCCAGATTGGGCCATGAATCTCGAGATATGTGACATGCTTAATCTCGAGATTTTCTATGAATGATCGGTGATGAATCTACTATGATCCAATGCTCGGTTGTGAATTTTGTTGGCTTCGGCCTAACATGCTAAACATATACATCTCGGTTGTGCATTTGGTTTAGTTACTGAATTTATGGATGGTTCACATTTTAAAGTGATGTTTCTTCTTTCTTATATACCATTTACGTTTTGCTTTTGTGTCAAGTGATTGTGTGTGTTTGTAGGCAAACGAGAGAGGTTGTGAGTGGCATAAAGAAAAGGTTTACCAGTAGCACTACCAAGGTTCAGCTTCTGGCTTGTCATCCTTGGGCTGCTCTTAATCATCATCAACCAATGAACAAGAAACCAGAGGACAAGTTGTTTAAAGATCTTGTTGAATCAAGAAAAAAGCTGGTAGTATAATGTAAAACCCCACATTCTTTTACCTTTTTTTTTTTTTTTTTTACATTAGAGATTCCAATTTTATACTGTTGACTTCATAAAGGATAAATTTTTATCGTTGACTTTTGTCGAGTAGTTAATAATATTTTTTTTAATATAAAACCCTCCGTCGAGGTTTTAGACTTCGTCTTCATCGTCATCAATGGAGGAAGACGACTCGGTTTCACTCACTCTCCACACTCTAGCTTCCATTAGATCACTCATCATCAACGCCGACACTTCCGTCTCCGTGATTTCCTCGGTGTTCGACTTCCTCACTGGTCTTCTCAGCCGAGACGACTCAACGATTCTTCACCACGTCCTCAAGCTCCTCTCCGATCTCTCCCATTCGAGAAAGGAATTAGCAGCTCAGATCTTCGAATCAGTCCTCTCCAACTTGACCCGTCTCCAAAACTCCGCCTCCGATGATGCTCGCCACGGACGCGTCGCGGTGGAATCGCTCGCTGTGCTCGCGTCGATATCGGAAAGAAACCCTAGTGTCGCCACCGCGTTTTCCGAAATCGACGGAGAGGTGTTCGCGTCGATTTGCATCGGAGCTCCTGTTTCTTCTCGGATGTGGATGCTTAGGAACGCGGAGAGGTTCTGTGTCCCGTCGTCGGTGCTATTCACGTTGTTTCTTGGGTTTAGTAAGGATCCGTATCCGTATATTAGAAAGGTAGCTCTTGATGGATTGGTTTATGTATGTGAGGCTGGTGATTTCGATCACGCCAATGCTGTACAAGGTTGCTATGCTCGTGCTGTTGAGCTACTTGGCGATGCTGACGATAGCGTCAGATCTTCTGCAGTTCGTGCTGTAAGTTATGTTTGATTGATGAAATAGTGTTTGAGATAATTGTTGAAAGCTGAACTATCTGAATGTTTAGGTCAGTGTGTGGGGTAAAGTTTTGATAGCATCTAAGGAAGAGACAAGCAGAAGAGAGTGTTCTGATGCTGCGTTTCTCCAGGTAACTAGCTCCTCTTTGGATTGTTGCAGCATTTTGAAGTTCTTACGACTACTAATTTTTGAGGTTGGAAGTAGTGTTATACCTAGCTACAAATTGATTTAAGCATAAAGGTTGAAGCTTTGATTGTATTCGCAAACGAGAAACTGAGTAGCCAACTTATGTGGCGAAGTGTTTATCAGATTTGTTTTCTTAGTGATCTTGAGGAACTTCAATAACCAATTGCTTGATGTTTTCTTGTAAACGTGGTTTCAGCTTTGTTCTGTTGTGAGAGATATGAGTGTAGACGTGAGGGTTGAGGTCTTCAAGGCATTTGGGGTAATAGGAACTGCATCAGAGAGCATTATACTGCAAACACTTTCTAAAAAAGTATTGAGAGTCGGGAAAGGGAAGAAACCACAGAATCATCTTTCGAATGAATCTGCTGATGCCGCTGCTGCAGCTGGAGTTTTCATCCATGGTTTTGAAGATGAATTCTACGAGGTACAGTTATGATAAATATGCAAACCTGTTAAGTAGGTTTAAAAAGTTTCAGTTGAGTTTTTGTTGCTTCTGGACTTACATATACCGCATTTGCATGCGTCACTTTGAAGGTACGGGAAGCTGCGGTTGTCTCTTTCCACTCCCTTTCAGTAAATTCTATCGAATTCCCAGATGAAGCTGTCTGCCTATTGATGGATATGCTATACGATGATTACATGGTTGTCAGGTTGAAAGCTTTAGAGGCATTGCATCATATAGCAGACATGGGGAACTTGAAGATACAGGAAACTTATGTGCCCGCCGTAAGTCGCCATATACTTTTGCCTCTTCTTTCCCTATAGAGCTGGTGGTAAAAAGCTAACTAGAATGCAGATGCAACACTGCATAAGTTTCGTGTCTTGTCTTGATTGATCAATGTTTTAGGCAAATTACTTCCTATAGGTTTAGGCCCGCTAAAGTAGCTTCAGTGCATTGTTTGCACTCTAGGGTCTAATGTTGATGAGACATTTAAGTGATTTGTTACTAAACTAACATAACTGCCGCTGCCTGCAAGTATTGTCACTTGGTTGTGTTAGGCTATTTCTTTGCTATGAGTTGTGAATTGTGATGAAGAGCTGCAACTTGACTATGCAGTTTTTGGATGCTATTATTGATACTTCTGAGAACATAAGACTTACGGCTAGAAACATTCTCAAACTGGCAAAGCTGCCTGATCTGAAGCTGGTCAACAAATGTGTAGACGGTGTCCTAAAAAGTTTAGAGATGTATCCAGAGGTTGGTATACTTACCTATAAAGATCAGTTAGCTCTTATTCCATAAATCCTTTATTTTTCTTATATTGAGCCTCTTTTTCTTGCTGTCTCATTCTAGGACGAACCAGATATCTTGTCTACTTTGTTCCATTTCGGACAAAACCATACAAATTCTTTAGTCAGTATAATCAAGCGATTTAATCAAAAGGTAAGCGAGCATTTTTTTAATCAGTCTTTTCAATTCGTTACCAATAGGCATACTAATCATTTTTTGCTTACTCTTCCATGCTCTTCAGTTGGAGACAGATTCCGAAAATAAAAGTGAGTTCAACAGCCAACACGTATCTGCGTTTCTGGTGTTCATAATCTCAGCTCCTCTCTCAAGCAAACAAAGTATCACTTCCATACCGCCTTTGGCCTTTTCATATTCCCTTGCGATGCTGGGAAAATTCTCTCGTGGACTTCATGATATGATGGACCAGGATACGCTCTTGGCTTACTTGGCTCATTGCACTAATCTTTCTCTTTCTTCGGGGACAGAATACAGTAAAGCAGATACGTTTTTAAATGCATATAGGCGCAGTAATGGAGATGATAGCGGAAACGCCATCCTACTACCAAGCAAAGATATATCTGCTGAGAGCAAACCCATGGCTTCCATAGCAGAACTGGAGACTAGAAATCCAGCACTGAAGTCAGTTAACCATATACTGTTGAAAGTAAAGGCTGCCTGGTTATTATTACAGTCAGGATGCTCTAAAGAAGCACTCAGAGCGTTAAGGTTTTACAACTTGCAATTCATCGGTTTCCAGCGTCTATATATTACTGCTTCATGTGTCTTCTAATTAACGTGTTTCTTGACTTCTTGTTCAGGGCTTGCAAACAGGAGTTAGCAACTTTGACAGCCGATTCCTCAATCTTCAATGGTGCATTAGAATTTATGTGTCAGTACGTTCACGTAATCGAACTTCTCGCTCAGGTATGGCCTCATTTCGAATACTCAAGACACACCAGCACATGTAGATCTGTAGAACTGGAACTGCTGATGGAAGAGCTAGAGATAAAACTGATGGAGATAACGTGTAGATTCACATGCCTGTCTACGGAGGCGTCACTTGTAATGGAGCTAGTAATTTTGAGCTGCTTGTTAAGGCTATACAAATTTGAGATTTGCTGCCGGCTTAGCTGCAAGAAGAAGCTATCTTCAACAATATCTCAATTAGAGCTCCACCATGAACAACACTGCACCAAGCCATCAGATTTTCTAACTGAAACTAAGAAATCACTGCAAGAGATTGGAAGCTCTGCTGATATAAGTTGCAGTAGACTGCTTGATCTCATCAAGAAATTCAATTGCTTCTCTCCGGAACAGTTTACGCTCTCTGGTAATCTGAAGTGTGTCAGTGCAGAGCTCGATATTCCTGGTAATGGTCCTTACAGTCCGATCTCCTTTGTGGCTGGACTACCAGTGGCTATACCGTGCGAGATCATGCTGATCAATGTTCCAAGAGATGCCTGTTTGTGGGTAAGAATATCCAGTAGCGATGACTGTTGCCAGTTTGTGTACTTGGACCCAAACCTATACAATAGAGATGAAAGGGAGAAGAGATTTCTGTTCACTGCTGTAACTTACATGACCCCGAGAGCTGTTGTGTTCACATTGCGGGTCTCAATAGGCATAGAGTGTTTATTCGAAGACGTTTGTTACAGTAAACGTCGTCATGGTCCGAAGCATCCAGTGATCTATCTGTGTAAGGAAAGAGAAGTTCATTTCTCCCTTGTTTCAAGAACGAAACCTCTCTAGTAATCTTCTCTATCTTTCAAAAATGTTTTACAAAACAAAAGTAAACGAGAAAAACAATAATAATACTATTTTTTGTCTCAACATAAGCTCACCAGTAGTCATTACAAGAACAAGAGCCGTTTGTAAAACAATGAAACCTATTATTGTCTCTAACAACAATCTCTCTTCTCGTAATCTTCGATATCAATTTCATCGCTTGATGACAATCTCCGCATACTCTTAGATTCTTCACCACTCTAATCACTTCACCATGACCCGTACTGATCAACCCCAACGCAACCGCAAGCTTCTCGCTGTGATACCCCAACACCGTTTCCTTTTCTTCCTCTTCAACGTCGAACATAACACATTCTGTTGTCGGCACAAAACCCATAAGCCTCATTTCATTACCCAAATCTTCTAGCTTCGCATATATCTTGTCACTCAGAGGATGAGACTTATCATCTGCGAGAAACTCGTGCACCGTCCCTTCCAATTCGATCCAACTCCATCCAGGAAGCTTCTTCATACCTTTCTTGTTCATCTCCTCTCTCACTTCAGCCGCTTCGTCCCATCTGCCATTAACCGAGTATATGTTGGATAACTGAACGTAGTTTCCTGCATTCCATGGCTCAAGAGCTATTAGTTCTTTCAGAACACGTTCTGCTAACCGAGTTTCTTTCACTAATCTGCATCCTGTTAGTAACGCTCCCCATATTATGGCGTTTGGCTTCATTGGCATATCGCATATCAACTGGTAGGCTTCACCTAACTGCCCTGCTCTGCCCCAAAGATCCACCATGCATCCGTAGTGCTCAACCGTGCGTTTCAACGAGTAAACAGAGCTTATGGAGTTGAAAAACCTAAGCCCATCTTGGATTAGCCCTGCGTGAACACACCCGCATAGCAGTCCAAGGAATGTGTACCCATCAGGTGAGATACCTAACTTCTCTGTTTGTCCAAAAACCGCAAAGGACAGCTTGACATGGCCATTCTTGGCCAGACCAGTAATTGCAGTGTTCATGATGACTCTATCCTTCTCCTTCATATCTTTAAACACTTGAAAACCTCGAGACATCGCCCCACATTTGGCATACATGTCGATCAACGCATTACCCATAACAAGATTGGTCAAGAACTCATCCCTATCAATCAAACTACTTCCCCATTCGCCTAGATCAAGCGCTCCTAAGCTTGCGCAAGAAGAAAGAAACCCAACAATGGAATACTGATCCGGTTTCAGATCTTCCCGCAACATCTGGTGGAATAACTCTACACCTTCCTTCGGGAGGCTGTTCGAAGCATACCCTTGTATCATAGTGCTCCAAGTAACTACATCTTTCTCCACCATTGAGTCGAAAACAGAACGAGCTTTCTCCATCTTCCCACGCTTCGCGTATAAATTAACGAGTGCTGCATACACATATGAGTTCTTCTGCATCTCTACCTCTTCAACGAGGTTAGCAATCCACTCTGCGCTATCGAGATCCCCTACCTGAACACAAGCAGATAAAACCCGAACAACCGAATAGCTATCTGGCCTCACACCCATCTCCACCATCTTCTTGAACAAACCAATAGCATAACTATGTTTCCCGGACGCAATACACCCACTAATAAAAGCCGTCCAAGAAACAATAGTTCTTTCATGCATTTCATCGAACACCTTCCGGGCATCATCAACCCGCCCGGACCCAGAGTACACAGAAAGCAGGCTCGTCATAGCGCCGGCATCTCGATTAAACCCGCATTTCACCACAAGAGGATGAAGCTCAATCCCAAGCTTGAGATTCTGTGATCTAGTACATGCCTTGAGGACGAAAGGGAAAGTGAAACCGTACAGGGAGAGGCCGTGTTTGCGGACGGAGAGGAAGAGGTCGAGCGTTTCGCGGAAGAGATTGTTGTTGACGAAGCCGTTGATGAGAGTGTTGTAGAGGAAAATGTTTGGGAATTGAGTTTGAGAGAAGAGGAGGAAGGAGTAATGGTTTTCGCGGAAGAAGAGCGTTCGCTTAAGGAGGAGGTTAATGAGGTAAGTGTCATGGTGATGATCGTGGTGGATGAGAGAGGAGTGGATCTCCTTCAGGTGGTTGACGGTGGATGCGACGGAGATTAGGGTTTTGATTTGATGAAGTTTAGATGATGAGACGGTGGCTATGCTCATGGCCACTTCAAACCGTTAAAGGTTTTGCTCCCGCCAGTTTTATATAACCCTTTTTCAGTTTTTGTAAGCATTACTTAAAACTCCCACAGTTCTACAAAATATTAGTTTTATTTCTATTTTTGTTTGTTTCACAAAAATTGTATTTTTGTATATAATATAATTTTATATTTTTTACTCATTTTATCCATAATAATTAAAACAATTATAATATATAATAAATTTTTTGTAAATAAAATATTAAGATATAAGTATATTCAATATTACAATTTTATTCTAGTGAGAAGTCTAAGGGTTAAATTGACATGCGGTAATTTTGGATATTTTGCTTTGAAATTTAAGATGTAGACTTTATGGTTTTATCTTTATTTTATTGTTTGTAGAATTATTTCAAAATTGTAAAAGCATTGAACATACAATTGTAGAAATTTTGATTTTTACAACCATTATATTTTTTTGAAAACAAACATTCGGCTATATTGATGATGTGTAAAATACTCACATTCATTACCAACCACCCCAAAACTAGAAAACGAAATTACTACTTTCAAATTGTTTTATGTGTGCAATCCCACTAATTAGATCTTTGATATACTAGTTTATAAATTTTAATATTAAATTATTATTATAAATTATAAGATAACAATTTTAAATGTTTTATGAAGAACCAAACTTTATTACAATATTACTTTTTTTTAAGAAAAGAAAAGCAACAAAGGCTTTTTAATGTACTATCCTTTGTAATAATATCACGAAAATGATCCTGTTGACAAAAAAAATATCACGAAAATGCAAACTTTTTTTCCACCATTACTTTTACCATTTTTTTACACATGAAACCAATTGGGAAATAGAAATACTTAAAAGATTAATGAAAATAAAAGAAATCACACAAGGAAACATGATTATAAAGGAAAAGCAAAGCAGGGAAACTATTTATTTACAGACACAATATATGTGCATTGGATATGGAAACTTATTTGGTGAAGCCTCCTCACTTGATCAGTTGTTAACTTAGATCTTCTTTCTAACACTTCGACGGAGGCTAACGAATATAACAATATAAACCACACCCACTTTACCCTGACACGGCCTGGACTTGTTTTTTTTTTTTGGCTTATGTTTTAATTACTTACGGTGTGCGACTCATCGTGCTTGCGAGTTGTCGTGGGTGTATACGGAGACGAATGAGTCCACAGCTCCAGCTGCAAGTAGAACCTGGTACGGATGAAAAGCGAGGCAACTCACTGAACCAATCTTCTGTGCCATGAAGGACGGGTAGTAAAGGATTCTTCCTAGTTGTTCTCCCTCGAGGCTAAACACTTTAATTAGCTGTTTTGCAGATCCACTCGCGATTATTGGAGCGTGTCTGTGAACAGCTAAGGCCGTTAGTGAGCCCCTGTGTGCATCAATCGTCAGGTATGTGTCCCTTGATGTTCTCAGGTCAAGGAACTGTATGTCACCGGCCTGTGATGCACTCACCACCTGAAAATAAAAGAGGAATAGATATTGGCCTAGGGGAAGCGACAATGAATTGAAAAACACCTGGCAGTTCAGAGATAAATTTTAGCTTGCAACCTTTGAGGGATCAAGTCCAGGTTGAAAACTGAGTCCAACCACTCTTTCAACTTTCTGATGAGGCCGAGTCGCAAGGACAAGCCTTCAATATGAAAAAAAAAATGATATTAAGTGATGTATCCAAACCAAGTTTGGTGTTTCTCATTTTCGTTATAATTGGAGGAGTTCTTGTGTAAATTTGCAAATGTACTAAGCAACTTACGGTTCAGGCGACCTAACATCATAGAGTCTCAAAGATCCATCAGCGAAACCAGCAGTAAGTTGACTCCCGTGCACTTGAGAAGCCGACTACAAATCAGGACATTCTAAAGCGTTTAATCGATCATGTTATATCCTGATATTCTAGCGCGCTTCTATGTTATAAAGAAGAAGGCTAGAATGTCGACTTACAAGTGCTGTAACTCCGCACTCTGACTCAGATGGAATAGATCTGACTAGCTGTTCTTTGTCAAGGTCCCAGAGTGCGACTGTTGACACCTCCCCAGAAGCATACTGTTGAATACCAGTAATCCATAAATAACAATAAAAAGGCTTCATAACTTGGAAAACAAAAAACAAAAGCAATCACAAACCAGGCAGCCAGACTGTTGTTGCCAGTCCACAACAGCGTTCAACTCACGTGCACCGGGCTTGTGACCCTGGATTGAAGAAAAGCCCGTAACAAGCTTTTGTTTACCCTTTGTTGCATAGTTTTTCCATATCCTGACAGACCCATCACCTAACAATAATTCCAAAAGCTAGTGTAAGACATAACTACCATTTCTCAGCAGCTATAATAAATCAATTTGCAAACAGTAGCAAGAGTTATGAATATTACATGACGCAACAAGTAGCAGAGAGTCGTCAAGTTCATTGACGAGGCAGAGCTTTGAAATTCCTTTGTCAGGAAAATCATGATTGTCAAAGCCATTGAGAAGAGTTGCTTCCTCATAATTCCAGACTCTGAGATGATAATCAGTAAAATAGTTAATGCAGTAGGGGCATCTTGGTTAAGAAAATGTCAAAAAGAGAGAAGATCAAATTCTAATAACAGTTTCAAACTAATGATATACTAGTTATACTAGACTACAATTTTGTTTTGAGGGAAATAGACTGCAATCTTGCATACCTGATCCGTTCATTCTCGTCTGCAGCAACTACAATAGGAGAGAAAGGGTGAAGGAGAGCTGTCTTTGTTCCCGTTTCAAATCTCGTATCCCAGTTCGCAATAGGATTATTATTCAGCTTGTTAATAGCTGGCAAATTAAAATGTTACAAGTCAGTTCAAGTGACTAGTATAGGCACAGAAAAAAACAGAGATAAAAGAGAAACAGTACTTACAAGAGTGCTGGCATTTTGCAATATGCTCAAGCGCGAATTTTTCTTTCTCTTCTCTTTTGGTATCTATCTCTTGACTAGCATCACCTTCAGAAAGAAGCGGTTTGGAAAAGTGGCCACAGCTCCAGTTGTAGATTGTTGATAATGGCAGCAAACTCCGTTCAGATCCACTGGCGCCTAAAAACGGATCAGCCAATCCCGAGTCGGGTGAACCCAACAGGTGGGGGGGCCTAAACTCTAACGAACAAACTCTTCTCAGTCCAGGTAGATAGTTTGTTCTAGGAGGGCTGACCGGTGGAGTCCTAAAACTTAAGGGCATATTACCTGTTGTCAACAACAGTGGAAGATCAAAACTCACAAACAGACAGCCTTCTGAATTAAGCAAAACTTTTAAAATTTCATGATTATAAAACACTCCATAAACAGCTACCTGCATGCATATCAAACCATGAGGATGAACGAGATAGACCAGCAAGAGGAGTGTTAGATGTTGTTGCAGCTTCCCCTAATCGGCCAGTGGGCTTCGAGGGTTTCGCAACAACTTGTTCGATTCCAATGATAGAAAGCACACGCCGCCCGAGACTTGCAACTCGTGGAGATGGGTCTTTAGCTAATGCAAACATAGATCGAACGCACTGCGAATAAACAGCGTTATCAAACAGTCTTTGCTGATGGACAGCTCCATTGCTGACACTGTCATGCATGATTCCATCATCAGATAATGGAGATCCCTGCATTAGCCCAGACGATCCAAGAGGGCTGCTTGAGATCCTAGTCTCACGAGCAATTGGTTGGCTTTCAGTGCTAGCTCTAGTCAGAGGACTCATGTGTAAAGAAACAATTGTTGCACTCCCAGCTTCATGGAGTTTAGCGATTGAAGGGAGCGAAGTAAGCAAAGAGCTTGACTGAGGCTTCCAATATGAAGCTGCGGCTAACTTTAGGTGCTTTTTGTGGCCAAAGGCAAAACGTGCAAGAGCTGTAGAGACATTAACAACAGGCTTCGGGATCAAATAGGAAAAAATCAAAAGTAAGCAAGCTAAGGTTCATACGTACATGCAGACTGAACAAAGACAGATATTTGTGGATGCACAAAACTATAAATGAACTCTCTAAACGAGGGACAATATGATTATATATCGACTAATAAACTATCAGTCGCTAAAACTAAAGGCAACAGTTTAACTTGGCTGTCTATGTGAATGGGAATTATCAAATTCAGTAAATGAAAATCAATAAATAAGATGTAGGAGATGTTCTAAATTAAAATATTCTAATTAGGTTAGATATTTTTTTGTTTGAAGTTAAATGACTCTAATGCTAATTACTAACCCACAATACCACGATCATGAATATTAAAAGAGTTGCATGCTGTGCGTACCTACAGCAACCTCTGACCGGACAAGTGGACTCCCATCTGAAACTACATCTAAGAGACTTTTAATGATAGCTTCTTCTGCTCTAATCTTTTCATCATCATCAAATTCATCCTCCAAAGAACTTTTACTAGAGCCAAACCCAATATCAAGTAAAGTACCCAGAGCAAAAACAGCAGCAGCCCTTACCTGCAAGAGAAAGTTATGGTCAGAAATTACACTGCTAAAAGAAGGATAATATACAGAAATCTGAGCTTCACCTCAGGTTGGGGCTCGGAAAGCAGAGGTGCCAACTTTTTAAACGCATTTGCCTCCCTACCCATTATTTGGGCCTCCAGAAAATCTTCCCACAACTTTCCAAGACAAAGACAAAGCCATTGTAGAAACGTTTCTTGCTGTGAATCACTTGGTCTGGATAGTTCAAGGTGCCCCAGACAAATACCAATTAAATTAGCTTCAAGACATGCTTCCTGGCCTCGTCGATGTCCGTCCACAATGACGGATAGAACAAAAGCAGCCATAGCTCGTTGGTCTGGAATTGCATCCAAGCTATCTAGAAATCTTATGAAATATGTATGCCCCCCATCCTTCACAAGATCAATTTGACATGACTGCAAACAAATAGAGGCCAGTCAATGTTAGAATAATCAAAAGACGGAGAAAAAAAAAGCTTAACCAGCACGAAAGTGTGATGGCCAGAGATAAACAACTTAATCTGATGTTATTCAGCATTCATCTCAGAATAACTAGATGAAAACATAACGTAATTCCCATTAAAGTCACTTTCAAAAAACAGCAGATGCACAGTAAGAAGATAGCCATAATAGGAACTAGCATTATTTGTAAAAGAACACCCAGATGCATGATAAAACTACAATCATCTTCCGATTCTTCCCAGAAAATAGCTCATTGAACGCAAAAAACTTTACCTTATCAAGTGCAAGAATTTTTGTCCATATGAAAACAAGGATCTGTCTTAGCTCATTTGTTGTTGTTTGCAGAAGCTTCAGCACATATGGGAATATTCCAACAGACAAAGCCTAGAGGAATTTTCACTTCACGTGTAAGGACAACAAGAAAATATTCTTTGGAACTTGTAAGCCAAAGGGGAAGAGAGTTCAAATTTAGAAGTATACCAGATCCACAGCCCATGAACCCATATCAAGAAATCTTCCAAGAAGTACAAGAGCACGATACCGATGGCATTGGCTAAGTAAAACCTGAAGCAAATCAGTGTCTATAAATACCCTATGATAGTAATCTAAAAGATAATGATGGAACGTCCAGAAGGAAGCCAGGTAATGTCCATTAAGTCAAATCTACATAAAACTGTGCGAAAATGAGAAATGAATATGGCTCTCTCTCTCTCAAACACACACAACAAAAATGGAAAAGAATATAGAAATTTAGGTTGCACCTGAAGAACAATAGGCAACTGCTCTGGTGGCTTCTTATGCTCAGATCCATGATCAAGCCACACCTCAAAAGCTGTCAGTTGCTCAGTAAAAAAAGGACTTGGCTAGAAAAAGAAAAGAAGAAAGTATTATTATAACAGGCTTTGTCTTATACAATTAAAAGGAAACTACATCAGGCAAAACAAACCTCGAACTCTGTGTCTGGGTCCCGAACAAGTTGGGGAAGGCGAGAAAGGCAGATTTCAGCAGCCATGTCCCATGCATCCCTGAAACGCAACAACTAGCTGAGGAAAAATCTAGACACGTAACACTTTATCTAACAGAGAAATATGGTTCGTCGAGGATACCACATATGATGTTGATGCGTAGGAGGCAGCATAGGATGAGATATAGGATTGCAATTCGCGGACCGCATTATTCTCTCAGCAAGTAAGAAATTTCGGAAAAGGCTAGCGACCAACAAATCCTGTCTGAATAATCTCTGGAAAAGTTCTGCAGGGTAAAACTAAAACTCATGAGGAACACTGAAAAACAAACAAGTCAAGTTAAAAGAGGATTGGCCTTAATACATTATGCAGAAATTTTGGAGAAATACCATGAGGAAGCACATTCCATGCAATTGTATCCGTCACTGCTGTGAAAATCCAGTTCAACTCCCCTAACAATGTCTTCCGGTCATTTTGGCGGCCCGGAATCATGTCAATAAGTGATTCATCGATGATTTCTTTCAAGAGAGAACGCCTGCAGAACCTGCAATGGAAAGCCTCTTGTAAAAGCTGCAAGCTAACCTGAACTACATAGTTCCAGACATAAATCAAACACATTCAATATAAAGTAGTTAATAGTAAAGAGTTAAAAAGGAGCCTAGAACTGAAACTGCACAACCTCCGTAGCTGATGTCTTGATCTCACCTCATGATGAAGTAAGAATATGCTAACTAAGACTCTATAAAGTAGATTGATGGAGAGAAAAAATGTATGAAGAAAACAGACATCTGAGTACGCAAAAAAGTGAGAGACAAAAAGATGATTTACCATTTCAAAGCCATTTTAATGGGTGTGGTGAGGCAAGAAGTAAAAACATCAGCTGGAAACTCAACGCTCTGAGGAAGTGTCTCAAGTACATCACAAGCAGCAAGTATAATGCAGTCCCTTGAGGATCCAGAGGAACCAGAAGACCCCCAATCATGAAGCTGCGATAAGGAATAGAGAATTTTCTTCAATTTATGAAACGCCAATTGCAGAACCAAGTTTTAAACTGGACAGGAGGATGTGTAACATGAGTAAAATGTTGCTTCCTTTACCTCAGCGAAAGTATTAAGAATCATCCTAGCAGCAGAGCAGTCAAAAACATAGATGGACGGTGTCTTCAACCAGGAATCAAGATCACTGATTGGCAATGGAATGTACTGCGTATAATGCTGCTCAAACACGAGATCATTCAGTACGTGGTAGCAGACGACAAGGAAGAAGAACATTGTAGACAAAAGAAATAGCTAACAAAAACATACCTTGTTGAATACCCAGATTTCACCATTAGCTGTAGGCTTTGGCACACCATGCCCGTTATAATGGAATAGAACTCTCTCGGTCTTTGCATATTTCCGACAAGTCAAGCACAGCTTCTTGACTTCATCTCCCGTCGGATCTAACTGAACCTTATATCGGGCCTGGGAGAGATAATCCAACAAAAAATGAAAAACGTAGCACAACAAAACAATAACAATAATGGTGCTGGGAAATATATAATCACCCTTGGTTGCCATCTCTCATACTGAGTGCTCAGATTTTTTCCAATAGCCTCGAGAGCTTTTGGCGGGGCCATGGAAAATGGGTCTGCCATCAAATAAAAGACAAAGAACAATTGATTGTGGCAACAAAGAAAAAAGTACAAACACACAAAAGAAAGAGTGTAATAGGGTTTAGTTGGCAGAAGGTTCAACCTATCCAAGCCTCGATTCTAGCACACGGAGAGATCTTTATAACATCCGGCGGATCAACAGTGATGTTCAAACACAGAACTAAAGCTACACATCCTGTTTTCATCTGCAAAGGAAGAAGAATAGAAGTCAGCAAAAGATGAGATTTGCAAACGGATTCAATACATGACTGATATTCCTTATGCAGTGAAATTAAATAGTTTCTGAACAGACATTGGGATTGAAGTGAAAACGTTTATCACCCAACCTAGTAGAATACACTAGCAGATAATGTTCTAAGCCGGCGCCTATGAGTCGGCAATTCGGAACTAATCAAAACGATTTTTCTAGATTTTTTTTTAAATCAGTCTATGCGCCCGCCTAATCAATAATCTCATATAAAGAGTCTAACGATTTATTGAACATTGCTAGCAGATAATGTAATTGTTCTATGATCCTCCTTCATCCTCAATAGCACTAAACAGAGAGAATAAATCCACAAGCTATACTCTACAATCCGTAAACTTACTCGCTCTTTAAGCCGCCATTTAGGAGCCACTACAATGCTATCAGAAGTCCCCAAGGGAGCAGAAGCCTCGGACGCGTTGTGTCTACCTTGGCTGAGCACGATAGTCTGAGGCAAGTAAGCCATACTGGTGGCTGTGACGTCTCTCTCCTCGTTGTCATTTCCATAGATACTGCTCGTACCTTCGGAATCTTTCCTCCGCGAAGGGATAGACGAATCACCGTGAGTGGAGACACAGTCGTCTTCGTCGTCGTTGTAGCGGTGACTGGAGGCCAAAGAAACGGAAGATTGCGAGAACCGAGATACCATCAAGTCTCCTAATGCCATCCAAATCGGAGACCACACCGGAATAAACCAAAACCAAAATCAAATCCTAAGCCCTAGATTATTCGTTCGGATTGAGGCGAGAATCGGAGATAATTTAGAAAGCGAGATCAATCAACAAAGCCACTGGTGCAGCGGCGTAAGAGCAGGGAATCCAGCTCCCTAGATGGCGGTGGCGGAAAAACCCTAGGAATCGAGATGACGGCGATAGAAGACGGGAAGCGGAGGAGGCGCGTAAAGAGTGGTGTGAGGATGCGAAAACTGGGATTTAGAGAGACAAAGGGGAAAGTCTTCAAATGGATTAGCGTTTTCTTTCCACTTCTCTTTCTCTCTCCTTTCCGTTTTAAATTTTTTACTAATGGGCAGAAACTAAACCGAATATAACCAGCTGGGTGGTGTTCATGTCCTTCACTTTTGCTCCTTTATTTTATTAGAATGGATGGGAGAGCAGTTGTGATATGATTTTTGGTTTTTGAGTTATTGATACCTTGGTTGTATGATTATGTTGATTATGCCAACCCTTTTATACTGTTTTTGACTGGTAGTTTTTTTTTCAATGTTAGTTATGTTTTCTTTAACGGTTTAATTTCCCACGGATTTATTTCCCGCGAAATCTTATAAGTTAAGTTTGTGTTATATCCGGTTTTGTCATTTTTACTTTATCTGAATTAGTAGATTTATAAATGATAAAATAATAATAAATTTTTTAATATAAACTAGATTTTATGATATATTTAGGAATATAAATCCGATAAATTTATAATATATGTATATATATATATGAAAATTAAAATTTTGAACGGATTTTTGTACAGTGTTAATGATATTGGTGGTAAATTCAAAGAAATAATTTAGTTTATTTATATATTTATGATTAAACATTATCTTTTTTAATTATTTTGAATTTTAGTAAAATTATTAATTACTAATATCAAAATCTCATGAAATAAAAGTATATTATTATTGATGATAAATTTGATTAGATCAATTCTTTGATGGTTTTATTTTCCACAAAATATTATTAGTTAAACTTTTGTTATCTCCGGATTTTTTTTTAACTATAAACATTAAAAATAATAATGAGATAATTAAATTTTAATATAAATTTAAATTTTAATGATAGATTTAGGGTGTATATATGTGTGAAATTTTTGAATGAATTTTTGTAATAGTTTTAAAAATTAACAACATATTTAATATTGAATTTATTAATTAATAGTACTAAATTTTAAATATCAAAAATATTTATTGGTAACAATAATTATAATTGATATTGGTTGAACTTCATATAAAACTATCTAGTTTATTTAAAAATTATGATTAAATATTAATTATTTTTATGTGTATTTAAAAAAAGAAAAGAAAATATCTTTGTAAATAGGAGTATTACTAATACCAAAATATCACAAAGTAAAAAGTCTTATTACTGGTCACAGATTTTGTTAGCCCATTATGGAAAGTTGGGCTGGGCCCATATTCTCTTTGATTTCCGACAGTCCAAAATCTTTTAAGCATATAGTTTACTTAATAATTGTTAGTTCCGCAATCCACATCTGTTTAATACGTGTCAAAACATAATTGGCTGTTAAAGTGATGTAAAAGAAACGAATCGGTGACAGAGAAAAGCTTCCTCCGATCTCGGCGAGAGAGAGATATAGAATGGATCAGATCTTGAACAAGGTTGGATCTTACTGGTTAGGGAAGAAGGCTAACAAGCAGCTCGATTCCGTCGGTGACGATATCAACGTACGTCTCTCTCTCCATTCTATTCACTACTACTCTTGAGAATGTTGATTCATCCTTTGCACCGTGTTTGTATCGATCTACAGTTATGTGGATCCTCGACTTTTATCTGTGTCGCTTTAGTGTAGCTCCTTGATTCTTCACTTAGAACCACAATTGCGCTATGATCTCTGCCTTTTTTTATAGCGAATCAGTCGCATGTTCATTGTACAATAACTTAGGGACCGGGTTCGAATCTCACTAACCACTGGGAGTAGAATTTAACAGACTTTCCCAGCGTCCGGTGACCGAGACGTACTCCGGCCAATAATGTGGCTGCTACGAACATCGCTAGTCTGGATCCATCGGCCAAAATGAACCGGGTTATTCAAAAACAAAAATTACTGTAATTCTCCGATTTTGAGGCCGTTTGTAGTATAATTAGATGAATTGCTGTGTAGACGGAGGAAGATCTTAAGAGTAGATAAAAGTATTATTAGAGCTTTTTCAATTTTATATTTGATAATAAATCCTCTTTCTTTGACTGTGTCATGTTTATGATAGTGATTCTCATTTTCCAATGAACTCATGCAAGTTATGTCCTTTGAGTTTCTCCAAAGCATATGATTAAACCTTCCCTGTTTGTTCAGTAATAACCTTTTTTTGTTCTTCCAGTCTCTGTCTACAAGCATCGAAGGAGGAACAAAATGGTTGGTGAACAAAATCAAAGGTTAGCTACTTTTTTCTTTGTAAGCAGTCACATTCATTACTCAGCAAAACCAAGTTCCAGTTTCTAAACCTTTTGTGGTACTATCAGGCAAAATGCAGAAGCCATTACCCGAGTTACTAAAAGAGTTTGGTTTACCTGTTGGGATCTTTCCACGCGACGCAACCAACTACGAGTTCAATGAACAGACCAGGAAACTCACTGTCTTTATCCCAACAGTCTGTGAGGTTGGCTACAAGGACTCATCGGTCTTGAGGTTCACCACGACGGTTACTGGGTTTTTGGAGAAAGGAAAGCTAGCTGATGTTGAAGGGATGAAAACAAAAGTAATGATATGGGTGAAAGTCACGAGTGTATCTGCTGACTCTTCAAAGATCCATTTCACTGCAGGGGTGAAGAAAAGCAGAAGCCGTGATGCTTATGAGGTTTTAAGAGATGGCGTTGAGATTGATAAATTCTAGCTCTCTGTTTCTTGTGTCCTACTTCTATCTTCCTTATGTTTCCAGCTTTATATGTCTCTGTAATTAACTTTGGTGTTCATGAATCTGATGAATTGAATTGTTATCTATATTCAAATTTGAGTACTGGTAGAAACTGATGACAATATTCAAAGTTACATAGGATATACAATAGCAACTACAAGAAAGAAACAGAGGAGTTTACACATGTGACTCGCAAACTCTCCTCTTCTAGTACCAATACCACTTCCCTTATTCCGTGACTTCCTCTTTTGGTGCCTTGGCCACGGTTCCATTTGGAACATTAAGCTCCTCCCAAGCTTCAATCCAAGTGACCATTCCATCTGCAAGCTTGATGAAGTAAGGATCCACCTTCCCAAGTTTCTCTTTCACGAGCTTAGCTAGCTCGGTGTAGCATTGCTACACTGAATCACATTCATTAGGAAGAGTCACTGATTGAAAGAAAGGTATGGCCTCTTCTTGCCAGAACATTTCGTTGTATTCCTTTCTTAGGTTCACGAATGGGTTGCTGGCTTTGTTGTGCCATATATAAGGCAAACCCGTCTTCACTCCCCATCCCATGTGGTCACATATCACCTACATTTGTGGTATAACCATTGCCAAGAATAAGAGTTGCATTTGACCAGCCAAGCTAGTGGTTTATACATTACCTTGACACACCAACCAGCCCCACATGTCATCATAAGAGTTGCCCGTCACCCATGAGTCCAAAGTACATAGCTGGACCAGTCAGCTCTCTATCAAAAGCAAGGTTCATACCACACATAGGGAAGAGAGTTCCTTTAGGAACGGTCAGGACCGCATCAACGTACCTGCATACAACCAAAAGAAGCATTGATTATCATTAGAGCTTTCAAAAAAAAGATAGGCATAACAAAACTGGTAGCTTCGGTGAAAATATCAAATTTCCTGGAGTTTCTTTCAAGAGGTTTCACAAGCTGAGTGGGAGCATCATAGTCAGGTATGTTGAGCCAAAAGGCCATGAGAGACCGCGGTTTTGGCTCTTTCATGAATACTTGGGACCCAAGGTTCTACCAATGTCGTTCCTGTTGTAGAGCTCGTAGTCAAACCCTTTAGGAATGTTGATGGTTCTT
This sequence comes from Moricandia arvensis, assembly GCA_905132765.1. Classification (NCBI taxonomy): domain Eukaryota; kingdom Viridiplantae; phylum Streptophyta; class Magnoliopsida; order Brassicales; family Brassicaceae; genus Moricandia; species Moricandia arvensis. Next base: position 45,913 of record CAJHQP010000252.1, on the reverse strand, counting down.
GAAGGATAACCATCTTGAACGATGATCAGATGGTACTTCTCAAAGAACGGTCTCCACATCTCGAGGAAATCTAGGTTTCGAATCGTTGGAATCACGATGTCTAGCACATCTTTCAGCGTTGGGGTGGGTTTCATTGAAGAATACAGTTGCACCATTTCTAAATGAATGGGGAGAAAGAGTATTCTTAAGCACAAAGAAGCAAAGACAAGAGGGATGTAGATAATGAGGATGAGTTCTTTGGTATTTATAAGGAGACGAGATGAACATAAAGCATTTGTACTGTTAATGGAAGTGTAACGGACTAACTCTCGTGTTCCTCTGCCAAAACATGCTTATGTTTCTTATTTTTCTGTCGTCATCTGTTATTTTTTTACAAAAGTTGAAGCTATGTAACAATAGTTTCTGTTGTATTAACATCACAACAAGAAGGATACTCATGTTTTAAGCACAAACAAGTTCACGACTCTCACCCACTCTTATCTCTCTAAACCCTAATAATGTGACCAGTGTCCATCCCCTCAACGAGTGTTACAAAGAGAAACATGTGGAAGATTGGGTAACATCTTGGTTTGTGTGATATACTAAAAGGTTTAAAACAACTGATTTGGCTAATGTCACTAAAATACCATTTATCTTTTTGATTACACATCCATACAAAAACTCTAAATTAAACGTGGGTAAGTTAAAGTGGTGTAAGTATGGATGAGATATCATGAAATGATTTGAGATACCCTGGGAGTGATATTAAAACATGATTTTTTTGTGATAATTGTAGGAACACTAAACATAATTTTCAAGTCAATTCAAAACAAATGCACTAGCCGTTGTTCATAATAGAGTTCATAAACTGAGTGATCGGGCCTGAGAAGCCTATTAACCATGTTACTGTTAGAACGTACGTACGTACAAAAGGTTGTGTAGATAAATGATTTTTGTCAGAACATTTATAGGAATCTTTTTGTTGAGCTTTGTATAGAGAAGAACAGAAGTTATAAATCTCTAATCAAATTATAACGAATCTTTTTTTTTTTGGTCAATCTAATAACTTGTAAGCTATGAACAAAAAAAAGCTGTGGAAGAAACCTACATGAGAAGTAAGAATTACATTGTTAATGATCTTACAATCTCCCAAACAAAACATTCACACGGCCACATACCTACGCATTTCACAACGACCTCCCAAAGATCCGACCAAATAACTGAAACCAAACGTAGCAGAAAGACAGTGATGGTCTTAAACTAAAATAATCTAAGAAGAAAACAAGATCTTAAACTAAAATAATCTAAGAAGAAAACATCCGTTTGATTCCAGTCTTCTGCTCTGTTGTTAACCTCGACGGGAACTTAATGTTGAATTTGATTCTCAAGTTTCCTTTCTTTGATGGGTCTTTAGGGATAGGCATGCCTTCTCCTTTCACAACCTCTTCATAAGAAGGGCTGATCACGTTGTTGACTGGAACCGTTAGCGTTCTCCCATCCAAAGTTGTGACCTGAGCAGTGTAGCCCGTGAGTGCTTCCACGAGAGGGATCTTTTGTGTGATCACAAGGTCGTTCCCGTCTCTCTTGAACACAGCGTGTGGCTTCTCATCAACTATGAATACAAGATCTGATGGTATGATTCCTCTCTGCTCGTTTCCTTTCTCAGGGAAGGTTATCTTTGTTCCTTTCTTCCATCCCGGTTTGATTTCTATCGTCAAGATCTCTTCAACCGTTGAGGGTCTCCTGCATTAGAACATAATTCACTTTACTGTTCATGAATCACGAGTCCTAACAGAATCTATCCAATGGCTAATGACTAGTTTTTAGCATTACTTAAACTAGAGCCGGTCCTGAGATTTTGGGAGCTAGCAACAATTTAGTAAGGTTTATATAAATTTCTTTTCTTTTATTACAAACTTGGGGTCTATTTCTAAAATTTTGAGGGAGCTATAGACCAATGCTTTACCAGCCTATGTTCAGGACAGGCCCTGACTAAAACATGGTAACATATAACACAACTCAAGATGAACACCACCAATCTCGACCCTTATAAGTAAAACTTTATAAGAAAATCAATGTTTTAGAACTTAAATTCATAAGGTAACTTCTTAAACTTCAATGCATCGCAATGTATGTTTAAACAGAGGGCTAAATAACAAGTTGAAGGAAGTACCCGAACGAATCAAGAACGTCCCTTGAGATTTTCATCTTCTTAGTGGTTCCTTTATAAAAATCCTCCAAACTACAAGGAAGTTGTCTCTCTATAGGAGCAGCTTTCCTCGGAGGAGCATTAGAGGCTTCTCCTTTAGCTGACCTATAAGACGAGAAAACGTCCTCAGCGAACGGGAACGGTGAGTCACGAAAGGGTCTCGAGCAGCCAAAGAACTCCGAGAAGATGTCATCAGCGCTTCTACCGTTGAACCTGAACGAAGCTCCTCCGTCTGAACCACCTGGAAAACCGCCGGCGCCAGGAGGTGGAGCTTGGCTGTTTAGACCTTCTTCTCCGTATTGATCGTAGATGGCTCGCTTCTGAGGATCGCTTAATACCTTGAGTCAATGCAACCAATCAAAACATCATTCGAACACATTAATAATAGTTTTGATTTGGTAAATTTATCAGCTTTACTTCATCAGATAGGAACTAACGAACTGCTCAAATTCAAATTCCATAAAGTTTACAACTTTCGACAGAAACGAAAAAGGGTTTGGTTGCAATGTAATAAACTCGAGTTGTGTAAGGGAATTTACATCATAAGCTTCGGAGATCTGTTTGAATTTAGCTTCGGCTTCTTTTTTGTTGTTAGGGTTCTTGTCGGGATGCCATTTCATGGCGAGTTTGCGATAAGCTTTCTTCAAGTCTTCATCTTTCGCATTCCGATCAACTTGAAGAACCTTGTAATAATCGACACCCATTGTTCTTCCTCCTCTTGTTTTGATTTGCTCTTCGTTCTCAACTCGTTCTTCAATTAAAACTTAACTCGATCATGTTGTACCGGTCCGGTATTTTAGAAGACGCATGACGATTGAGTGATCTCCGAGCGGTTCTGTTATTTGTTCTTAGCCGGTTTGGTCAGTTCGGTTTGACTATACAAAGTTAGGCCCATATGTATGTTATTCATTATTATTTGGCCCATTATGTTATTTATTATTGTTTGGCCCATATTTATTAACCTAATAAATTCGTCCTTAGTCGGACACATGGCTAACTTCGATTAGCTAAAGGAGCAATCTCTATGACACATGTCAAATCTCTATTGGTGAAATATCATAGATGTAAATCCTCATCAGCAAACAAAAAAATCTAAAAAGATAAAAGTTTAGTTAAATTCCCTCTCGAAAATTAAATTTTTAAGAGATGACGACACTTCTTCCTCAATTAAACCGTATCTACAAGCCACCACTAGTACCAAACCAACGCCTCAGAAAACCGTACAGATTACCAGTGATCTCCGCCGTATCCGGTCAGCAGCTTGTAACTTCCGGCGAGGTCCAGGCGGTGGAGCCGAGAGAAGCCAAAACGTTGGTATCGTCGGAGGGATACGTGCTATTAGATGTGAGACCGTCGTGGGAAAGAGAAAAAGCCCGTGTGAAAGGATCATTACACGTGCCACTGTTCGTGGAGGATCCAGACAATGGGCCGATCACCCTGCTGAAGAAATGGATCCATTTGGGATACATTGGGCTTTGGACGGGCCAGAGATTTACCATGTTTAATGACGAGTTTACCCTCCGTGTTGTCGAGGCTTTCCCGGACAAGAAGAGTAAAGTGCTTGTCGCGTGCGGTGAAGGACTCAGGTAATAAGGGTGGTGCATTTTGGTTTATCACACTCACTCCGGTTTAGTATAGATTTGAGATAAATTTACCAAACTTAGACCAGTTAAATCTCGGTTTTTTTTGGTTAATGTAAATGGTTTTCTCACATTCTCTCAGGTCGTTGATGGCAATATCAAAGCTGCACAGAGAAGGTTACAAAAGCTTAGGATGGTTAACCGGAGGGTTTAACCGAGCAACCGAAGGAGATTTTCTAGAGATTGAAGGACCAGAAGAGCTTCGGTTTGCAACTATAGGTGGCGCGTCATACTATTTCCTTAAACTACTTGTATTGTTGCAGAGTTTTGGCAAAGAGAACCGTTGAATTTCATTCAATAAGAAAAAAAAATTGAAATTAAATGTGTTCGGTTTATCCAGTTAAACCGGTTACGCCGCCGTTCTCTTGTTTTATTACCTCAATCATTTTGCTTCGGACAGATTGTCTTCAGACAGAATAGCCAATTACATTTATAGCCCGAAACCATCTGGCACTAACGTCAAATTCCGACGTAATTACATCACCTAACGAGGGTAACTATGTAATTTAATAATCTTCATCACCTTCCTCTTCCTCCGTCAGATCTGCGAAAATCCCCAAATTCAATTTTCAAATTTTGAACACCGATGAAGCCCTAACCTTTTCCAATTTGGTTGCTGCATCTTCAAATCATTCTTTGGATCGGAATCTATCAAATTGGTGACCTCATACATTACACACGATGGGCGATTTCAACCTCGCTCTCGTGATAGTCGCGATCGTTGTCTGCGTCATCGTCTTCATCTCCAGCATCTACCTCCTCGTCAATTACCAGCATCCAGACGATGCGAACCAAGCCTATTTCCCCAAATTCGTCGTCGTTTTCGGGCTATCTATTGCCATGATCTCGATTCTCATGTTACCGGCGGATGTGGCGAATCGCCACGCGTGTCGACACGCTATCTACAACGGTGCTTGTAATCTCACCTTGCCCATGAAGGAGCTGTGGCTTGCCGTTTACATCGTGGACGCTATCCTTGTGTTCTTTGTTATCCCATTCGCAATGTTTTTCTATGAAGGGGACCAGGACAAGTTCGTATCTTTACGAAATTGATAAAAAAAATTTTTTGGTATTTGTTAAATAGAATGTAGTTGATTCTGTTGTGGGTTTGCTTTCTCTCGCTTCAGGAGTCTGGGAAAGAGGATTAAAAGTGCCTTACTTTGGGTCGTAAGCACGGCTGTTAGTTTGTGCTCTGGTGCTTGGGATATTATACGGTTAGCTTCTCCTCTGTTACTGGCTTGAAAACTTCAAGAGTCTTCACGTTATAGCTAAAACCATTAGTGAGCATGTAGTATGGACCTTCATCTGGTTTTGGTCTTATTTGCACTGTGAATTGACGTCTTCAGACTAACATTTCTTTGTAAATTTTAGCTGATACGTTATCTAATTAGGCCTTGGGTTGAGATATTTTTTTTCATATTTGTGCTAGGAATAGCTTAGAGTTGTTGGTAACATCGTTATCTTACCTACATTAGCTATAAACCTTTATAGTTATTGAATTTTGAATGAGCCGTTAATGGCTGTGTTTAATTTCGTTGGATTCATTCTTCTTAGGCTCTTTTACGTCATGTTAGGTGTAATTGGAAAGGTGGACTTCACTGTCAAGTGTCAGGCACCTGGCTTCTGGCACGACCTCTTTCCCTACTTCATGGCACTTCTCAAATAATCAACCATGTATTGGTAACAACGCTCGCCAGGTAATATTTGCTTCTTGACTGCAGCGTTGGCATTGTTTGTTTATCATTATTCATCTATGCCATAGTGAGTTTCAGCATGTAACATGTTCCTCTGGTTAATCGATGCAGTGCTCAGCATTTACAGCTAGTGTTGCATCTGAGAAAACGTGGACCATGCGTCTACTTTTCCAGAATACGTTGTTGCTCTTGCAACAGTTGTTGGGTCAGTTCTTTTCACGGTAAGATCATCGTTCTACATATTGAATATGGCTTGTCTTACATTATAGATTCGTCATTGACTAATTCATTAGATACATCTAGTTCTGTATTCTTAGTAGTTCAAGGTGTTTGATTTTGAGACTCCCATAAAAAAATCTGATAACTGATCGTCCTTATGATAGTATTTCCCTCTAATAGTATTTTCGACCCGCTTGGTCTAGCTTCTGACCCGGAGAAGAAGGCTCAGCTTCAGTTAGCTGAGATCAAGCACGCTCGCTTAGCCATGGTTGCGTTCTTGGGATTTGCTGTTCAGGCGGCTGCAACCGGTAAAGGACCGCTCAACAACTGGGCGACCCACCTTAGTGACCCGCTTCACACCACCATTATCGACACCTTCACGTCCTCTTGATCTGGTTGCCTTAGCTTTTATGAGTGTAATGTAATGATGTAATGTAATGCTGTCCATCTTTAACATAAAAGTTTGTATAAACAGACTTCTTAAAAGGGTTTAGTGCCGAAAGAGTCATCTTTAACCTCATTTCCACTGTATTGTGAGCTAACAACACAACAATACTTGACATGTAAAAATAAAGCTAAACAAGTGGAGAAGGTACAGAATTGACTCAAAAGAGACCACCGATAAGTGGATGATGCATTGACCAACAAAAACAAGTAAATACTGTTTAGACAAATAAGACACAAACTCTTAACAGAGATGCCTTGACTCGAGCAATAAAAAAAAAACAATTCCCAAAAACCCTCTTAACCAATATCCCACAACATTCGGTAGAGAAAAGAGGAAGACCCGCAAATATTTTTGATCATTTACTCAAGAAAAACAATAGAGAGAGAGAGAGAGAAATGAACGAGTAGTAATGATGAAAAAGGCTTAGTATTACGATGAGACCATGAGTCTTGCGATCATTCCTTGTGTCCAGCGTGCAGTGTCCTTGAGGTCTTCATCCTCTGAGTCAAGACACTCATGGAGGAACTCACCACAGAAGGTGAAGTTGCTGAACAAAGGCTTCAACTTCTCTCCTACAACATCCGCAAGATCACCCATTGCTGCCACCGCAGCTTTCGTCACACTCTCATCCCTGCTTCCACAAAAACAAAAAGAACACAGTAGTAAGTTTCAAGTTACTCTGCAGAAGATATATATACATCGATTATTTATAGTTATAGAGATTGATACAACACAGTAATAATAAGTTTCAAGTATTCTGCAGAAGATATATAAACGGATTATTTATAGAGATTGATACGGACCTGAGGGAATCTTTGGATACAAGTTCAACAAACTGCAAGAGATGTTGAGCGTAAGGCACCATGAGCTCAGCCTTGGCGTCCTTGAAACCTTGTAGTATCCCAGAGTAAGCCTCGAAGATGCTTCTCCTGAGTTGGTTCCCATAATCCATAAGCTCCTCGTCGAGGGTGTCCATCTGAGCACATACCTGGGCAGCACCTTGCATGATCTGAAGAGCTGTAGCTACATACCTCTCAAAATGCGCACCAATGGCCAGAGCAATGTCTCCAAAACATGAGAATATTGGAGGTTTCACAGACCTGTGGAGTGCATCGCTTTGAAGGTTTTGGATTAGGAGAGACATGATCTGATCACAGAAAGGTAGGATTTTGTCATCCAGGGCACGGCATATGTCACCAATCACTCCCACGGTGATCGAGCAGACTTGGTATTCCTCGAAGTTCTGCAGCCCTGTCTGGAGATACTTGAAGAGCTCAGGCATGTATTTTGCAAACTCAGCTCCAGTCGCATATGCAAGAGCACCGATTGCAAGCATTGCTTCTTCGTGGACACTTGAACTGTGGCATCCAAACACTCTGAGGAATAGCATCATGATCTGATCTGCGTTCTGCATTATGATGGGTTTCGTCTCATCCTTGCTACTCAGCTTCTGGATTATGACCTGGAGAACACCACAAAGAGAAGCTTGGAGTTCCGCTTGCTTCTCACGGTCCTCAGTTGATATTACCTGGAGGTCCATAGTCTGACCTAATTTTACCATGATGACAGGGAGGAGCTGCCCTATGATGCCTGAGGCCTCCAAAAGGTTTGAACACCTAACAACCTCGTTCAAGGTTTCATATGCAGCAGATCTTAGCTTAGACTCTGCCCCATCAGTACGCTCAGCAGCTGCAAGCAGATGTTGGATGATTTCTGTAAGATAGGGAGAGAGAAGAGAGGAACCTGCTTCAGCGTCTTCATATCCCTGGGCAAGGTTGTATATCGCTCCACAGACCTTCTCGGCCACATTTGGCACATCTTTCATCGATTCCAGTAGTACAACCACAATTCTAGGGAGGTTTTGGGGTGATATAACTGAGAAACCACTGTCTGGGGTGTGCAAAAACTCAAAGATACGGCTCAGAGTCCAAGCAGTTGTGTCCCTGACGTGGTTATTCTCATCCTTGGTTGCGGTAAGGAGAAATTCCAAGCCGGCAGCAACCATCGGGGCAAGCTTATCAATTGTTGGGCCCTCCAAAATTGATCCAAAAGCATAAGTGGCTGCCTCCCTGCTTCGCCAGTTCGGCTTCCTTATGTTTATTTCAACAAACGGCATCACCAGCGGGACAATACCATCACCAACAGTTCTGGCAACAAGGCCAAGGCATGTTCCGCCAGCCATAGATATGTTCCAGACATCATCTTCATGATCCTGATCCTCATCTTGCTTCTCCAAAGTTTCTAGCAACATGGGAACTAAATGGGGAAGAGCCTTCTCAATGAAACCTGAATGGGGAGGAGATGAGTCACCAGTGTCAGGACTGTCATACTCTTGACGGTCTATCTCTTCATCGCAGATGGTACTCCAGAACTCAACTGCCTGTAGCGCAACACTCTCTTCATCTTCCTTTACTGCCTTTGATGTTAGCTCAAAGAGTGTTTGCATGTATTGCTCCAGAACCTCGTAGTATGTAGATGCAATGGAGACAAGACACTCGAAAGCAGCTTGCCTGATCACTGCCTCCTTGGCACCTGCTGTCTCGCATACCATCTTCATGATGTAATTCCTCTCCATTTCATTCTCGAAATTCGTCTGAGAAAAATCCAAGGCATTCAACAGTGCCTTGGTTGCCGCAAGACGAACTTCTGCATTATTTTCAGCCTGGTTCATGCCCTGGACAACTGCTGTGAGAACAGAATTCACTTCATCTTGCACAAGATCATGATGTGATATCTCTTCACAGACATATCCCAGAGTTTCCAAAGTCGACTGCTTCAAGTGTGCAGGACTCTCCTGCTGGGTCATATTGCCAAGCAGTGATCCAACGAGTTCAGGCCACTGCTTCTGAGGAACTTCAATAGAGGCCACCTTCGCAATGACCTGAGCTGAAGTATGCCTAGCTTCAGGGACAGATGAACCAAGAGTCCTTAGCAACAGCTCCTTGATCTGGGACTTAAGAGCAAGGTCAATGGCACACCACTGTTTCACCAGATGATCTTTCCTGCCAGAGTCTTTAGCGTCCAGAGAATTCTTGAGCAAAATACCAGCAAGACGACGGGACTCAGAAGGCTTATCGTTGTTGGCAAGCTCAAACGACAGAGATAACAGAAACTGCGGCAAGTTCTGTTCTTGGAATTGCTTGAGGCTACCCTCTGCTTCGGTACGGACTCTTGCATCGGCTGACTGGGCAGCGAGTAGGAACTGAGTGATCTCCATCGCCATTATTGCCTCTGCACAGTAAATAAATACAAATAGCATTAACGACAAAACAGTGGAGACTACTAACAAACCATCCACAGGCTCAAAATCAAGGCGAAACTAAAATTATATATACTCTGAGAATCTAGTCACGAAGCTGCAGTTCTATTTCTAAAGAAGCAGCGGATACAAGCAAAGCTACAAAGCCCTAGCAAGCAAAGACCCTAAACCTAATCAGAAAGCATAGATCTATTAACCGATGCAAATCCAAAGCTCAATACACAGTTCTGGGAAGAGACTTACATGGAAATTAAGGGATTTCAGTTTGAGTAAAAGCGTAAGAGCTAGGGTTTTTGGCTTCAATCCAAACCCCGTGTCCCTCTCGTTATCGAAAATCGAAGTCGCCGCTGGAGCAGGGGTGAAACCTCTTGATCAGAAAAATTCCCTAAAGAACCAGAGAGAGAGATTGAGAGAAAGGACTTGAGAAATGGCGAATGAGAGAGAGATGAGACTGACAAGAGGGGGTTTTCGAATATAAAGAAGAAGCGGGTGGGGGAAGAAGGGCAACGCAAAAGCTAAAAACTCTTTATTTCTAAATCACCCCCTAAATATTAATTCATTTCACATTAACCCTTATACTTTATAATACTTCTTTTGGTAACTCAACTTTGGAGTATAAACTAACTATAATAATAGAATTATTTTTTTGGAGTATAAAAAATAATAGAATACTAGTAATATTCCAGTATTTAAACAAAATGTTAAGAAAATAATAATATATCCTTATTTTAAGATTTTAAAAAATTATCAAAAATACTAAACAAATAATAATACTAATATATGCATATCTCAAAAAATTAAAGAAACACATTTATCATTTTATTTTATTTTATTTATGTTATTTTTTGTAGATATATTTCCTTTGAGATTGATATTTTAGCTTCAAATTTCCTGAACATTTAGGTGGATCGGATCATTTTGAGATATAGGTGGTATATAGTGATATATATGTAATCGGGGATGGAAATCATAAATACAAAAACTTATGGATACCTAAAGTCAAAACTAGTTTAATGGGCTGTCACGCTAGTGAACAGTGGGCCGGCCTGTAAACCAAATAGCATGTTGTTTATGTAAAAAGTGTGCGCAAACCTTGCCGTTTTAGTAGAGTGTAAAACCTCTTTTGTTGATTTCAGATTAAACCCCAGCGAATTAGTGAAGCTGAGAAAAATCTCGAGTCGTCAATGGCGTCTGCTCTTTGTAGAACTGCAAGCCGTCTTCGTCCCGTTCAGATTTGTCGCCGTATCCTCGCCTCAAAGGATCTACCATCTCCGTCGTGCATCTCCGATCATGGAGATTTCTCTCTTCATCGATCGGTTCGGCAGCTTCTTTCTCGTTTTTTCGTTTTCTAAATCTGCTAGGTTTCCTTCTTATAACTGGATGTTTCTTTTGCAGTTTAATTCACTTAGCTGTGGAATCGAATGGTTGAAGAGGATCAGATATGTTTACTGAGCACTTCTGCTTCTGATACAACCTCTAAGCCTAGCTCTGGTGATTCGGAGACGAAATCTTCCGGTGAAAATGAGAAATCTGGAGGATCTTAGGGTTCAGATGGCGGTTCCGATCAGAAAAGCGACCGTGCATCTGGGAAACACGCTCGTGGAGCGGTACTCTCTTGAGTTATTTGGTTAAGTTAGATCTCTGGACTCTTATGGTGTTTAATTGTGGCATTTTGGTAATTACAGCCGGTTTCGTGGATGAGCTTCTTCTTGCTGTTTGCTACTGGAGCTGGATTGGTTTACTATTATGATCGGGAAAAGAAACGTCATATCGAAGGTACTCTTCTTATGATGAGTAATGAGTTTGTTTTTTTTTGTGAAGATATCGTAAAATGTAATCAGAACTTGATCATGTAAACTACAGTTGTTTGGAATCTGAGACACAGTGAAACATAGGTGCTAGGATTTGGTAATGGAGCTCTGCAATGTATTGTTAGAAGACCCTCCTAATTGAATGCATATGATTTGTAGTCCTTTCAAACTATATGAGTGCAATTAAACTACTGATCTGGTCAGTGACAAGCTTGACATGGTCAAGGAACTGATCACTTCAATCACTCTGTAAATGCTTAGTGATTTCACGTTGACTTGTGGTGGAATCCCTGTAGCTTCTAAAATCTTATTGCTTTTTCTCTCTTCTTATGTGTATACTACTGACTCGGGCTCTTGTTCTTGCTCCTAGATATAAATACCAACTCTAAAGCTGTCAAGGAGTAGATGTGGTGCCGGTATTTATCTCTGTGGATCCTGAAAGAGATACGGTTCAACAAGTACATGAATATGTCAAAGGTAGATTAAAACTTTATTTAACTTCGTAAGACTCATTCGTTTTTTTTTAAATGAAAACTCATATAGCTTAAATATTGCTTGTAGAGTTTCATCCGAAGTTGATTGGGTTTAACCGGGACACCTGAAGAAATAAATCGGTGGCCCCTTCTTACCGGGTTTACTACATGAAGACGGAAGAGGAGGATTCAGACTATCTCGTTGATCACTCTATTGTCATGTAAGTGTATTTGTTATTCCTTTACTCAAATTTTTTTTCTTGTTTGGAATTCATATAGTTATCAGCAAGAAAGTCAGACATGATTCGGTTTATACATTAGATTATGGTTTAGTTAGAACAGGCTTTGTACCGGATGGTTTACTCTTGTATATGCACACCACCCATCGAAATCCATAAAGAGAAGGAAAGCTCACTCATCTGAACAGGTAATGAAGTAGTTTGAGTCAGATCAAATGGTGGAAGTACATCATCATACCATATACAAATGCAACTACAGGGCTCAATATGAAAGAAGGAAGAATAATGAGGGATCAGAAACTCACTTGAATAATGTTGCTCCTTAAGTAATATGGAAACGAACAATGAAGACGCAACAACACATACTTAATCACGGCAGTTTCAAGGCTTGCTTCACTTGTGCAAGCTCTGATGGGTGCATCCTACTAATGGCAGAATTGAAAGCATCTCTTTGCCAGGTGAGGCTTCTTCTCCTTGAGACCTGCCTGAGCTCATTTCACCGCTGGAATTAAATTACAAGTTGTATGTGTTTTTTTCAGATAAGAAATACTTTTGTGTTGCTAGATTCGCTTAAATACTTATGTACAATCTACAAGCAATTAAACTTAACATAACCTTGATTCTTCTTCTGTTACATCTTTATCTCCACCAAGGATTACACTGGTGCATGTACTGTTTTCAGAAAAAACGAACAATTATGTAACACAGACGCATAAACCAATTAGTTGTTAATCTTCGATTGTTCAAGCATGTACCTTAATATTTGATCAAGCTTGTCAAGAACTTGAGGCATTTTGAGTGTAAGTATTATGGATATGGAAAGAGCCATTCCAAATGTCTTCTTTTGCATGGTTTTCTCACATTCTCAGGTCATTGATGGCGATATCTAAGCTGCAAAGAGAAGGTTACAAACATTAGTAAGATGGTTAACCGGAGGATTTAACCGAGCAACCAAAAGAGATTTTTTGGAGATTGAAGGACCAGAAGAACTTCGGTTTGCAACTATAGGTGGTGTATCATACTATTTCCTCAAACTACTTGTATTGTTGCAGAGCTTTGGCAAAGAGAACCGTTGAATTTCATTCAATAAGATAAATAATTGAAACTAAATGTGTGCGGTTTATCCAGTTGAACCGATTACGGCACCGTTCTGTTGTTTTATTACCAAAATCATTAAGTTTCGGACAGCTTGTCTTCAGACATAATAGCCAATGACATTTACACCCTAAACCATCTGGCACTATTGTCTTATTCCAACGTAATTAGATCACCTAAGTGGAGGGTAACTATGTAATTTAAATAATCTTCATCACCTTCCTCTTGTTTCGTCAGATCTGAAACTCCCCGGAATTCAATTTTCAAATTTTAAACACCTGAGAAAACCCTAACTTTTTTCAATTGGGTTCTTAAATCTTCGAATCGTTCTTTGGATCGGAATCTCTCGAATTGGTGACCTCATACATTCCACACGATGGGCGATTTCAACCTCGCTCTCGTGATTGTGGCCATAGTTGTCTGCGTCATCGTCTTCATCTCCAGCATCTACCTCCTCGTCAATTACCAGCATCCAGACGATGCGAACCAAGCCTATTTCCCCAAATTCGTCGTCGTTTTCGGCCTCTCTATCGCCATGATCTCGATCCTCATGTTACCGGCGGATGTGGCGAATCGCCACGCTTGTCGTCACGCTATTTACAACGGCGCTTGTAATCTCACTTTGCCCATGAAGGAGCTGTGGCTTGCTGTTTACATCGTGGACGCTATCCTTGTCTTCTTTGTTATCCCATTCGCAATGTTTTTCTATGAAGGCGACCAGGACAAGTTCGTATCTTTACGAAATTGATAATCTTTTTTTTTTTGGTATTTTGTTGATTGAGTGTTATTGATTGCTTTGTGGGCTTGCTTTGTTTTTCTTCAGGAGTTTGGGAAAGAGGATCAAAAGTGCCTTGCTTTGGGTCGTAAGCACGGCTGTTGTTTGTGCTCTGGTGCTTGGGATTTTATACGGTTAGCTTCTCTTCTGTTACTGGCTTGAAAACTTCAAGAGTCTTCAAGTCATAGCTAAAACCATTAGTGAGCATGTAGTATGGACCTTCATCTGCTTATCTGCACTGTGAATTCACGTATTTAGACTGCATTACTTTGTAAAATTTAGCTGATAAGTTATCTAATTAGGCCTTGGGTTTAGATATGTTTTCATATTTGTGCTAGGAATAGCTTAAGAGTTGTTGGTAACATCTTTATCGTACCTACATTAGCTATAAATCTACATAGTTATTGAATTTTTAACGAGCTGTTAATGGCTGTGTATAATTTCGTTGGATTCACTCTTGTTATACTCTTTTACGTCATGTTAGGTGTAATTGGAAAGGTGGACTTCACTGTCAGGCACCTGGCTTCTGGCACGACCTCTTTCCCTACTTCATGGCAGTTTTCAAATAATCAACCGTGTATTGGTAACAACGCTCGCCAGGTAATATTTGCTTCTTGATTGCAGCGTTGGCATTGTTTGTTTATAATTATTCATTTATGCGATAGTGAGTTTCAGCATGTAACATGTTCCTCTCTCTGGTTAAACCATGCAGTGCTCAGCATTTACAGCTAGCGTTGCATCTGAGAAAACGTGGACCATGCGTACTACTTTTCCAGAATACGTTGTTGCTCTTGCAACAATTGTTGGGTCAGTTCTTTTCACGGTAAGAACATTGTTCTACATATTGAATAGGCCTTGTATGCTTGGAAAGGATAGGACTTGTGTTACATTATAGATTCGTCATTGACTAATACATTAGATACATCTAGTTCTGTATTCTTAGTGGTTCAAGGTGTTTGATTTTGAGACTCCCATAAAAACATTCTGATAACTAATTGTCCTCTGTAATGTTTCTAGATATTTGGTGGCGTTGGTATTGCCTGCCTACCATTAGGACTTATCACTGCATTCATCCGGCGACCAAAGGCTGTCATCACTCGGTCACAATATATAAAGGTTCGGTTATTGTTCTTCCCAGGAAGCATGTCTTCTAGATCTTGAGTCATGTCCACTCTCACTTTCTAAGAAAACTGTATAAATGTTTTACAGGAAGCAACTGAATTAGGTAAAAAGGCGAGAGAATTAAAGAAAGCTGCTGATGGACTTCATCAGGAAGAAAGAAGTGGTGCTAAGGGCAGGAAATGGAGGAAGAATGTGAAAGCAGTTGAAAAGGTACATAATTTATCTCAGGGTATAGGATCTTATCTCTTTTTTGTTTCATAATTAAACTTGGATAATAATGCAATCTGCTGAGATGAATAATTGGTGTTGATATGGAGTGACTGGATTTATAGGCAGCTTTACTGTGCTTGATATTGGATTTAATTTCTTAACCTGCAGGAGTTACTCCAATTGGAGGAAGATGTGAACCTCTTGGAAGAAGCCTATCCTCAAGGAGAGAAGGTAAGACGTGTGTATCTTAGAACTTTATCTGTAATATTTGAGTTATCTAATTCTTCTATGGCCTTGTTCTTTTAGGCAGAAACTGCATGGGCTTTCACTGTACTCGGATACTTGGCCAAGTTTATTCTTGGAATCATAGGGTTGGTTTTTATTAGAAAATAATCTTATTTACAGTTTTCTGTATACTACGGCCTTAGTTTATTTGTTAAATATTATATAATCATTCAGAGAGGTCTTGTAGATTTTGGCATTTTGAAAGCTTCTTTAATGGCTTTTTGTTACGTCTTTTTAGATTGATCGTTTCTATTGCTTGGGTTGCACACATCATCATATATCTACTTGTGGACCCTCCTCTCTCCCCTTTTCTTAATGAGGTTTTTATTAAGCTTGATAACGTTTGGGGTAAGTTCATACTTCTGTTCTTGTTATGTTAATCTATACAAGGTTTTAAGTGTCTGCCTGACTCTATGCTGTATGTGCTAAACTCTGTAGGTCTTCTAGGCACGGCTGCCTTTGCTTTCTTCTGTTTCTACCTCTTACTTGCTGTTATCGCTGGGGCAATGATGCTGGGTTTGAAGCTCGTCTTCATCACCATTCATCCTATGAAGTAACCTACCTAGTGGTTTTAACAGTGTTTGGTTATTCTCTCATTCCCTTTTCTTTAATTTCTAATTGGCTATATCAACGTGTTTTCAGATGGGGAGCTACTCTAATGAACTCTTTCCTCTTCAATGTTGGCCTCATTCTTCTTTGCTCCATCAGGTTGGTCTATCACACTATCTTGTCTCTTCCTTTTCTCCCAGCTAGGATCATGCGACCATTGTGTAACTACATTTGCCGTCCCTATCTAAACTCTGGTTCTTTAAATTTGCAGTGTGATTCAATTCTGCGCCACTGCATTTGGATACTACGCACAAGCCACTGCTGCACAAGAGATCTTTGGTCACACATTGCAGTCCCTCAGAGGCATTAAGTACCTCTACAAGTAAGTAATATTGGTTAAACATATAACAGTCTTATGTTACACCCTGTCTCATGTCTCATCCAGCGATCGATCTGGTATACTCTCAGGTACAACGTGTTTCAAATCGGGTTTGTTATCCTAGCTGGACTGACCTTTCTATATTACATTACCTTCGTAAGTCATGTTTCATCTTCATCTTTTTGTATAAAATGTCTGGAGAAATCATTTTTATCCTCTTTGTGGGGTATTGATAGGGATGGAGAAGAAAAAAGCCCAGCGCCCGTTTCCAGTTATCTTCTTAATGTAAAATCATTTGCTCTGTTTCTTCTGTCGGTTCTTCGATGTTAGCCTTCACTGGAGAGCCGACAAAGTGTGCATCTGGAAAAGAATATGGAGACTCTGCTTGTGTTTCTGAGGTTTTTTTTTTTACTTGAATTACTACTATTTTTATTGTGTATTCACTGTTTGGTTGTGCAACTGGTAGCTATCGTCGTCCTGTCTTGGTCTTTTGTATTGTTCCTGATGCTAGATTATGTAATCGTTTCTTAATGAGAAGCTTATTTGAATTTCACAAGCTGCTATTCCAGAGACACTTGTGGTTTGATAGGATATCTCAATGGTATTTCTCAATATGCAGTATTCAAAAAAGTAGTTAGAAAAAATTTATTAATTAAGCAGATGTATAGATTGATTTGCCACTTAACGGATAGGTGCCAAGCTTTTAGAATACTAAAGGCGTAACTAACCGGATTATCAAAATTCAAGAATTTGTGATTAATTCATCATTATCTAATTGCTTAACCCTTAACACATACTAAACCGGTCTAAAGATTGATTTTCTTAAAACACAGTGGACTTTCGTTGATGACATGTTTTGCTGAAGTGACAAGTGGCATTGTATAAGATTTGCCAATAGCCTCTTTTGCCCAATCAGCTTCTTCCTCTAAAGATCCTTGGATAACGCTAACTTTTTACAATAGATAAGGCTGAGCTTGTTTTCCACCGTCAGATGGATTTGTTTCTCGATCCAACCGTCAATAATCTTTCCCTCAGATCTCCAAGTTACATCTCATCCATGCACATACAGGAACTTAAAAACGTCACTTGCTCGTATCTTTACAGAACATCATAAGCATCAAACGTGACAAACACAAACAAACAACTCTGGAGATGGCCGCCACTTCAACAGCTGCTGCTGCTTCCTCAATCATGGGTACTCGGGTTGTTTCCGACATTAACACTGGTTCAAGCCGGTTTACAGCCCGGTTTGGATTCGGGACCAAGAAAGCCGCTCCAAAGAAGGCTAAGACGGTTATCTCAGACCGGCCTCTGTGGTTCCCAGGCGCAAAATCCCCAGAGTATCTCGACGGTTCTTTGGTCGGAGACTACGGTTTTGACCCTTTCGGTTTAGGTAAACCGGCAGAGTATCTCCAGTTCGATCTTGACTCTCTGGACCAGAACTTAGCCAAGAACATAGCCGGAGACGTGATCGGGACCCGTACGGAGGCCGTTGACCCCAAGTCGACGCCGTTTCAGCCGTACAGTGAGGTCTTTGGGCTTCAGAGGTTCAGAGAGTGTGAGCTGATTCATGGAAGATGGGCAATGCTTGCAACTCTTGGTGCTCTCTCCGTGGAATGGCTCACCGGTGTGACTTGGCAAGACGCTGGCAAGGTAACGCTTCTTTCCCTCGTGTTTGCATTTGCATTTTGTCATTATGTGATTATTATTTTTGTTATTACCAGGTAGAGCTAGTAGATGGATCGTCTTATTTAGGACAGCCGTTACCGTTCTCGATCTCGACATTGATTTGGATCGAAGTGTTGGTGATTGGTTACATTGAGTTCCAAAGAAACGCTGAGCTTGACTCAGAGAAGCGTTTGTATCCAGGAGGCAAGTTTTTCGATCCACTAGGTCTAGCTTCTGACCCGGAGAAGAAGGCTCAGCTTCAGTTAGCTGAGATCAAGCACGCTCGCTTAGCCATGGTTGCGTTCTTGGGATTTGCTGTTCAGGCGGCTGCAACGGGTAAAGGGCCGCTCAACAACTGGGCGACCCACCTTAGTGACCCGCTTCACACCACCATCATCGACACCTTCACGTCCTCTTGAGATGGTTGCCTTAGCTTTTTTTATGAGTGTAATGTAATGATGTAATGTAATGCTGTCCATCTTTAAAATAAAAGTTTGTTTAAACAGACTTCTTAAAAGGCTTAATGCTGAGAGAGTCATCTTTAGCCTCATTACCACTGTGTTTTGAGCTAACACCCCAACCCTTGACATATAATAGTGAAGCTAAACAAGTGTAGTAGAAAGAATTGACTCAAAAGAGACCACCAATTAGTGGATGATGCATTGACCAACAAAAACAAATAAATATTGTTTAGACAAATAAGACACAAATTGATGCCAAAAGAAAAAAAGACAAATAAGACACAAACTCTTAACAGAGATGCCATGACTCGAGCAATAAAAAGAAACAATTCCCAAAAAGCCACTTAACCAATATCCCATATCATTGGGTAGAGAAAAGAGGAAGAAGACCCGCAACTACTTTTTTTGTATCATTTACTCAAAAAGAAACAATACGACCGAGAGAGAGAGAAATGAACGAGTAGTAATGATGAAAAAGGCTTAGTATTACGATGAGACCATGAGTCTTGCGATCATTCCTTGTGTCCAGCGTGCAGTGTCCTTGAGGTCTTCATCCTCTGAGTCAAGACACTCATGGAGGAACTCACCACAGAAGGTGAAGTTTCTGAACAAAGGCTTCAACTTCTCTCCTACAACATCCGCAAGATCACCCATTGCTGCCACCGCAGCTTTCGTCACACTCTCATCCCTGCTTCCACAAAAACAAAAAGAACACAGTAATAAGTTTCAAGTTACTCTGCAGAAGATATATATACATCGATTATTTATAGTTATAGAGATTGATACAACACAGTAATAATAAGTTTCAAGTATTCTGCAGAAGCTATATAAACGGATTATTTATAGAGATTGATACGGACCTGAGGGAATCTTTGGATACAAGTTCAACAAACTGCAAGAGATGTTGAGCGTAAGGCACCATGAGCTCAGCCTTGGCGTCCTTGAAACCTTGTAGTATCCCAGAGTAAGCCTCGAAGATGCTTCTCCTGAGTTGGTTCCCATAATCCATAAGCTCCTCGTCGAGGGTGTCCATCTGAGCACATACCTGGGCAGCACCTTGCATGATCTGAAGAGCTGTAGCTACATACCTCTCAAAATGTGCACCAATGGCCAGAGCAATGTCTCCAAAACATGAGAATATTGGAGGTTTCACAGACCTGTGGAGTGCATCACTTTGAAGGTTCTGGATTAGGAGAGACATGATCTGATCACAGAAAGGTAGGATTTTGTCATCCAGGGCACGGCAAATGTCACCAATCACTCCTACGATGATCGAGCAGACTTGGTATTCCTCACCATTCTGCAGCCCCGTCTGGAGATATTTGAAGAGCTCGGGCATGTATTTTGCAAACTCAGCTCCAGTTGCAAACGCAAGTGCACCAATTGCAAGCATTGCTTCTTCGTGTACACTTGAACTGTGGCATCTAAACACTCTGAGGAATAGCATCATGATCTGATCTGCGTTCTGCATTATGATGGGTTTCGTCTCATCCTTGCTACTCAGCTTCTGGATTATCACCTGGAGAACACCACAAAGAGAAGCCTGGAGTTCCGCTTGCTTCTCACGGTCCTCAGTTGATATTACCTGGAGGTCCATAGACTGGCCTAATTTTACCATGATGACAGGGAGGAGCTGCCCTATCCCTGAGGCCTCCAAAAGGTTTGAACACCGGACAACCTCGTTCAAGGTTTCATATGCAGCAGATCTTAGCTTAGACTCTGCCCCATCAGTACGCTCAGCAGCTGCAAGCAGATGTTGGATGATATCTGTAAGATAGGGAGAGAGAAGAGAGGAACTTGCCCCAGCGTCTTCATATCCCCGGGCAAGGTTGTATATCGCTCCGCAGACCTTCTCAGCCACATTTGGCACATCTTTCATCGATTCCAGTAGTACAACCACAATTCTAGGGAGGTTTTGGGGTGATATAACTGAGAAACCACTGTCTGGGGTGTGCAAAAACTCAAAGATACGGCTCAGAGTCCAAGCAGTTGTGTCCCTGACATGGTTATTCTCATCCTTGGTTGCAGTAAGGAGAAATTCCAAACCGGCAGCAACCATCGGGGCAAGCTTGTCAATTGTTGGGCCCTCCAAAATTGATCCAAAAGCATAAGTGGCTGCCTCCCTGCTTCGCCAGTTCGGCTTCCTTATGTTTATTTCAACAAACGGCATCACCAGCGGGACAATACCATCACCAACAGTTCTGGCAACAAGGCCAAGGCATGTTCCGCCAGCCATAGATATGTTCCAGACATCATCTTCATGATCCTGATCCTCATCTTGCTTCTCCAAAGTTTCTAGTAACATGGGAACTAAATGGGGAAGAGCCTTCTCAATGAAACCTGAATGGGGAGGAGATGAGTCACCAGTTTCAGGACTGTCATACTCTTGACGGTCTATCTCTTCGTCGCAGATGGTACTCCAGAACTCAACTGCCTGTAGTGCAACACTCTCTTCATCTTCCTTTACAGCCTTTGATGTTAGCACAAAGAGCGTTTGCATGTATTGCTCCAGAACCTCGTAGTATGTAGATGCAATGGAGACAAGACACTCGAAAGCAGCTTGCCTGATCACTGCCTCCTTGGCACCTGCTGTCTCGCAAACCATCTTCATGATGTAAGTCCTCTCCATTTCATTCTCGAAATTCGTCTGAGAAAAATCCAAGGCATTCAACAGTGCCTTGGTTGCCGCAAGACGAACTTCTGCATTATTTTCAGCCTGGTTCATGCCCTGGACAACTGCTGTGAGAACAGAATTCACTTCATCTTGCACAAGATCATGATGTGATATCTCTTCACAGACATAGCCCAGAGTTTCCAAAGTCGACTGCTTCAAGTGTGCAGGACTCTCCTGCTGGGTCATATTGCCAAGCAGTGATCCAACGAGTTCAGGCCACTGCTTCTGAGGAACTTCAATAGAGGCCACCTTCGCAATGACCTGAGCTGAAGTATGCCTAGCTTCAGGGACAGATGAACCAAGAGTCCTTAGCAACAGCTCCTTGATCTGGGACTTAAGAGCAAGGTCAATGGCACACCACTGTTTCACCAGATGATCTTTCCTGCCATTGTCTTTGGCGTCCATAGAATTCTTGAGCAAAATACCAGCAAGACGACGGGATTCAGAAGGCTTATCGTTGTTGGCAAGCTCAAAAGAGAGGGATAACAGAAACTGCGGCAAGTTCTGTTCTTTGAATTGCTTGAGGCTACCCTCTGCTTCGGTACGGACTCTTGCATCGGCTGACTGGGCAGCAAGTAGGAACTGAGTGATCTCCATTGCCATTATTGCCTCTGCACAGTAAATACAAATAATAGCATCAGGAAGAAGACATATCTAGTGAACATACAAACACTAACAAAGCCGTCCACAGGCTCAAAACTAGTCATGGCGGGGGACTAAACAAGCAAAGCTACAAAACCCTAGCAAATAGTGACCTAAAAACCTAATCAGAGAGCAGAGATCTATCAAGAGATGCAAATCCAAAGCTCAATACAAAGTTCGAAGAAGAAATTTACATAGAAATTAAGCGATTTCAGTTTTGAGTAAAGGCGTAAGAGCTAGGGTTTTTGGCTTCAATCCAAACCCCGTATGTTCCTCTCGTGAAAGCGCGGCTGGAGCAGGCGTAAAACCTCTTGATCAGAAAAATCCCTAAAGAACCAGAGAGAGAGAGATTGAGAGAAAGGACTTGAGAAATGGCGAAGGAGAGAGAGATGAGACTGACAAGAGGGGGTTTTCGAATATAAAGAAGAAGCGGGTGGGGGAAGAAGGGCAACGCAAAAGCTAAAAACTCCTTATTTCCAAATTACCCCTTTAATATTAATTCCTTCCACATTAACCCCTATGTTTTTTCAATAGCTTTATTTTAGTAACTCAACTTTTAGAGTACAAACTATAAAAATAGAATAATAGTTTTGAAGTATAAAAGAATAATATAATATAATATGAATAATAGTTGAGTATTGAAAAATAAAAATAATAATTATAATAATATATGTATTTTTTTAGAGAAATACCTTAAAATAGACCTAAAAAGTTTTTATTTCACAAATAATTTTTAAGGAAAAATGACCAAAATAACATTTATTAAAGATGTAAATATAATTTTTACCCCTTGGGTTAACTAATCTATACTTAGGGTTTATAGTTATAGGGTGGGGTTTTTGGGATAAGTTTTAAAATTGAAAAAACTTAAAAATATTAATTTTTTAAAAATAAAAAGGATCTAGTTTGGTCATTTTTGTTCTTGAAAGTTATTTTTGTGACAAAAATTTCAAAAAATGTTATTTAATAAATTTTCCCTTTTTTAACTAATAAAAAATATTAAAAAATAATACTACTAATATGTACATATTTAATTTTTATAAAGATAGTTAACGAAATATATCTATCATTCATTTTATTTATCTACTATATTAAAATATACTCTTATTTGAATATTACTATGAGATATTTTTTTGATCTATTGAACATGTTATGACTTATCTATTAATTAATCATCCTATTATTTCTATATCTTATTGACTAACCTTCCTATTATTTCTACATATCTATAAATTAACTTTTATTAAATATACATTTTATCTCAACACATTAACTTTTATTAAATATACATTCTTAAATATCTTTTCGTAAGATTAGATTTTAATAATATCTTTTATTTAAAATCTAAATATACATTTCTTTTTAATATTTATTTTAAAATAATAAAGTTATTATTAATATTAACTATATTTAAAAACAAAAAAAATCATTCATTATTCATTTACATAATAAAAAATCTATAATATTTATATATACATAATTTATATTCATAATTAAATTACTACACCAAGTAATAAATATAATAATTTAATCCATTAATTAACTATTTATAAATTATTAAATAACAGAATAAGTTATATTCATGAATTTTCCAATATATTTCAATTTAGTAAACAATATTAAAATATGATATATGAACTAATAAATAATTTCATAAGTTAATATACATATTTAAACTAAAATATTAAAAAAATAATTTATTTATCAAGTACAAGACATATATAATAATAATGACAAAATATAATAATAAAATAAAATTTATAAATATAAAAATCAAAATTTGTACTATAGTTTAAAATTTTAAAATATAAGTAAATTTGATACGAGGCAGATTATATAAATGAATTATTTTTATTTTCATAAAATTATATTCATGTAATTTTTAATTTTTATTATATATACTTTAAAACTAATATTTTAAAAAGAAAATATCTATATAAGATTTCTAATTTTCAATAAATAAAATTTTAAATAAAAATTCATCTCGCGCTTTAAAGTGCAGGGCAAAATCTAATAATAAACATTATTATTAGATATATAATATAAATTAAATTAAAAATTTAAAATAAACCAAAAACAAAACATCGAAAAAATTTCAATTACATGTGAACAATAAAAGTAAACTAAATAAATAAATAAGAAATTACATTTTTTTTCAAACTTGTATCAGTAAATTGTATTAAACATATATGAATCGTTGATGTTAAATCTATTTCTAATTTATTATGCATCTTCTCAAATATTGATCCATTACGTTTACAACAAATTGATAAATTTGTTTCACTAAAAAATTCTATGGCTAACTTTTGTAAAGTAAGAGTATAACATTCATAATATATCTACCATTCATTTAAGCATTCATAAATTAGAATATTTTAAATATGAAAATTTAGTCAAATTGTATTACATAATGGGCCACCCATAGGTTCAACTAGTAGTTGGGTCCCAAGTTTTAGCGTATTTTGCGGATTTTATGAAAATCTAAATAACGAGTTAAAAAAAATTGGATTCAATATAAAGTCATGAGTTAGTCAGTTTAACTGTGGGTCTGGATCGTGACCCAAAACACTAGATATAACGTTTCATGTGTAACATTTAAATGTAGATACATAATCAAAAATGCAAATTTATTTCATATATTTTAGTTTGTGTCAAAAATAATTTTGTGCTTTCAAAGCGCGGATCAAAATCTAGTTTCTTATTATTTCTGGATATATTTCTTTTGAGGTTGATATTAAATTTGTTTAGCTTCAAATTTCCTGAACATTTAGGTAAAATGTTGGATCGGATCATTTTGAGATATATGTGGTATATAGTGATATATATGTAATCAGGTATGTAAATCCTAAATACATAAACTTAAGGATACCTAAAGTCAAATCTAGCTTAATGGGCCGTCACACTAAAGAACAGTGGGCCTGTAAACCAAATAGCATGTTGTTTATGTAAAAAGTGTGCGCAAACCTTGCCGTTTTAGTAGAGTGTAAAACCTCTTTTGTTGATTTCAGATTAAACCCCAGCGAATTAGTGAAGCTGAGAAAAATCTCGAGTCGTCAATGGCGTCTGCTCTTTGTAGAACTGCAAGCCGTCTTCGTCCCGTTCAGATTTGTCGCCGTATCCTCGCCTCAACGGATCTACCATCTCCGCCGTGCATCTCCGATAAGCTTCGTCATGGAGATTTCTCTCTTCATCGATCGGTTCGGCAGCTTCTTTCTCGTTTTTCTCCGTTTTCTAAATCTGTTAGGTTTCCTTCTCATAGCTTCGATGTTTATTTTGCAGATTTATTCACTTAGCGGTGGAATCGAATGGTTGAAGAGGGATCAGAGATGTTTGCTGAGCACTTCTGCTTCATCGGAGACGAAGTCTTCCGGTGAAAACGAGAAATCTGGAGGATCTGAGGGTTCAGGTGGCGGTTCTGATCAGAAAAGCGAGCGTGCATCTGGGAAACACGCTCGTGGAGCGGTAAACTCTTGAGTTATTTGGTTAAGTTAGATCTCTGGACTCTATGGTGTTTGATTGTGGCATTTTGGTAAATACAGCCGGTTTCGTGGATGAGCTTCTTCTTGCTGTTTGCTACTGGAGCTGGATTGGTCTACTATTATGATCGGGAAAAGAAACGTCATATCGAAGGTACTCTTCTTATGGTGAGTTTATTTTTTCTGAAGATGTTGTAAAAATGTAATCAGAACTTGATCATGTAAGGTACCCTTGTTTCGATTTTTAGATTCATCATGGAGTCCATTTGGCAATAAAGCTCTAAAATGTATTGTTAGAAAACCCTACTAACTGAATGCATGGTTTGTAACTTAGTATGCACATGCCTTGGTCCTTGAGTTCAGTTAAACTACTGATCTGGTTAGTGACAAGCTTGACATGGTAAAGATAATGATCACTTCAATCACTCTGTAAATGCTTAGTGATATCACGTTGACTTGTGGTGGAATCCCTGTAGCTTCTAAAATCTTATTGCTTTTTCTCTGTTCTTATGTGTATACTGATTACTGACTTGGGTTCTTGTTGTTGCTCCTAGATATAAATACCAACTCTAAAGCTGTCAAGGAGGGACCTTCTGCTGGGAAAGCAGCCATTGGAGGACCATTCAGCCTTATAAGAGATGATGGGAAACGTATTACGGAGAAAGACTTGATGGGAAAATGGACCATCTTATACTTTGGGTTCACTCATTGTCCTGATATCTGTCCTGACGAGCTTATTAAGCTAGCTGCTGCCATTGACAAAATAAGTGAGTCGCCTTACATTTTTCTCTTTATTTGTGTGACTGGTTACAATTTGGAATATATCTTCTCTAAGATTCTATTACATTTTACATAGAGGAAAAGTCCGGAGTAGATGTGGTGCCGGTGTTTATCTCTGTGGATCCTGAAAGAGACACGGTTCAACAAGTACATGAATATGTCAAAGGTAAATTATCTCTTCGTCTTTTTTTAACTCCGCAAGATCATTGGTTTTTTTAATGAAAACTTATATAGCTTAAATATTTCTTGTAGAGTTTCATCCGAAGTTGATCGGGTTAACCGGGACCCCTGAAGAAATCAAATCGGTGGCTCGTTCTTACCGGGTTTACTACATGAAGACGGAAGAGGAAGATTCAGACTATCTCGTTGATCACTCTATAGTCATGTAAGTGTATTTGTTATTCCTTTACTCAGCTTTTTTTGTTTGGAATTCGTATCATTATCAGCAAGAAAGTCGACATGCTCAGTCACACATGTTCAATGCACAATACTCGTGTTGTACTTTTGACTCAGTAGTGTTTTGATGTTTTTGTTTTGTTTGGGTTGGAGTTTTAATGTAAAGAACATGTTGTGTTGTGTGTGAAGGTACTTGATGAGTCCGGAGATGAGTTTTGTAAAATTCTACGGGAAGAATCATGATGTTGACTCGTTGACCGACGGTGTTGTAAAAGAGATTCGACAGTACCGGAAGTGAATTAAGCCTTCGAAGAACACTTACAATGAAAACAGATGATTAAAATTACATACTTCACCATTTTGGATTTTCTTGTTCATCATTAATAATGATTTCTCATTACACGAACACGGAGCTTCTGTTTCCTTGAAAAAGAAAAAAAAAACAGTTTTTGTTTCAGCCCCGGACAAATATATAATTAAGCTATGTCTGATAAGTTGATCCATCCATATATTTTGTGGTCATTGTTTATTAAGCGTATTCAAACTCATGGTGAACAATGCTGTGTGGGATGTGTAATAGCGTAGAGCAAACTTCTCGAACAATCGGCATAGATGGTCTCCACTTTGGTGGAATTTTTAAAATGAAGCGTATTAATAATGAAGGCTAGAGTAATGAAACCAAACTGTGAAAATCGCACTGTATCAGTTGAAACTTGAAAGTAATACATCAATAGAGTAGAAAAGTGGAGAGAGAGACTCAACCACTACGGCCTTATATTCCTCATATATTGTTAGACCTCTTGGGCCACGAAAGACCCTGATATATTTTTCACCTTGTTTGTTTTTGAAACATTGGGACAAAAAAACGATGTATTGAAAGAATGATCTGACGTTATAAACTCAAGCATAGGAAAGTATAAATAAGTTGTTTTTACGAATCCCTCCTTTTGTCCTTGTAGAGCACAAAAATCGCAGTCGGAGACAAGGGACACACCTCACCAAACATAAATATACAGAGTTCCTCAAACCGCCAAGGTCGCTGAGGAGACTATGCACACCCATCGAAATCCATAAAGAGAAGGAAAGCTCACTCATCTGAACAGATAATGTAGTATTTTGGGTCAGATCAAATGGTGGAAGTACATCATCATACCACAAGACTCAATCTGAAAGAAGGAAGAATAATGAGGGATCAGAAACTCACTTGAATACTGTTGCTCCTTAAGTGATATGGAAACGAACAATGAAGACGCAACAACACATATTTAATCACGGCAGTTTTAACGCTTGCTTCACTTGCGCAAGCTCTGATGGGTGCATCCTACTAATGGCAGAATTGAAGGCCTCTCCATGAAGTGTAGAACATGTCTGAAGATTCTCACGCATTGAGTTCTCCAGTGACATCTGGTAGACTGGATCTGAAACTTTGATCTGATTACGATCCCCAAAAAAAAAAACAATTTGCGTTAAAATCAGTTGTTTTCTGGAAGCAAGTTCGTTAAAGACAACAACAAATGAATAATTAACCTTTACCTGACTTTTCCGCAACTCTTTGCTAGGTGGGGCTTCTTCTCCTTGAGGCCTGCTTGAACTCATGTCACCGCTAGAATTACAAGTTGTATGTTTTTTCAGATAAGAAATACTTTTGTGTTGCTAGCTTCGCTTAAATACTTATATACAATCTACAAGCAATTAAACTTAAAATAACCTTGATTCTTCTTCTGTTAGATCTTTATCTCCACCAAGGATTACACTGGTGCATGTACTGTTCCCAGAAACACGATGAATTATGTAACACAGACACATAAATCAAGTTGTTAATGTTCGATTGTGCAAGCCAGTACCTTAGTATTTGATCAAGCTTGTCAAGAACTTGAGGCATTCTAAGTGTAAGTATTATGGAAAGAGCCAATCCAAATGTCTTCTTTTGCATGGGAGACGCATGATCCACCTGCAAAGTGTAAGATGTAGTAACAACATTAGTAGGATAATACGCATTGCACTATGCAGAACAGTTTGGAAAAGAGTTACTGTTTAGGATTAAAAAGGACCATTTAACAACATGAAAAATTCCCGCAAGCCCATTGTGAAACCAGTTGAAGTTCCAGAAAGGTGATTAAACAATCAGTTATCGTTCACGATAAGTTCTCCACTGACCTTGTCGAGCCAAATGTCGGTCAGGCAAATTAGTACATTGTCTTCGATTGTGACCCCTGCCTGTTGGAGTAACAACGAGAGAGATGGTTCAGATGTTAATTGGGCCAAGTATGTGGTGTTCATCACCAGAATCCGTGCCAGAATAGCAGCTGAGGACGCTTTAACTGCAGTCTTGGCTGGATCTCGGTCATCTCCTCCACTCAAGCAAATAATCACCAGTTTCTGAGAGATACCAACAAGCCAACTCCATTAAATGTTTCATGGAAGAATATGAATCTTTCATCAATAAAAGAAAATTAGAAATTTACCTGTAAACAGCTGGTGATGAGAGGGGGCACTTCCACAGGAAAACACTATTCCAGACAAGAGTAAATGTTTACACCAATAAGTTGTTAGTTGTCAAAACTTTCATACATATACACATGAGTCATGACAAACAATATACATTTTAATGATGCCATAGAAGTTCCAACACTGGTCAATTTATATGTATACGAAACAATAGTTGTATGTGAGTAAGAAAATAAATAAATGCAGCGTAAATACAAACTTAACAGAAGAATAAGGAGATCTTAGTTTCTCATGAAAATTTGTTTCGCAAATTGGGAAAGAGAAAACCTATACGCACCTGAACTAAGATGTCAATCACCGGAAGAATGGAGAGTAACCCGTTATCATTCACATTTCCAACAATAAGATCAAGAATCTTTGCGACACTTGAAGCATGCATATTTAGAAATTCTCCTCCATTTAAAATGATGTACGATTCCATAATACTGACAGCAACCTACATTTGGTTAAGATGTTAGTGAAAAGCTTTGGGGACATATGGTAAATTTGAATGTCTTACGGTATGATTGGCAACATGTTATAATAGATCTGAGCACACAACACTATGTAAATCATGAATGACAACGTCAACTCCTTGAAAACTTAAAAAGGTAACCTTTAAATGATCAAAACTTCTTTCAATGATCTCCACCATATAGGGAAAGCATGCTAATAGCTGGGGCACCATCACAGGAGCATAGGAAAGTGTAGTCTCCCATAACTGCATATTAAGCGTAGTGTCATTTTGTATAATACATCTGTATCAGCAGAAAAGAAAGGTATACAACTTATCAAATGGAAACTTACTGCCATGCTATCTTCCAGAAGGTTGAGCGCATCAGGGCTATTAATGTCAATGCCCGTTTGAAGTATCGGGAACAGAATGCTATAACAAATAGGAGACTGATAACCAAGCGCAATCACAAAATTCCGCAGTGCAACAAGAAGCTGAATCTGTAGAAGGCTTTCGCCAGAAGACTCCTCCCACACCTGTTCTTACATCAAGCACACAGATAGTAAGATATCATTTGCGCACCAAGATAAGAATAATATATACAGAAAGAACGCCATCATACCTTCTGGAAGAATTGGACTAACTTTTGTGCGTATGGAATGACTTCACTAACATGTCCAATAAGAACAGATATCAAGTTCAGAACTTGAACCTGAGAAAAAGAAAGGATCGTTAGATGGAAAGATAGAGATCGAAGTAGAATGGCAAGAATGGATTGCTATATTGAATTTGAGACAGCTACATCATATACCTTCGAATCAAACTCTTGAACTTCCTCAACCATTTTGAAACATGACTCCCAACAGATTGGAAGAAGATCACGAAAATTTGGCTCCGAAAAATTCGCATCCTCAACGTGTAAGCATAATGACCTACTAGCTGCCAGCTACATAAGTAAATAGAAAATCTCAGAGGCAGCTAAATTACAAAAAAAGGGAAGAAAATCCGACATTAATGCAAGACAGAAATATAAACGCAAAAGAGATGAAATAGGATGCGACTACCTTGACAGCGAGGTCATTGTCTTGCAACAATTTAACCAAAGAACAATACACTTCTCTTTTTGTGTCGTCTTTAATCTGAAATTTAATTATCATCAGCCATAAACCATCAGTCAATAAATTTTCATTACGAAAACTCTGGTAGAGAAAGATAACAAAAACCAACAGGGAAACTAATCCTGATAGCCTCTTGTTACAAAATAGGCCACAAATTCTGCTCTTAGATGATTATTCCTGATTAACTCAGCTTATCGGACAAGATCGTTCATGCAATGACAAGATTCATGTTCTACAGAGGAGAAGATGAGGAGAAGATGCAATTTCTCTAAGCCTTGTCAATATTTGCAGCGTAAATGGTAAAGCCAAAGTAAACCAACACTACCTCTGAAACCCAATGTCCCAATATCATAGCAACTTTTCGGTGGATGATACGCCTATTTGGATGGTCATTTGACAGTTCAAGGGATAGTGCACCATTAAACCTGCAGCCAAATTATCCGATCATTAAGAAAGGCCACATAATTAACTTGACTTAAGAAAAACTCTATTCACATCACATAGCCATGTTTAAAAGAGATAAAACACGTGTAGACATGAGCATACCAATCTCTGAAATTAAGATAATTCGAGAGCTCATAGTAGACATATGCAGTAGCAGCATATGCTGCATCTTTAAGAAGCAGCGCTGGTGTTATTTCAGTAACCGAAGGGGGACAGCTATTCATTGCCTCCTGAAGGATGGACACAACAATAGGTCCTAGGAGCTGTTCACAATGATGGAGACAGAAAGAATAAGCATTAACTTATATCAATTAGCAGGGTTCTTATCTCTTATTTTTGTGCTTTAAAATTAGCAGACTTCTTTTCTCTCTTTTTTGGGGAGGGGTTAACAGGCTTTCCAGAACAGGATGAAGTGCTTAAGACTATCTGCTACTTACTTGGCTGTAGTTCTCAAACAAAACCATATATAGAGCTTCAGCACAAGGCCTCAATTTCTCAGACCATTGAATCATGTCCTGCTCATGATGAAAGGACTCAGGGTTCTGGTACCACTCCTCTAGGTCACTTGCTGTTAGAACAAAATACCTGTTGGAATGTACATGATTAAATTTTAGCAAACTATTCCCAGCCATCATTCATATGACCACCGTAGAGTAGACACTGCATGGAGGCAAGAATACATGAAAGCATCACAGTTTACACCAAAACAAATGACTTGATGTATGCTATATTTTCAAGCTAAATCCAGAATTCCTCGACAGTAACAATCCCTTCTCATCATTTCCATCCACGTCAAGTAACTTATCTCTAATGTTAGCTTATCTAATGGTAGATAGCTGAGTATTTCCATACAATTACGACATTCTTATAACACTACGTCAAGAGACTGAGAACAGAGATACATAGATATACAGCAATAAGATCATCATGTGCCTATAAGATTCCCCCATCTCATATACTGTTTTGGACATTGCATTGGTAAATGAAAACTCTCTATTTTCATATTACTAATAAAAACGCATGAAATAATACGAAACTAACAGTTTGTAAGTAAGAGCGAGCCAAATAACTTGGACTCACACATCTTATCGTTGGTTGGGGTGTTACCTTCTTACTAGTATGTTGCACAAAAGAACTATCCTTTCATTGGGTAAAAGTGAAGATACAATGACACTGACTGTGTTTGAAGCATTCTTCTTCCTCTGCTCAAATGTAACTCCATTTTCATCCATCACTCGACCAGTTACACTTGGCTTATATTCTCTACATTCAAGCACAGATTTCACCATCACCATACACTGAATAAAAAACTCTTCAAACGGCAGCGATGGCTGTTCAGGATCTGTTATCTTGTTTAAGCAGAAATCCACTACGACTGGAAGAACACATTTATCTCCAAATGAATAAGGATGTCTACTTTGGATTGCGGCTAACACTTTCATCAGCTTGACACATGCATTCTTTACAAATTCCCAAAATTTAGGATCTCGATTATGAAAAGATGAGTCTGCATGAAAACTCCAAACAAGTTAGCGTATACATGTGTGGTGACAGGCTAAAGCGAAGAAAGGGAGGAAAAAAAAATCCTCTTTGATACAGGCTTCTAGGTCATTTGTCATATGCATCAAAAAGTCTTCAAAAGCTAAAAACAAACTCACAATATGGAAGCAAAGATTGAACAGCGTTCAAGAGCACAGGAGAGACTTGTTTCACTGGTTTAATCTCCTACGGGAAAAGAGTTAGATGTATATCATATATCTGCATGTAGAATAAATATCTGAGAGCGATGGCGAATTTAAGCATAGTGTATCTACCTCTATACATTTGGCATCGCTTTGAAATCCTGAAATTGTTAGTTGGCGAACTATTTTCAAACATAGAAACCACCTCTCACAAGTCAGAAAAAGCTCATCGTTATGCTGCTCAGCACTATTTGAACCATAGCTCTGAGCCATTGTTGCAAAGCCACGTAGAATAGTTTGGACATCAGTTTGCCAAAGGTGCCAACAAAAGTCGAAGAGTTGCGACGAGATCTGCAAATAAATTAAACTGGACCACGTCATTAACTATAGCAAAAAAAAATACAATCTCTGGTCCTACAAAATTTCATGCAAGAGGAGAAAATAGTTCGATAAGGGGGTGAAGACACAGTAGCAGACACACCTCAGCGAAAGTTCTCTGATCTGCCGTGAGACGTTTAGTGGACAACTCTTTTAGGGTTCGGAAAAGAATCATAAAGATTCTGTGAGAAGCAAGAACGTCAGCTGAGTGAAGCTGTTGCGCTAGAACCGAAAAGAGATCAGGCCTAACATCATCAAGAACGAAAAAAAAAATTTGCTAAGACAACCCATGCAGAAAAAAACACAAACCGAGGAAGATACTATCAGCAGTTAATTTGAGTTATGAAGAAACTGCTGACCATTCCTTAGGATAATCAAATCGGGCTATCTTCGATATGAGAACAGCCAACATTTCCGCTATCTGTGATTAAGCCAAAGAAAAGTTAGATACATTTCCGCTACATGTCATAATTGATGCAGCCATGGAAAGATACACCATAACAAACAAAGCAAAACGTTACAACACCTTGTAGTTCTCTTCTCTAAAGTGAGACAACAGCTTCTGCCTCAGATGAATCTTCTCCTCGTTGCTTATACCCCTGTGAAAAATTGCCAACAAGAGTGTCAACGTCTCTAAGTAAATCTACAGAGCTCACTCCATTACACATCTAAAATTCTAAACTAGCCAACTAAGTGTACTGATAAGTGATGATAACAAGTCTAGATTCTACTCTAATCCAAGTTGAAACACTCGGATCTCAACTTGCAATTTGATTGCAATTATCAATAGAGGCACTTACGAAGCATTTCGTCTGCTCTTCCAATAACGGTTGATACTGTTCTTGAAATACACAGACGCCATCAATCGAACATCCACATGAGACACCAAATCCTTAGATGCAATCACTTCCTGCAACCAAAACAAGAGGCAAAATGAGTCAGTAACATCTAGCTAAACCGCAAGGGACATTAGGTTAGAAGAAACGCACCATGAGGCAGGAGCAGAAACCAGGTCTGCTCTCCGACTGAGCCAGAGCCGCCTCCGCCGGCCGCCGAATACTCTCGTCTCCGCTCATAGAGTTTGCTAGCAATGAGTACATCGCCGGTAAATCGGAAGCTGACAACGCCATCAGATCCGACGAAATCCGTGACCTAATAATCCAAGGAAGCGTCGAGGATGAGCCCTAGGGGTTTGGTTTGGGTAGTGAACAGAGACGACGAGGATGAAATCTCACGGCGGAGAAAAGGAAGATCGTCTCTTTCTCCGTCTGTCAACCTCTCTCTCTCTCAAGCTCTTTGAAACATGTAACAACAATGCAACAAAGGACAATGCAAAAAAAAAAAAATTCACAGTCGAAGGAAAAAAAAATACTTACCGTGGCACTGATCGGATTCCGATCGTTGAGCCAGAGACTATTAACTTGGGCCTATCATCAATTATTAGTCTAAGATTAATAGGCCCAATTACCCTAGCGCGTGGCTTTGAGGGCGCGTGGCCTAAGTCGGAAATTGCTAGAATCTTATTGGTCGAGATACGTGGGAACTCATCATATTTGCCACGTGTAAACACCCGCCTTAAATTAAAAACGGATGCTACCGGAACTTATTTAGGAAAATATAGAATAACCCCAATACTTTTGTATTGTTTAAATTTCCCCCACCGACTTCTTATCATAATTTATGAATTTTGTGTCTTTGTGTAACATTCATAAACAATTGGGTAACATTCTTAATTAATTAATAAAATAAGGCCATTATGAAAATACGCTATTTTGTTTTAAACCCAGCGAACCTATTTAAGAAAACATCCTCTTTCTCGATCTTTCCCGAAGCGTAGAACTCTGTGAATAATAAACACCGTTCGGAAGAAGAGGAAGAAGAAGCACAGGAAGAAGATTCTCAGGCTATTCTATCGGGATGGTGAGGACGCGTCTGGTGATATCTGTTGTTCTTGTCTCGACATTGTTGTTGTTGAATGCAGAAGCGAAAAGCGTTGATCCGTACAAGGTACGCCTCTTCTTCTTCTTCTCCACATACTCTATAGTTAAAGCTTTCCTTTTTTTCGCAGTGATGGGTTTCGACTATAATTGAAATCGAACCGGTGCTGACAAATTAGAAAAGACATTGATTTGGTTAGGTTTTGCGCAGAAGCAGTGTCATTGATTAGAAAGATTATTATAATGCTAAAATGTTTGATACGTTTATGTGAATGTTCAGGTTCTTGGTGTATCTCGTGATGCAAAGCCACGTGAAATCCAGAAAGCTTTCCACAAGTGAGTACCTTAAAGTGAAGATTACAAATCAATGATCAAGATCTCATTTTTTTTTATTTGTAAACTCATGGAGGTTGTTATTTATTTTCTTGTAGGCAATCTCTGAAATATCATCCAGATAAAAACAAAAATAAGGGTGCTCAGGAGAAGTTTGCTGAGATTAATAATGGTGGGTTTCTATATTATATTATCTCTTAGTAATTTAAAAGACTGAATGTGTGTTGAATTTGATTTGACAAGTTTAAGCCCTTGTTTGTATGCAACAGCTTATGAGATCTTGTCTGATGAAGAGAAGAGGAAGAACTATGATCTTTATGGGGATGAGAAGGGACAGCCTGGATTTGAATCAGGCTTTCCCGGAGGTAATGGTGGTGGGTATTCATACTCTTCAGGTGGTGGACAGGGTGGTGGTTTCAATTTTGGAGGACCAGGAGGATGGCAGAACATGGGCGGTGGTGGTGGCGGTGGGGGCGGTTCCAAGTCGTTTTCCTTTTCATTTGGCGGTGGTGGTGGCGGTCCTGGTGCAAGTTCCTTTGGTTTTGGGATGGATGATATCTTTTCCATGTTCTCTGGAGGTGGTTCTAAAGGAAGTGATCAGTTTGGTGGGTTTGGTGGCTTTGGTGGTGGTTCATCTAAGGCTGAATCTCGGTCAAAGAGCGGTTCAGCGGCAACTATTAAAACAATAACTTCTCAGGTTTATAAGAAGGAAATTGTGGACCAAGGGATGACTTGGCTTTTGCTGTCTTATCTTCCATCTCAAAGAGGAACCCAGTACCATGAATCGGTCGTAGAGGAAGTTGCTGAGTCATTGCAAGGAGCGTTGAAGGTAAATAACATGTGCTTGTTGAGTTTTGGTTTTTACAGGAAAAGCTTAGTTTTAGTTGTGAACATGGTTGATCTTCATGTTTTGGGTTTTGGTTGTTTACAGGTTGGGCGTATAAATTGTGAAACAGAATCCTCTCTTTGCAAACAACTTGGCATAGTTCCTCGTAGGGCTCCAAGGCTGTTTGTTTATTCATACACATCAAGTGGTAAAACTACCTTAGCAGAATATACTGAAGAGCTTGTTACAAAGAAGGTGAAAAGCTTCTGCCAGGAACATTTACCGAGATTCTCAAAAAGGGTTGACCTGAATACCTTCGATGTCTCTGCTGTTAGCTCACAAAAGACTCCTAAAGTTATGCTTTTGTCAACAAAGAAGGGACACTCCTGTCATCTGGCGTGTTCTTAGTGGCTTGTACAATGGACGCTTTGTCTTCTATAACACAGAGGTACGTTACACTTTGGCTTTGAATCTCCTGGTCCTGGTTTCCTGGTTTACGTTTTCAGATGATACTAAATCGGAGCCAAAGCATAGTCTTTTCATGATCTTTTGTAGGTTCATGATACTTCTGATCCGAAGATTCAGAAACTGGGAGTTGACGCATTTCCAGCAATAGTAGGCTGGTTATCAAATGGGGAGAAGCAAGTCTTGAAAACAGGGATCACTGTGAAAAATCTAAAATCAGCCGTCCAGGAAATTGGTAAATTGCTAGAAGGGTTTGAGAAGAAGAACAAGAAGGTGTCTTCTAATAGTCAGTCAAGCCAAGCAAAGAGCGAGTCTGTAGAAAAGATACATCTTCTCTCGAAAACAAATTTTGATTCCATTTGTGGAGAGAAAGTTCCTGTTTGTATTATAGGTGCCTTCAGATCCTCACAGGGTAAAGAGAAGCTGCATTCAATATTGTCTAGGGTAAGCAAAGTGTTCACCCTCCTTGCTCTATACCTTTTTGGTTCTTTGGCATGATTGATCAATAACTCTGATGGCTCTACTCTTTGTACAGGTGTCACAGAAGTCATTATCTAGACGACAAGCTTCAGGAACTGGCTCTCAGGACACGGTTTCCTATTCTCTTGTAGACGCGGCAAAGCAATCTTCGTTCTTGAGCTCATTTGACAAATCAGAGTTCAAAACATCTGATAAGCTTCTAATAGCATACAAGCCTAAACGAGGTAAGTTTGCTACGTTTAAAGGGGACATGACAATGGAAGAAGCTGAGAAATTCGTAGCGGCTGTTCTGAACGGAGATATTCAGTTCACGAAGACAAGACAGAAACCTCAGATTAAATGAAAGTTTTGTTTCGTCAGGGGTGCTAGTTTACATCCTTTAATCTTTACATGAGTCCTGTGTTGCAAGCTACTTGTGGAGGTTCTTGTAACGTGGAGAGGGAAAGTCTGTCTATTGTGTCAGAGAGACGAGTGAAATAGTTCTCTAGGAATAGAATTTACATAAATATGGAACTGAGGTTAATTTGTAATTATTATGAATGTAATACACTCTGGAGCATAGTGCTTTAAAACGGTATAACGATGGTTGTTGGTTCATACAAAACAAGAAGTACGTTATATTTTTGGTATCCGGTCGACTAGACTCTGAGATCACAGTGTTTATTAAGTTTGGATATTTTACCTAGACCCAAAAATCTAACTGAATTTGACAAATTCGGTTTGGATACAATTATTTTATTCTATTGAGTCGTGTTTTTAAAAATCCGTAGGTCAATGATTCAAACCGAATTGTATCTTTCACCTGATAGGGTATTATTAGAGCCAAACCTATTAACTAGTATATGTCTAAATCAAACTAAACTAGTCAAAATCTAGTCACTTTGTTGGTGAACTGTTATAACTCTTATTTCGTCAATTGGTTTCACTCTCTCAAAAGTGATTGAATCGAAGAGTTTGTTATGATTTATAATCTGTAAATCCGAAATCAAACATCACAAAACTTGAATTTCTTCATAATCAAGTTCTTCATCAAAATCCTTTTAACTTTAGCCATTTTTTCATTAGCGAAAGCATTGTTTACAAATCGATCTAGGATAAGTCTCAAACTTTAGATTTAGTTTTTGTTCATGGTTTCGGTTTAATTAAATTTTAATTTTTGATTTTTGTTGATAATTTTGTTTTAATCCAAAAGACTTGGAATCGAAAGGATCCGGTCTGAACCTGACCCGAAGAGCCGAAGACCCGAGCATAGTGTTTATACTCTTCTAGACCTGCGATCCCGAAAACCGGAGAAAAAAATCAATTTAAACCGGCGACACAGCCTTTACTTACTGTACCGGTTGGTTCCAGTTTATACTCAAACCCGCTAGCCGAGTTAGAGGGTGTGTGTTTTATCAGCAAAAGAAAAGAAAAACTAGGCCTGGGCATAAAATCCGGAACCCGAAATCCGAACCGAATCCGAACCGAAAAACCAGACCCGTTATCCGATCCGAAATGTAAAAATACCCGAACGGGTCTTGTATGATGGTATAAAAAATATCCGAACCCGGAGTGTTATTAACCGAACCCGAATGGATAACCCGAAATATCCGAAATTAATAGTCAATATAAATATTTCAAATATTCAGTTTAATGTTTATATTGATATGACATACAAATAATATAAAATATAATTAAATACTTTAAATATCTAATTAGTTATAAATAAGTACTTTATAATTTACTTGTTAAAATAACAAATCTACTCTACATGCAAGATAACACATATGGTTTATAAATGATGTTTGTTTTCATGATTGATTTAGTATTTTCTTTTAATTTTATCAATTTTATGTGTGTTTGGATGTTTTTTTTATGAAATGTTGTTATTTTCAGATTTATGTGTGTTTAGATGCTTTTAAATTCAGTTTCACCGTTATGTTTTCTATGTTTAATTTCTTTATTATGTATTTTACTTCGGTATAATCCGAACCGAACCGAAAAAACCCAAAACCGAATGATATATGATTACTTTATGGGTTTTAGGATGCAATACAAATTATAACCGAAACCGAAGTGATATTATCCGAATCCGACCCGTACTAAGAAAATTTTAGTATGGGACCTAGAGCTCTAAACCCAAAAACCCGAAAACCCGAAAGATCCGATCCGAACACCAACGGGTACCCGAACGCCCAGCCCTAAGAAAAACCCTGATTCTTCTTCACATTGTCGCGACTTCGGGTTCTCTTCTCTCTTCTTTTTCGCGAAACGACTTGCAGGTAGTCATTACACATCTCAACTTCTTCCTCCTCGACTTGGTCAATTTTCAGGTTATTACCATCAGTTGGGTTTTCATTGCTCAATTTTTTTCTTTTCAATAGGTTCCAAAATTTGCTTCAGGTGAACACTTGCAGTTCCATGAATAGAGTTTATTTCACTTATTTCAGCGTAGCTTGAGATTATGTTCACTAGATGAGCTTATGAATTGACAATGCTATGTAATTTCCGTATTTCAGTTCGATGAATAGTTTGAGCTTGTGTCGGATTGTCATTGCTATGTTTTTTAGATCAAAAATGGTTTCCAGTATGATATAATCTTATTTGTTGGTTTAGATTAAACAACCGTTTTGGAACGTTTTGGTTTTTGTTGCAGATGGTTATATGCATGTTGCTGAGCATCATATATTAGTAAATAGGCCATCTTTAGACATTCATGGGAATCCAAAATCTGTTATGGCAAGTGACAAAGAAAGCATTCACTGGTGGTATCATAGGGATTACCATTTCAGATAGATGTTGTAGCGTTGTTCCTGTGAGAGGAGATTCCATGTCTCCCACTTTCAATTCCCAGCGAAATTCTTATTTAGGTTAGTGTTTTTGGGAAGAAAATGCTTGAAAATATTTTTGTTTGATCCATTCTTCCTTCTTCTTATTAGACGTTTGATTCTTGATGCAGATGATTATGTTTTGGTTGAGAAATTTTGCCTTAAGGATTACAAGTTTGCGCGTGGGGATGTTATAGTGTTCAGGTATGTGCCCTCTATTGCCAAACCATGAGTTATCCTTTGAGAAAAGATGATAAACTATATAATTAGTATACTTGATTACTACAATGTCTGTCTCTTGTTATGTCTTTTCTTGGATGCTTACAGCATTGGCAATATTACTTAAAACTAGTTCACCAGAGCCTTTCAAAATCTGTACCTTAGTCTAAAAATTTTGGCCATGAAATCAAACTCTTTTAGATTCAGTTCTTTTCTGAAATATGTTTCATAGTGTTCCTCTGACATTGCGTTGTATGTGTTCAATATAATATATTTTGAAATACATCAATAAGGTCCTGACAATGGGAACTGTCATTATCTCTGGCAGCTCTCCGACTCATTACAGGGATAGATACATAAAGAGGATAGTGGGGTTGCCTGGGGAATGGATAAGTAGTTCACAGGATGTGATCAGAGTCCCAGAAGGACATTGTTGGGTAGAAGGAGATAACAAAGCTTCCAGCTTAGACTCAAGAACCTTTGGCCCTGTAAGTCATCTTCATCATAGATTTTGAACGTAGGTGATTCATATGATACTCTTACAAAGGTTGTGACTGATGTGTATAAACTTGTTAATGCAGATTCCTTTGGGTTTAATTAGAGGACGGGTGACTGGTGTGGTGTGGCCACCTCAAAGAGTAAGCAAGATTGGTTGATAAAGCTAAATGAATAAAGGGAAGGAAGAAAAGGTAAAGTTTCTTCCTCCTCCATACGAATATTCCCTTCCTCAAAGATTCTTTATTGTGGAATCTGCTTTACACCAAAAGAATGGTTTTTTTCAGAAAGATTGAAAGTTAGATTGTTACTTCATTATTTCACAATTTGTATGCGTGCTCACACGCTTTTTTTCTTGTGGTGTTCATTCTATAAAAATCAAATGGGTCGGTTTATTCGTCTCCATATGTTACTCAAGATTCTCAAACCGGAATTGAAATTGTGACTGATATGAAGGTGTTACTTTTAGCTCACCCTTACGTTGATTTTGGTTCGCTACGGTTATCGAACAAATTTTCCTACCGGTTATCGTGCTGGTTCGAACACACCATTAATTGAACCGAATCCACAACTCGTAACAAGTGTCATTCACTAGTACTCATTATTTTCCTTGGGCAGAAAGGCCATGGGCCCCTTGGTATATAAACAAATAGTTTATTATAAATGCATGAAAAAAAAATTCAAAATCTCTCTCTCTGGTGTTTCTCCTTCGGGTAAAGATCAGTTTTGTCTGTTCCACTCTCTCTTCTTTTTTCTTTTTTTCCTCAGATTGTTAGAATTTTTCTCGTCGTCTGTCTGTGGATTGTTTTTTTCTTCGCTAGAAAATTCATCGGAGAAGAGATTTAATTTTCCATTTCTCTCTCTCTCTCTCTCTCCTACTTTTTTTTTTGTCACTGGGCGTCTTGCGAATTACGCAAGTTTCTAGTATATTTCGTTACCCCTTTTTGACATTTTTGATCGAAGCTTTTTTTTTTATTTCTCGAGATTAACGCGTTTGATACCTGATTGTGATTATTCACCCTTGCAGCGTTATCGTTAATTGTTTAGGTTAATTTATGTGTTCAATCGACGTGTCGGATTAGAATCTTCAGTTAATTTTCTTTTTTGTATGCATATACTCACACGAGCATCGTCAAGATCTGTTAAGGGGAATTGAGATCTGTGTTGGTGTGTGTTTTAGGTAGGTGGATTTGTTTGGAATGGGAAGGCTATTCGTGATCGACCTCCAAGGAGAAACTTATAGCTGCAAGCATTGCCACACTCCTTTCGCACTTACCGATGATCTCATCTCCAAGGTTTTTTTTATAAATAATCTCTTAAGAATGTTTCATATCATGTTTACTAGTTTTGTTACTTGATCCATTAGTTAACCTTTACGCTAGTGTCTGTAACAACAATATGCACATCTTTACAGGACTATGTTTTCTTCTAACATGTGTTTGAAACACACACACACACACACAAATCTTTGTGCTCCATTCATTTTCTCGAATTGACCATTGATGCTAAATGATTGGAACACACAACCCTCATTTACTGACTCCTCAGTTCTTGTTCTGCTTTTCCTGTTTGTATTTTGATGAACCACACCATGGTTTTGAATGTTTATAGTTAACTAATGTTCTTTAATTGAACAAACAGCTACCTGATTTTAAGGTTTAATGATCCTGTGTGTGTGTGTGTTGTTTACAGTCATTTCACTGCAAGCATGGAAGGGCGTATCTTTTCGAAAATGTGTAAGTACTAA
The DNA here is from genome assembly GCA_905132765.1 of Moricandia arvensis. Lineage (NCBI taxonomy): Eukaryota > Viridiplantae > Streptophyta > Magnoliopsida > Brassicales > Brassicaceae > Moricandia > Moricandia arvensis. The sequence continues at coordinate 3,558 of CAJHQP010000252.1, read as the reverse complement.
TACTTTGAAGATGAATCTAATGATCATACATTGAATCCTCCTGACAAGGCTCTCTTTTTTTGGATTTCCACAGTGTGAATGTGACTGTTGGAGAGATGGAGCATCGCATCATGATGACTGGTTGGCACACTGTAGCTGACATCTTCTGCGTTTCCTGTGGCTCTCTTGTTGGCTGGAAATACGTACGAATACTCACCATTACTCATTCTTCTCAACACCTCTCTTTCTGATTCTTTGATTCTAATTCATATTTCTTCACACAGGAGATTGCATACGAAAAGTCTCAAAAGTACAAGGAAGGAAAATTCATCATTGAAAGGTTTTTCATCTTTCAACATTTGACTTCTTGATTTGTCTCTAACCAGAACTGATCCCCAAACAAAAAGAACCATCACAAACTCAATGTTGAAAGTGGTGTGTGTAACCAATGGTTGAGCAGGTTTAAAGTGCTTGGACCCGATGGAGGCGGATACGACATGAACGAGGACGAGCCCATGATTGGAAGCGACGAAGAATAAAACTGGCTTCCCTTTTCTTTTTACCAGCTACTAGTTATTGGAGTTACTTGGCAATTGGTCAAATCCAAAACTCCACAAATTTTTTTCCGGGTAAGCTAACGAAAGGAGCCAAAATATTTATAAAAAATTAATATATATAGCTTTGTTTATAAACTTTTAATTATAATGCGTATCAAAATCGTCTTTGGAAAATTGTTTTGAACGAATCAATCTCCATTTGAGACACCACCTTTAGTACAATGCATACTTCTATATACATGCCTCGCGTAACAGGATCCAAATATTTTTTGGACACTTCTGAAAACGACACATAACAACATAACCTGGTCCATGTGGTTAAAATGGAAGATTAATCGGAACGATAAGAGTTTTTTTATAAGTTATGTTTCCTAGTTTATAGTGAAGATTCGCTGCCAGGACTCCACACCTGGCTGGCTATCAATAACTTCATCGTATCTAGTGTGTAATGCAACATGTATTTTGAGTGTGTTGAAAAATAAATTGTGCAACATTTGAAACACAAGTAGCGTTTTCGTAATTTAATATCATGTTCATGGGTTATGGGTATAGACTGCACAACGTGTCCCGTGGGCTCCTTACTCTGCGTTTTGAACCCGATGCTTCGTGTTCTGTTCAAACTTTCAAAACCATACTCAACTAAATTAAATACAAATAGGAGAAAATTAAATACAAATAGGAGAAAATTAAATACAAACAGGAGGAAAAAAACAAGAGAGATGGTACGACCAAGGCTTGTCTGGTTTGAAATTGGAATTTTAAATTTCTAACCAAATAATAAAAATAAAAATAAAAACTTGTCGAGAAGAACATCTTCCCCACCTTCTTCTTCAACTCAAAAACTTTCTCTCTGGATCAAATAGAAAAAAACGTTTGTGGGTTCTGATCATATGTTCTTTAATGGTTGTTATGATTCTCATTGGTGCCTCTTCTAGCTTAGCTTTCTCGAGGGGTCCCTTAGTGTGATCTCCTCAGATCTGATTGGTCCGATTCTATTTTTCTCCTTTTGTTTTGGAGATTTTTTTTATCGTTGTTGTGTAAGTTTGGACACGAGAATGTTGACACACGACAGAGATGAAGAACTCTCTCTGTTCCTTGAGATGCGTCGACGCGACAAAGAACGTAGAGGAGAATCTCTTTTAACAGGTTATATTACCATTTGTATATATATAGATATATGTTTCATCAATGGTGTTTAAACTGTGTTCTGTCTCTCTTAGGATCTGATAATACTAGTATCAACGGAGCGTTGACGTCTGCGCTATCTGGTGTCTCTGAAACGGTGTCGTCTCAACGTTATCCTCTCCGGAGAACAGCTGCAGAGAACTTCTTGTATTCAGAGAATGAGAAATCCGATTATGATTGGTAATGTTTCCATTTTTATCGATCTTGTAATCATGGAATGTCTGGTCTTGCAAATCTTATCGTATATGTTGTTGGTTTTGTCCCTTCTTCTTCAGGCTGCTTACGCCTCCGGGCACGCCTCAGTTTGAGAAAGAGTCACATAGGAGCGTAATGGAACAGAGTGATGTTACCAGTTCTCGCCCCACGGCTCTTAAATCTCGGGTAGGAAGCTTGTTTAGACAGAAGTGATTCATTGTTTCTTGTCCAAGCATTTGATTAAACTCTTGTTTGGGTTCTGTAGTTAGGGAACTACGGTGAAGAGATTGTCTCAGGGAACAATAATAAGCCCCAAATGTCATCGTCCTCTTTAGCTGGACTCAGAAGACCATCTTCATCAGGTAGCTCAAGGTCGACGAGCAGACCTTCCACACCAACTAGAAGGTCTACAACCCCAACCACCTCCACAACAAGGCCTGTGACCACTAGAGCTTCAAACTCTAGATCCTCAACACCAACCTCACGTGCCACCTTAACTGCTGCACGTGCTACTACTTCTACAGCAGCTCCACGCACCACAACATCAACTGGTTCAGCTAGATCAGCTACTCCAACTCGGACCAAGACTCAACCTTCTTCTGCACCTTCTAAAAAACCTGTATCAAGACCGTCTACACCAACACGCAGGTCTCCGACACCGACCGGTCCATCAACAGTTTCGAGTAAAGCTCCATCACGGGGGACTTCTCCAACTCCAACTTTGAAATCTTCCAGGTCGTGGAAAGCGCCGGAGATGCCTGGTTTCTCTTTAGAAGCCCCACCGAATCTGAGGACCTCTGCATCAGATAGACCAGTATCAGCTACAAGAGGAAGACCTGGAGTAGCCTCAGCACCAGGCTCAAGATCATCTTCCATAGAACGTGGCAACGGTCCCACCAGTAATGGCGTTGGACATGCAAGAAGGCAATCTTGCTCCCCATCAAGAGGCAGGATTCCTATAGGGAACACCAACGGGAGTCTCCCAGGTGCACGTGGGCGAGGAAAGGCCAACAACAGTAGCTGCGATAGCCCAGTGGCTATGGGTAATAAAATGGTCGAGAGAGTGGTGAACATGAGGAAACTAGGTCCACCACGGCTAACAGAGAGCGGTGGTCGAGGAACCGCTAAATCCACCTCTGCTTTTAACAGCCTTGGCTATGGGAGAAACCTCTCTAAGAGCTCAATAGACATGGCCTTACGACATATGGTACGATCACTCTTTACAATGTTTGTTTTCTTCTTTTAGAGTGTGTTTGTTAGTAACAACGTTAGTACCTGTCGGTTTCTACGTATGTAGGATATAAGACGAGGCATGACAGGGAATCTCCGGCCGCTTGTGACGAAAGTTCCGGCATCATCAATGTACAGCGTGAGAAGCCGGTCGAATAGTGTCACCAACTCTCCTGTGGCTACGAGCAGCACTGTCAGCTCATCTGAACCGAACTTGGACAACATCAACATTTTGTGCTTAGATGGGAACGAAGCTGAAAACGATGATCTTCTCAGCGAGAGAAGCTTTTCTTCTCCGCGAGACCAGTTCCCCAAGTTCATATCTTGACCTATAGTTACGATATATCATATGTTCTTGTTTCTATTACCATACACTTACGCAACGTGTTTGTAATGGATTGTCCGTAAAGTC